>JAAGEH010002526.1:8510843-8563174 GCA_011751065.1 Lasiurus cinereus | reverse complement strand
CATGACAGCGAGAGGCAAAACTGGAAGTAGGTCTTATTTTCGGGGGAGGTCTTACTTTCGGGGGAACAGGGTAGGGCTTCTTTCCCACGGACCCCTCAAGGCCCTCTGGCTTGGAAAGGAACCGCGGAAGGCAAGTTTGCAGCATCATCGCCGAGACGGGGGTGAGGACAGAAGCACTTCCATTCGCTCCCCCGGGTATGAGATTGACACAGCCCCACCGGGGGGGGGGGGGGGGGGGGCCAGGGAACAGGAAAAGAACAGCCACTCTCCCGAGCCTGGGGCTGCTGACGTCCCGGTCCCCCGGGCACCTGTGCCTTGCGTCAGCGGGAGCACTTAATATGCGCGGAGACTGATGTGCTGCCCGTTCACCGCTTCCTCGCGCTCCTCTGCACATCTCCCTCTCTCTCTCTCTCTCTCTCAGAGGAGCCATCCCCGGGAAATGAAACATTAATAAAAGGAACCCGCGTGGCAGACTGGTGAACTTCCGGAACGCTGAAAATGGGGGGTTTAGATACAAATGCAATTTACCGGGGAGCGGAGTCCTCTCTCCCCGGGATCAAGGGAACACACGCTTTTTAGGAAGCTGTCCTTCTGCCTGTGAAATTTCAGGGGGGCTCTGTGCACGTGCTCGGGCTGTTATTCCTTCCGCTGCTGTGCAGAGGGGCCTTGTGATTACCGGGGCGGCTCCAGGGCGAATGGTTCCTGCAAACCCAGCGACGGGTGGTTTGGGTGGTTGGGGGACAGCGCCCTGCAGCCTGCTCTCTTGGAGGCTCGCTGCATCTCCCCAGATGGATGCACACGTCACAGGGAAACCGCTGCTGAAACCCATCCTCGTCCCCAGGCATCGGTCCCGGGCGCGCAGGGAGATGGACATCAGGGAGACGGACATCAGGGAGACGGACATCAGGGAGACGGACATCAGGGAGGCGGACATCAGGGAGACGGACATCAGGGAGCTGTTCGATTGGCACCCTCCTCCTCCTCGCCTGATGGGCCAAGATGGTAGAAATCCCTTGCCTGCGCCAGCCTCCTCGCCGAGGAGCAGAGCTGCTGTGTCATGCTGACGCCGAGCCGGCCTCGCAGGCATTATCTAAATGAACGCTCGCTCCTCTCGGGGAGACAGCGCGAAAAAATCCAAGATCGCCCTCACCCGCACGATTGCTTCTGCCCATCCAGCAGCCGCATCGAGAGATGGGCATCGATGATGATTGACTCCCATAGGCATGTGACCTTGAACAGTGCAGGGGCCTGCTTCTGCCCCCTACCCCCAACCCCTTGTAATTAAAAATCCACGCATAACTTTGACTCCCCCCCCAAAATGTAACCACTAACAGCCTGGAATGGAACTGGGGAGCATTAGGCGAAGCGAAATAAGTCACCTGGAGAAATTATCACAGGATCTCACTCCTTTGTGGAATACAACGGATGACGTACACTGATGAACAAAAACAGATCCAGAGGCAGTGAAATATCCATCAGACCGTCAGACCTCAGAGGGAACGCAGGGGAGGGTGGGGGTCAGGGGGAGAGATCAACCAGAGGACTTGTATGCATTCATATGGGCCTAACCCATGGACATGGACACCAGAGGGTGAGGGCATGAGCAAGGGAGAGTGGGGGGGGGGGAGGGGGGGATATGGACACATATGTAATACCTTAATAAAGAAAATTTTTTAAAAAGGATTTTTTTCAATAAATATAACAACCTTTCCTAACAACCTCTGCTTGGTTCTAGCTTCCTGTGTTGTAAGAATACAGTATATAATACACATAACAAAATATTGTCTCTTTTAAAAAAAATATATTTTATTGATTTTTTACAGAGAGGAAGGGAGAGGGATAGAGAGTCAGAAACATCGATGAGAGAGAGACATCGATCAGCCGCCTCCTGCACGCCCCCTACTGGGGATGTGGCCACAACCAAGATACATGCCCTTGACCGGAATCGAACCCGGGACCTTTCAGTCCGCAGGCCGATGCTCTATCCACTGAGCCAAACTGGTTTTGGCCAAACTATTGTCTGAATCCATTTATTTGGTTGTTCATTGGCCTATCATGCCCCAGCGATACGGCGGGACCTGGCTTTCCGTGATGTGTGGGTGAGCTGGGCCGTGGCCGGATGGGGGGCTTCTGGGAGGAAGAACCACCTCAGGAGGGGCTGAGCAGAGAAGCTGCAAACTCGGGGATGGGAGCGGGAGCCTGTGGACGGGGGAGGCCCCCGTGAGGAGGAGCACCCAGGTGGCCTGTGGACGCAGAGTGGCCTCCTGACCCCTCTTTATACGGGGGATGCTCCCAGCACCAAGGCAAGGCAGCCGTGACGTCAGACTCAGCCTGGAGTCACTGGGCTGGAGAGCTTTCTCCTCGCTGGGCACCTGTCTCCCCCTGAGCCACGGAGCCCCTACTGCATAGAGACCCCCTCCAACGGAGCCCTGGCCTCGGCGATGGTTTCTGAATGGGCTCCTCCCCCAGCGTGGGCAGCGGGGTGCTCCCAGCTGCTGAGCCGTCCCGTGCCCACGAGCTGGCATTCCTGGCTCTTCCCGTGTTGCACTATCTTTAAAGTGGCCCCTGTTTTGGATGTGGCCATTGCCATTTTCTTAGAAAGTTACTTTTTTTTTCTTTCTCTCGGCAGTATACAGTGGTACCTCGAGATATGAGTGCCCTAACATACGAGATTTTTGAGATACGAGCTGTCGAGCGAGCGATTTTTGCTTTGAAATACGAGCAACATTTGAGATAGGAGTCATCGCGAGGATCGGCCGGCTGCACACGACCCACCAGTTTACCGCGACTCGAGCGTCTCATAGTTTCCCACGCCTCAAGGTTACGGAACGAATTAAACTCATATCTCGAGGTACCACTGTACATCATCTCCTTCCTTCGCTGTTAGTTCGCTGCAGCCAGGGTCTAGAATTTTACCCGCTGTAACTTCTCACCGAGACTTACGGAGGAAATCAATGGGAAAAAACGAGATTTGCTTCTCAACTGTTTTCTTCCCTCCTTCCCCGCTCCACCCTCCGGAAGATGGATCACTGCATCTTTTCCAATCGATTCCTGCAACACTGACTTCCGTTCTGGTCTTTCCCCCTGCTTTCCCTTCATACACAAACATACATGGGCTCCTGGCATATTGTAAAGGCAGGGCAGGTAGAATCATTTCCATTTGACAAGAGAGGGAGTGGAATGTGTAGGTGCTGAGTGACATTTTCTTCTTTTTTTTCTTTCTTTTTTAAAAAAATATATTTTATTGATTTTTTTTACAGAGAGGAAGAGAGAGGGATAGAGAGTTAGAAACATCGATGAGAGAGAAACATCGATCAGCTGCCTCCTGTACACCCCCAACTGGGAAGGTGTCTGCAACCAAGGTACATGCCCTTGACTGGAATCGAACCTGAGACCTTTCAGTCCGCACGCTGATGCTCTATCCACTGAGCCACACCAGTTTCGGCCTGAGTGACTTTTTCAGTTGTACAGGTAGTGATCAGAGTGGGGGATGGAGGGGCCGGGGGTCTGGGAGTGGAGATGGTGGTAGTGTGGGGGGTGTAACTACCACGTGATACCATGTTGTATGTCAGGAGGCGGCTCAGCCAAGCCGTTAACCCTGCAGGCCTCCGGAGGTCTACCGGTTGTGATGTTAGACATGAAACATGTTTCCTCATCTGTCAGGATGATAGTAGCACTTCTGTATATGAGGATAATCATAGCATCTGTCTTCTACTCCATGGAAAAGTGCCTCAAGCAGATCACGGCACACACGTTAAGCCTTCAGTAGTTGTTAGTATTTTAATCTTTATTAATCAAACTTTTGTCCCATCTGAGTTTTTATTTTTAAATTTGAGTTTTATTTTATCTGTCTCTGTTGAAATTTGATTTTTAATACTGTACTACTGTCAACCATAAAGAGAAAGCATTTTGATATGTTGAATTGTAATAGTCTTCTAGGGATCACAAATCCAAATTTTCAAAATATATATTCTTGTTATTTATTTTTTTAATATTTTATTGTTTTTTTACAGAGGGGAAAGGAGAGGGATAGAGAGTTCGAAACATCCATGAGAGAGAAACATCAATCAGTCGCCTCCTGCATGCTCCCTACTGGGGATGTGCCTGCAACCAAGGTACATATCCTTGACCGGAATCGAACCTGGGACCTTTCAGTCGCAGGCCGAGGCTCTATCCACTGAGCCAAACCGGTTTCAGCCAAAATATATATTCTTAAAATTTCCCTTTGTCCTCCTGTTTTCTATACTTCCCAGTGTCTCCTCCTGTTCTCAAAGCGGTAGCAACTGTTATTAATTTCTTTCTGTGTATCTGCCCAGGGATTTCCTTCGCATATACGGGAAATATGAATGTTTATTCCTCTGACCCACAGACTCCTGCATGAATAAGGACTGTACTCTGCATGTTTTTTTCTGTCTTTATTTTCTTCCTTAGTACTGATCTTGAAGTGGCTTCCCTCTCCATGTACGTAGAACTCGGTCATTTTTTAAACTAAATTTTAGAACCACATTATTTTCCGTTTTATGAATGTATAGACAGACAGTAGGCTATTTGCTATTACAAACAGTGATGGAACGAACGACTTAGCGAGCCCATGTTATTTTGCAAGCGTCTCTCTGTAAGATGAATTGAATAGGGGTCATTATTCAAAGAATATGTTTACATCTCATTTTGTAGATTCCATGAACCAAATTGCCTTCTGTGGGGATGTACTAATTTGAACTCCTGCGAGCAACGTACGAGAGCATAAGAGATTGCTTCCCCGAAGCTCCATCAATCCCGGGACAATTACATTAAAATTTCAAATCGACTTAGGAACATTGATATATTTTTGATGATGAGTTTTCTTAAAGTTATGGTTTGGAATAGTCACTTGTTTCAGTCTCTCTTTCTGTCATTAGGGAGCCCTTGCACATTCCTGATGTTTATTTTTAGAGATAGTGTCACTTTTTGTTGCTAGTCTAATGGGATCTTCCATTATCCGCTCTAATTTATCGATGTTTGCATTTGTGAAAGTCAGTGATTTCCACATATTAATGCTGTCCTCCTTAACCTCCCTGAATTCTCTCATGTACATGATGCCTTTTCAGTTGAGTTTTCTAGATAGCAATCGTCACTGCAAATACTGATAATTTCACTCTCGTCTCTCCGTTTTTACCCTTGTCTACATCCATTGGCTAGTAATTTATTACAGTGACAGGGTAAAATGTATCGCTTTCATTCCTGGTAGTGGGGTTATTTTAGAAATGTGTATTATTAGTTAGGGTTCTCTGTTCTGTTGTACACGCATCCTTAGATATCCTACTGGTTCTGTTTCTACAAAACAAGATTTATCATGAGGAATTGGCTTGTGCAATTATGGAGGAAAAATGTCACAATCTGCTCTTTGCAAGCTGGAGGCCTAGGAAAGCGAGTGGTGAAATTCAATCCACATTCAAAGGCCGGAGCCAATGGTAAACATCTCGTCTGCACATACACATTTTTTTCCTGCCATATGCACACGTGTATATGTATGGTATATGTATTTTCCTGTTCCTATCTTGAGGAATAGCCTTTCATCAAATCAATCATTTGAGTCATGCCAAGTTTCTTTTCAACATCTGAGATGAGCATTTGACTTTTCTCCTTAATTCTACGATTATGATAAAGTTTTAAAACCTATTTCCTAATATTAAGCTATCCTGGGAGAGCTGAACTTCCTGGAATAAATCCCACTGGGTTATGGTGTAGGATCCATTCAATGCCATTCATTTTTGTTGTTAATATTTTATGAAGGAATTTTTGCCTCTAAAATGATAGGTATTGCTGGGATATGGTTATCCTTTTTGTGTACTGTTGGTATCAATGTTCTGGTCCATTCTTATAATGAATTTAGAAGGCTTCAAATTTATTTGGAATATGAATCTGAACAAAAAATGCTTTTATTTTCTTTAGTTTCTGTAATTATTTCCCACATACCAGTTATATATTTTTTTATGAGTGCTCCAGTAGTTTTTCTTGATTAAGGTTATCTAGCGGTTTATCTAGTTTTTGCTCTTTGGTTTGTTTATTTTTTCCAAGATCCAGCTTTTGGATCTCTTGTTGGTCTTCCAGTGTTGCTTTAAAAAAAAACCCAACTCATTAATTTCTGCTTTTGTCTTTATTAATTTCTCCCTTTTGTTTCCTTTCAGGGTTATTTTTTCCAACTTCTTGAGTTGGATATTTCACTCATTTATTTTCATTTTTCCTTGCTTTCTGATGTGTGCGTTGGAAGTTGTCAGTTTATACAAATCGAAGGGTATAAATAGACACACTGGGAAGGCATAACAAGTATCTGGTCCCTGCCCTTTCTCCTCACTGTCTCCCACGGCACCTTTCACAGAATCAGGCCCAGGAATGAGGTGATTCAACACTGCCTCGTAAACAGCTCCAGAGCAGAGGGAAATGCCCCCTCTCCCTGCCCTTCTACCCTGCAAGATACACGTTGTGTTGTGCCCTGTTTACTCACATGCCCGTGGCCATTTGCCCCAGCAGCCACACTGGCAATGCTTTAGCCAAAACGATTCCCTCACCAGCCAAGAGTCCTGAAAAATCGCTGCGTGGTTGCTCAACGGAGAAATATTTTGATAAGCTAAGTTGGCACCAGAGATTGCAGCGTTCTTGCTCCAAGGTCTTGGTATCTGGATAAACCCAGACTAAGGTTTGGGGACATCGCCAAACTCCCAACCGTCGGACACCCTCCTTTTTGGGGTTTCGGTCCACCTGCAGGCCTGCATAAGAAGGAAGGCTTGTATTCAGACAGGACCTGTGTGGGAAGAGTCTGGTGTTCCTTAGACTATGTCTTTCACCCGCTTACCTTCCCAGAGCGGCAGCAGGAAGAACAGCAAGGATGCCTGGAGGAGGGTCTTTGTCTCTCTCGATGATGGAGAGGTCCCAGTTGTGTGTGGTCCACGCCGAATGTGGTCATGGAAAGTGAAGAAGGCTATTGACATGCCCAGAGAAAATACCTTCTGGCTCAATAGAAGGCCAGGGATCTTGTCTGACTTGAGCAGACCAATTTGGTCCTTGGTTACTAGGAGTTTCCCCATCAGGTCAGGCAGAGGGATGGTTAATTGGGAAGAGAGAGGCCAAGAGATGGTTTATTTGCACAGTAGCAGCTAAAATGACAGATTTATGGTTCCTCGGGCGTCCTCAAGGTGGTGTTTTGGTATTTAACGTCTGCTTATCTGGATAAACCCAGACTGAGATTTGGGGACATCACCCAACTCCCAACCGGACATCCTCCTTTTTTGGGATCTTATTCAGTGTCTAACGGTGATTTAGTGGTTGAAGAGGAGAGTGGGTTTGTTCCCTGTGCCTCGTATGCTCAAAGCCCTCTGGTCATCCAGCTTTCTCTTTGCTAGCAAGGTTGAGAGTGATGAGGGAAAGCTGATGAAAATATCACAATTCTGTTTCAATTAGTAAGTCAGCCTGGTCAACAAGCAAGATGCCTACAGATTTTAATTGGTCTCAGGGGAGAACAGAATGTTCTAAGACGTCCTTGCTCACCCTGATATTGAATTATCTGGGCCACGGGGCAGCTGCAACCTCTCCCCAAGGGCTCGGGATGTCTGCCTGGAAATAAAATTTAAATTCTCTATTAACCTTTTTACCACCGTGTTGCTTCCATACAGATCTTTTTTTTTTTTTTTCAGGGGAGTTAGCTTTAGCAGTGACCTCTAAGGAGGTCAACCTTATTCCTAGAATGCTCACCCCAGAGGACACCAATGTTGGGGAAGTAGAAATTCCATCTAGGAAGAGTGATCAGAAAGAGCTTAGTTGGAATTTACGTCTGTGTTCTCAGGCTAATTGCACTCAGCAATCCAGAAGCCAATCCCTTTACTTCCCTGCGATTCAGATTCTCCAAGCAATATAATGGATACTATGGGCCTGGCAAGAAACTGGTACACGAGTAGGGTCCCTAGGCCTGGCTGGTGATCAGGATCAATAGGGGCCTTCTGGCTGTGGGCCAGGGCCTTCCTTCATTCTGCGCCACCCTCTGGTGGTCAGCGCACATCATAACGAGTGATCAAACTCCTGGTCTCCGGTCAAACTCCCAAGGGGTCACTTTGCCTATTAGCCTTTTATATATATAGATAGTGGGGAAGGCTGTGTTGCCGAAGACATGAATATGGATTTGAAGACATCAAACCCATGGCACAAATCCTGTTGGTATGAAATTTTAGGGCATGAAAAGGTTTCACTATCCAATGATGCTATCATATTCCGAGTTTCTCTCTTACCCATATTTTCAACTTGTGAAACTTACGTGCATTATGAGACAGGGGAAGCTGAGTTTTGTGGTGACCAAACCTCCATATCCCTAAGGCTTAGTTCTCATTCTCATAAATCTGATAGGGGTCAGTCTTCCTTTCCTTGGTGCTTACCTTTCAGTTGTGTTGAAACTTGGAGTTGCTTCCATCTTGAAAATGTGCTGCCTTTGGGTGGTAGTGGCAGGAGGGGGAGAGCATGCATGGAGCTCACAGCCACCCTTTTTTGTTTTTTTGGTCCTTACCTGAGGATATTTTTCTATTGATTTTTTTTTTTTAGAGAATGGAAGGGAGAGGAGAGACAGAGAAACATTGATGTGAGAGAGACACGCCAATCGGACGCCTCCTGTATGAAGCATAGGATGAGCCACTAGCAGTGCTGGGAATCGAGCCTTCAATCAAAGTATGTGCTCTTGACTAGAATTGAACCCGGGACCCATCCTTCTGTGGGCCAATGCTCTATCCATTGAGCCAGACTGGCTAAGGTACCCCTTTTGACTGCATCCCTTCACTCACTCATACTCATGAACCAGAATGTCAGATGATCCCATCATAAATGCAAGAGAAATTGGGAAATATGGTGGAGCTTGTGGGATATGTGAGGAGCACTAGTGTTTATGTTATATCTTCCATAAGTGTTATTATTTATTTTGTTATGTCCAACCCAGGCAGGGATTCAATGAGGAAAAATCCATTCAACAACCTTGCCAATTATTACCAACCAGAGATACAAAGATAAACAAGGCCCAGATCTAGCCTGAGGAATTCCTAATTGGGAGGCAGGAGTGGGGAAAGATGTAAACAAGTAAATCACTGGGCCATGGCTAATTGCTTGGAGGTAGAGATGAAGGAAGTGGGAGATGGGAGTGATAACTCTGTAATAGTCAGGGAAGGCTCTACAAAGGCGCAGCCTTGAAAGCTGGCCCCTGGGTTCTTACAAAACAGCCTTACCCCGACCTTTAGGAAGGCTGCCACCTGTATGTAACTTTGCACGTGTGCTAGTTGTTTGTGAAAACTGATCCCATTACATCACGGTTAGGAATTCAGGTCTAATAGAGAGATGGATAGGGACAGTTCTCACCGAGGCACGGTGGCTGGTCCTCTCAAGAAGGGAGACCATGTTGCTCTGGACACCCAGGGAAGGGACCAGCATTAGGATGTGTGAAGACAGGATGTGAGCAAGAGCTTTTATTAGGGACAATGCCTGTTAGAGGAGCTAGGGTGGGAACCAGGAGAGGCCGAAAGGGCTGGAGGACCACACTGAAAACACCCATGGTTTTCAGAGCAGCTGCTGAAGACCTGAGAGGCCCATGTACCCTGGCCACAGTGTGCTGCACTCGATACCCCTACCTGTGACGTCCCATTGTACATGGTTAAGCGCCGAACAAATACTCAGTTGTGATAGTAAACCTCCAAGAAGGATTATAATGGCCACACCAAGAGAGCATCTCAGAGTTGACAGGGAGGCCAGCAGATGGAAATTAACCAACTCCACTGGAGATGTTGTTTCTGAAACCCAGTAAGAGATGGTATGCGAAATGAAGGCTTTAGGGTTGCCATCCAAAGCTCTTTCTAAATTGATTTCAATCCTGGATTTGGCAGCTGGTGAGGTTGTGAAACTCCTTTTCTCTCGCGTGTTTAAGATTGAGAACAAGCAATAAGTATTGAGTAAGTATCTGCCATGTGCTTATCGCTGCCCTGGCTGCCATGGGGACTCAGAACCAGGGGGCAGGGAAGCAATACGAGATGAGAACTTGACGCATAAATGACAGAAATACCAGTAAACAGGACTAGACAGGCACAGCTCTGCAATGTGGACAGACAATATAGCCTGCTCAGACAAAGGAAATAGTCCTGCCCTTGACCATGAAGCCAGGTGGAACCAGCCCTGAGACTGGGCCTTTCTTTACTCCTCTCATCGGGGTTAAGTCATTGACAGGCCCTAGGAATGACAAGAACCGAATAAAGATGGCAGTGCCATCAGTGAGCTGGAATGAATGGAAATCTGAAGTGAAAATATTATTATTAGGTGGCTGAGTCGGATCATTCTTGGGGTTCTAGACACAAAGTCCCACCTGTCACCCAAGCTTCGGGGATAAATTCATGTTTCACTCTGAGTTTCTGAGCCATTGACCTGAAAGCTAACCCCACCCCATCCTTCATTCTGTGACTGTGTGTAACTGTGTGTGTGGGGGGGCGTGTTTCTGTGTTCTCACAACCATAGATGGTCTGATAGACAGTCTCACCCCCAGGCCTGGCCTCAGATGCTCTTTTTAGGAAGAAGGAGGCTGGGGCTGAGTCGCCCCAATGATGCACACTGCAGTCACTCTGGGGAGGTATCCCCAGCTACCCCTGCTGGAGGGCAACCAAGTGAGTAACCCTGCTGGTGTCACGTGGTCCTGGCATGGAGCTGGCTCCTGCCGGTGCCAGGTCCCTCCAATGGCTCACAACACACACCCACCCTGACAGTCCCTTTGGAGGGAAGCGGGGGTCCGCCTGAGGGTCTTGTAGAATGAACTGTTGAACTTGCAGAAGGAAGGCTGTGTGACCCAGTGGGCAGGCAACTGGAGCTGACACGAGAGTTTCTAGAGAAGAAAGTTCCTGGAGAACGGATGCCTGGGAATCTCCGGGTGGAGATCTCTGGGAATAATAACCTACCCTTTCCCACGCATATCCTTGGCCTCCTCAACCCCAGCTCCTGGGGCTGACACAGAAGTCCCCTGCAGCTTGCTCACCCAGGGCAGGGAGGGATAGTAACTCTCCCCCAGATGCAGGATGACGTAATGGCGAAAAACCACCCTGGAAATTTGAGTCGGGAACTCAGGAGATCCAGACGCTTCCCCTTGGAGCTGGCCTCCATGCCTAGAGTTTTGAGGAGCTGCGTGCCGATCCAGCTCCCCAAGGGACTCGTATGTCAGGCCCTTTGTATTACTAACGGGGAGGGTTAGTGTTTGCTCTTGGTTTTCGAGTGTCCTTCGATTTGATCTTCCATGTCATTCATTTGGGTCTCAGCTGTGTACTCAAATCCCCTGAATCAGTGGTTCTCAACCTTTCTAATGCCGCGACCCTTTAATACAGTTCCTCATGTTGTGGTGACCCCCCAACCATACTTCATAACTGCAATTTTGCTATTGTTATGAATTATAATGTAAATACCTGTGTTTTCCGATGGTCTTAGGTGACCCCTATGAAAGTGTTGTTCGACCCCCAAAGGGGTCGCAACCCACAGGTTGAGAACCACTACCCTAAATGTTCGTATTTCCTTTCTTCCTCCCTCTTGCCCCTCATCTTCCTACTTGCTGACTCCCTTTTCTTCTCCTTATGTCTCCTCACTCTCCATTGACATCTGTCCCCCGAGGCACTCCATTTCTTTAGGGCCATTATTTTGGGTGGTCAGCTGGCTCTTGCTCTCTCTGTTTGTACCCCCTTTTGTGTCTACCTCAGGGCCTGGGGTACGTGAAGCAGCAGTCCAACGCAGGATGGAGTGGGTGCCCAGGATCCCTTGAGCTTGCTTTTTTTTTTTTTTTTTTTTTTACTCCCTGGGATGTTCAGTTACATGTGTTCCACTAACCTGATGCTCACCATGTGGGCAGGTCGCCCATTAGCACTTATTAGAATGTTGGCACCGCGGAGTGAATCACGCTGGTCCTATGCCGCCTACTTAAGTGAATCATTGGTCAGAGAAAATGGGACTCAAATAGTGGGGTGGAGAGGGAAAAGGCTAGAGCAGTGGTTCTCAGCCTTCCTAATGCCGTGACCCTTTAAGACAGCTCCTCATGTTGTGGTGACCCCCAACCATAAAATTATTTCCGGTGCTACTTCATAGCTGTAATTTTGCTACTGTTATGAACTGTAATGTAAATATCTGATATGCAGGATGTATTTTTGTTGTTACAAATTGAACATCATTAAAGCATAGTGATTAATCACAAAAACAATATGGAATTATATATTGTGAAATATTTATTTCTAATTACAAATAAATGAAATTTTGTCTTGAATCGTGGTGTAGCATGGGTAACAGTCTTCATATGACAACAGTAAACTACATTGCTATACTTTGCTACACTGAGGAGCGGGGTGTTGGTTCCTAAGATCATGGGAAATACGTGTTTTCCACTGGTCTTAGGCGACCCCTGCGAAAGGGTCGTTTGACCCCCAAAAGGGGTCACGACCCACAGGTTGAGAACCACTGCGGTAGAGCTTAGGTTTCTCCAATCCCATGGTTGATGTCTTTTGTCCTCTGCCCTAAGGCCAATCTTACAGACACAGGAAGAGGGCTCACTGACATTTTTCACCGGCCTACAGAGGGCCAGGAAGGTGGATACCGTTGAGGATGCTTGCATGGGGTAGAAAGCTCCTCTACATCAAATACAAGTCTCCTTTCTTTCATTATGTCCTCGTGGAAGATAAAGCCCAGCTGATGGGCATTCTTTCTTTGCTGCCTCTTCGTACAGATACACTTCTGGGTCTTGATGTGGGGGAGACAAACTTGGCTTTAATTGCTCAGAGAAATTGAGCATGCCATTGAGACCCCTCATAGCACCTCCATATTGCCCCCCAAACTCCCCTCTCCCCAAGACTACTTAATCTGTTTATATAGACCTTTATTATGACACTTGGATTACTCTGTAGCAGAATAATTTATCTACTAGACCAGTGGTTGCAAACCTTGAGTGTGGCTCTTCCACAAAATACCACGGCCTGGGCGAGTCTATGTTGAAGAAGTGGCGTTAGAAGAAGTTTAAGTTTAAAATTTTAGCTCTCAAAAGAAATTTCAATCGTTGTCCTGTTGCTATTTGGCTCTGCGAGCTAATGAGTTTGCTGACCACTGTACTAGACTAATTGCCTCTATTAAGCAGAGGCCGAGTCTTCCCGGATAATTTGCAGTAAGATCAATTCCTGTGTTGCTCTTGCTGATGGAAGTTTATTCCCCTTTATGTCCTAAGAAGGTACCCAAGGCTTTTGACTATGGTGACTCACATAGTTATGACTGGCTTCTGTGTTACAGGGACCAAAGCTGATGCCACCAGACCCCAGACGACAATCTCCAAGGAGACCCTGTGACCGAAAGCCTCATCTGCACAGGTGAGAGAGAAGATTGCCAGGGCTGGGGGAGACCCAGGGCTGGAGATGAATAGAATCTGCTAGACGGTGGTGGTGGTGGTGGGGAACTCTCATGAGAAGAAGCAGGTTCTACAGGTTGTGTAAGTGGTAAGGTCGACCCGCTGGCTCCCCAGAGAGACGCTAAGGAGAGGGAAGGTTCTCGGTGGGCCTAGCTTCTCGGTTACTGAGAAGATGCCGGACACGAGCTGAGTAGCTATTTTTGAGCCCTGGTTAGGCAGAGGACAGCAAAGCTGTCTACCTTGAGAGGACAATGAGCATGCTGACTGGAATTCGTGTGGACTAGAGGTCAAGGTCCCTTTCCCGAACGCTGGACTGTTTTAGACCCCGGGACTTTAATATGACCCTAAGATGAAAAAGCAATAGCAGCCTCCCCTCAAAACATGTCATGATAGAGATTCGATTTTGCACTTGGCTCAAGCAGGGAGGGTTGAATTGGATTTAAAACAAATAAAAGGATTTTACAATGACCCCAGGAGAAAATAACAAAGCAAAATGCCATACCTCATACCCTCCTCTTTCCTGAGCCCCGTCTTCACGCTCACACTGCTTCTCTGGCTCGTTAATGCTGCCTCGGTCTACCTTTGGATTTCTGTCTCGGCATCCTGGGATGCTGAGCAAAAGCAACAGGAAAAGGAGACGCATTGGGTGGAGGCCCGAGATGTCAGACAGAGGCTTTTGAGTTTTTCTCGATCCCGTGGCCACACAGTATGCGATCCTTTTCTAGATGTTTGTAGAATGTCTTTGCCCAGGGAAGCCCCTTCCTCCCTCAGGATCTGAAGCTTTTATGAAGGGGCTGGTGCCATAGGCACATACTTCTATGCAACTAGCCACGGTAAGCAAAACTCGGGACCCCTAGCCGAAACCGATGTGGCTCAGTGGATAGAGAGCCTGCAGATTGAAAGGTCCCAGGTTCGATTCTGGTCAAGGGCATGTACCTTGGTTGTGGGCACCTCCCCAGTAGGGGGCATGCAGGAGGCGGCTGATCGATGTTTCTCTCTCATCAATGTTTCTGACTCTCTATCCTTCTCCCTTCCTCTCTGTAAAAAATCGATAAAATATATTTAAAAACACACACACAAACAAACACAAAAACTCGGAACCCCAATAATGAAACCAGATACATCATGACTCTTGCTAAATGGTCTTGACCAGCATCCCCCTGAATCCAAGCGCACACAACATCATAATCAGTAGCATAAAGAGCAACAGGAGTTGCCCAGAGTCAGACTGGGTTCTGGGCTTCCCTAGAGAAGTCCCCCAAGTCAAGCCTAGTCCCCCAGCTCAAGCCCAGTCCCCCAGGCACCCTCTTTCTCCCACATTGTGCTCTCATCTCAGAGGACAGCTCATGCCTGAAGCTTTTGTGCCCTTCTTCCCACTTCCTTTCTCATTCCCTTTGATTTTGGCGTTTTCAAATTTTTACTTTTTCCTAAATTTCCTGTTCCCTCCCATAATTCCTTTTTTTTTTTTTTTAAAAAGGGGGTAGCCAATAGATTGTGTCTCATTCTAGGGATTTACAACGTAGATGGGGCTGCTGCCTGCAAAGGGGTGTAATATAGGGGTACCCATGACCTTTAGAGTGGGCCACACACCAGCACCAGAAACCCTCACAGCCAAAAAGAATATTTTAGAATTTTCTGGCCTCTCGCTCAGAAATTCGCTTTTGTATGGCGAGATCTCTTTAAAAGAGGCTTAAAAAATAATTTGAAAAGTCTTGCTTGCAATCTCTGAAATCTAGTCAACAAAATGGACCCAAACTATAAAGCTGAAAAACAGAACAAGTTTTTTTGTCGGTATGAAGGGAAGATAAGGCAGTGTACTCAGAGAATCAGTGTGTCATGAACTTGGCCCTATTGCATAACCCCAATGAAAATTATTCCAAGTATGCTGACAATTCGTCCCTGAGGTTCAAGGCAAATAGAACCATCTCTGGTCCCAATTTGGTTTGTTTTTCTGGAAAAAAAAATTTTAAAAAAGAGGAGTAAGAACAGATAATAGAAACCTTATTAACTTAAGGAGGATATTCTGTAAATATCTTTCCCTACCTTCATTACCTTACCCTCTAGCCCCAAACATATTCCAACACATTGCATTTGAATCCCGATCTTTCTAAACCAACACTGTATGCAGCATTTTTATCTGTGAACACGTATTTTTACTTTAGTTAGCTTACAACCTCTCCTAAATGAGAATTCTTTATACAAAATAATTACAATTTCCCCCCATCTAAATGCTAGACTTCCAAGACATGAAATCACAAAGGTTTCTCTTGCTCACTGTAACCTGCTCATTGATCAGGTGCTCAGTGGAGTGGGCCTCTGTAGGCTTTCTTTCTTTCCCTTCTTCCCTTCCTTCCTTCCTTCCTTCCTTCCTTCCTTCCTTTCTTCCTTCTTTCCTTCCTTCCTTTCTTTCTAATATATTTTATTGATTTTTTACAGAGAGGAAGAGAGAGGGATAGAGAGAAACATCAATGAGAGAGAGACATCAATCAGCTGCCTCTTGCACGCCCCCTACTGGGGATGTGCCAGCAACCAAGGTACATGCCCTTGACGGGAACCGAACCTGGGACCTTTCAGTCCACAGACTAATGCTCTATTCACTGAGCCAAATCAGTTTTGGCTCTGTGGGCTTCCTTGAAATGAAACTACCTTTACCATCCTCAGACAGTTACTTACAGAAAACAGATTTTGTATTCAGCAGGAGCTGGAGGCAACATGGCAGAGTAGGGGGATGAACTTTTGGACCCCACAGATCTGGGGGTTCCTGCTGAGCAGTTGTGTAGCAGTGTTTACGTGGGCCAATGTCCTTAGCATCTACGAACTCAAATTTCTTCCTTTGTAAAATGGGTATAATGATCACTCTTTCATCACTTGTGGTAGGGATTCCGTTACCTTCACAATTCCATGTCTAGGAAGCTTTTGCCCCGTGCCTGGCCTGTAGTGAGTGGCCAGTAATTGCCAGATGTTATGATAAAGACGGAATGGGGTGCAAAGGATGATAAAACATGGTTCCCCCCATTAAGACATATCTCATTTCGTTCAGGGGTCAAAACCAACATCCCCAGAGCATGGCCAACACGCAAGGATGTGATTCAGATTGTCTGGATGATGGGATTTGCATATCTATTAGCCAGATCTGCATATCTCTGCATACCAAAGCTGCTTACAATACATCATCTTCTGTGGGTGCTAAACACAAAATTAACCACATTTACACCAATGAAAGGAAATGTGCTAATGAATTTATTACCAGTGTAAGTTAAACACGAAAATATTTTCTCATTCGAATTCGAGCATGTGCCAACACTCTGCCATCCGACAGGAGGGAGGAGACCGCTTCTTTCCTGTGTGATTTCGGGGTCAGCGCTGGTCCCGTGCTGAGCCCATCCCCAGGTGGATGGATCCAGGAGGAGCAGGGACTTTACCGTTCTCCTGTGGGCCTCAAGGGAAGGTAGCGCTGCGGGTCACAGCTCCCGAGAAGGGGTTACAGACAAGGGGTGAAACTGCAAAACAGATTCCAGCCCCAGATGGCCCATACCTCCCCAGATCCAGACTCTCTTTTCTAAGGGAGTCTTTGTTGCGTGAGGAGAGTGCAGGGAACACATTCATCAAATGCCCTTCCAAGAACATGCCACCGTGCCCATAATTTCAGAAAAGCAAACCTCAGCGAGGAGCAAGTATAAAATACTGTAGTCAAGGTCAAGGCCGTCGGAGTCTCCTGCAGAGCCCTCATGGACTCATCAAGCTGAGAGGAGTCATGGCAGGTCCCTGTTGGACAGGAAGGTCACTGCCTTGAGGCCGGGACGGTGCATGGTCAGACATAGGAGGTCTTCCCCTGGTGGGCTTTGACCTTGGACTTTCATCAAGGACCATAGCTGTTCCCTCTCCCCCCCTGCCCCTATTGTCTGACCCTGGAATAGGACATAGAATTCCACGTTGAAATTTAAAATCAGAAGCTCTTAGAGGGGACCTTAAAGGTCATCCAATCCAAGGACATTTTCTGAGGTTCTACTCCATCATCCTAAGTAGTTGATCAGTTATTGCAGATGAACCGCTGATAAGGGGGAATCAATACCTTTACTGATGCAGACTTCTCTCTGAGAATGATTGCTGTAACTATTGAGCCACTTCTAGATTGGGAATCTTCTAGATTGTGACCTATTGACCTTTGTACCCTCAACACCAAGTACAGAATCTGGCACATTGTGCTTGTTGAATAATAATAATAATAATAATAATAATAATAATGGATGGCAGTATTGAGTGTTTCTGGCAGGCCCTATACTAACCACCTTCCCTGCACTGACTTCTTAAATCCTCAAAACAGCCCTTTGTGATAAGTATCCCTCTTGCCCCTGTTTTTATCGAATAAAAACATGAGCCTCCGAGAGGCAGAGTAAATTGCTACATACTTGTCAGGGAAGGAAGAAAAACAGCATCTATTACTTCCCGCTCCTTGCCAGGTACTGACTTGGAGACTTTTTGCCAAACAGTAGCTATTCATTCCTCACAGCAGCTATTTCAACCCGGGTGCGTGCGTTAAGATTTTTTAAAAACATGCAGCACCTGCCTATTTAGTCAGGGGCACGGACCTTTTTTGCTTAGATTGTCAAAGAAAAAACAAATAACAGCCAGCACAACAATAGCCGTCTGGTGTGAACGGATCAAAATTATACCTATTTTGTGTGTATGTGTGCGTGCGCTGTAGAATGTCAGTACAGCGGTACCTCGAGATACGAGTGCCCTAAGATACGAGATTTTTGAGGTACGAGCGATTTTTGCTTTGAAATACGAGCAACATTTGAGATAGGAATAATCTCTTGGATCGGCCGGCTGCACACGACCCACCAGTTTACCTCCACTTGAGGGTCTCATAGTTGCCCACGCCTCAAGGTTACGGAACGAATTAAACTCGTATCTCGAGGTACCACTATAATTAGTTTATGTGTGCCGTGAGATGGAAAATGTTCACAATTACTGACTCACAGTAGGTCTACCTGTAGTAGGTTGATACCTCTAGCTCCGACTTCTTATCGAAGAATGTCAACCACTTGCTCAAAGCCACGAGCTAGCAAACGGGAACGCAAGCTGGAAATGACAGGGGCGCCCAGAGGGGCGGGGGGGTGCGGAGGCAGGGAGTCCTCAGGAGCGGGAAGGAATCTCAGTCTGGCTCCCCTCAAAGACTGCCTGTCGCCTGGGCCCAGGGCAGAGTCCTGGCTGAGAGTTTAACCTTCCCTCCGGGCCCTAGAGGCTAGCGGGGGCCATTGGAAGGTCAAAGACCCCAAGCCTGCTCCTTCCTCAGAGCGGGAAGAGGAGCTCCAGCAGGTGGATAGGGCAGGGAGGGCCTTAGAAGTCAGGTTCACTGTCATCTGGACAGAAGCGTGCATGGCCCTGCAGTTGGGCCTGCGTTTGTGCGGTTTTGCAGGGCAGGGCACAGGAAGTTGTGGGTACATCCCAAGGCTGTAGCCTGGGATGGGGGTGTCCTCCGTCAACCAATGGGGAAGACATCATTGCTCCCTGTGTTCCTCGGAGACTGTAAGGTGGTTGGCTCTCCAGGAACAAACAAACCCAAACCACTACCCAAGTTGACACGCGACTGTTACCGCAACCCTAAAGCAAGCTGTATGTAGGAAACGCACTCTGCATGCGTCTAAACTTGGAGCAGATGTGTGAACGGCTCATTTTAACGAAGGACTGTGTGATCACTGAGCCGTGACCCATGGAGGGGTTGGAAAATTCTTGTTCCAGCTGAAAGACCACTGAGGAATGTTGGGGTCCGCGTGCAGGGTACAGTTTGCAGAAAGAGCAGACCTTGACCCTGCCCCCAGTTCTCCGTGTGTTCTTGTTCTTTGTCGTCTGCTGCATGTCCTGTGCTTTCTCTCTCCTCCTCCTGCCAGGAAGCTGGTCCAGGCCTCATCCCCACATAACCATCTTCTGGAGAACCTTCTAGAAGGTCTCCCTGCTTTCCAGCTCCTGTCACCTTAAATCAGGGATGGGGAACCTTTTTCCTGCCAAGGGCCATTGATAACATCATTCACGGGCCATGCAAAAGAATCAACATATAAATCAGCCTGCTGTACTTGATCCCACATTTAATGATCTCGCTCCTAATGCCTTGGCAGGGCGAGGCCAAATGATGTCTCAGGCCCTCCATGGCCCTCGGGCCAGACGTTCCCCACCCCCCTCCCCCTTCAGTAATGCTGCTGCACCAACCCTTCCTGGAGGAGATGAAGGACAAGATGATGTCACTTTCTAGGATCTAAGCTGTCTCACATGTGGAAGCGAAATATTTTGGTATTTTATAGAGATACTTCGGAACTTCTGTGAACTTGGGGAGTCAATGAGGACATGATAACACGGTGTGCAAACGGCTCTGAAATTTATATCCCAGCCATGCTTTATGGCCTGAGTGTCAGACCCATATTTCCAAATATCTTCCTTGACCGGTAGCTTGCTGAGCTCAACTGTATTTAAAGAGCTGCGCGTAAATCTCAAACACGGCAGGTCCGGGTGCTTCCTTCCTTAATCCTATTTTCTTCCTCCCGTCTTCGATCCCAGTTAATGGTGTCACCATTCACTCTGTCGTCTTAGACACCTCTTTTCCTTTCATCCCATATAATCAACGGACCGACGAACCCTATCGATTCCACCTCGGGTCTCTGTGTCTGCGATTTGGTCTTTCTCCCGTGGCTAATTTTTTGTTATAGCTTCTTCTTCTTACACCTACAGTATTTCATGAGAATCCTGACTTAATTCTCTTCACTTGTGAGCTCCCTTTCAGCTCAGTCTTCACTCTGTTGGCAACATTAACTTGCTTCTGAAGAGCATTCCCGTGATCTATAAAAAATGTCTAGGAAAACCTCCAAAGCACAAGGAAGGGGCATGAGGGGATGGGAGGGGGGAGAGGGGAGGTGAGGTAGTTAAGGGACCAGCTCCTTTCTCCTCTTCTTTCTATCTGTGCATACAGAGGTGCTATGTGACCATACAGATCTATGTGTTTACCCAGGATCAGACAAACTGCCTCACAGTGTATTAAGTCTGTGCCATTTTCTTCTAGATCCTTCTAGCGCACAGAGCCACACTGAAGTTAGGACCTGTGGGAACCTCTTTCCACGTCCCCTGTGGTTCAGGGTTCGGGTTCTGAAGGAGGAGGCCACACGCAAACGAAAAGAGAGACTCGAAAACATTAATTTGGCGATATTGGGGGGGCCAGGCGGGAGCCTTCCTCTAGTGGAAAGGACTGCCACCTTCCTTTGGCCTTGCCATCCCTTTTATTCAGGTTTGGGATACACCCTTTGCCCTGAAGCAGGCAATTCCAGTAACAAGTAGATTATCTTTATCAGTCAGGATTTAAATGATTATTTCATGGGGAAGTTCATTGTCTCCATTAGATAGGGAGTGGCTGGTTTTGACCTTTCAGAGCTTCAAGGTTGACCAGCCTTCTGGCCTCCTGTTTATATCCAGTTAGTGAGAACAATGTTTGGTTTCCGACAAGGACCCTTTCCACACCCTAGATTTCCAGGTAGCAAATACAGCAGGTACGTGTACGTGAGCCACAGCGCATGTCTGCAGAGGGGATCACTCTTTCCCAGCCCTCCTGTACGAGCACATGCAGAAAGCCAAAGGAGGGCATCTGGGGCTGGTTTATACTGGCTCTGGGATCGACCACCTAGGAAGTACGCACAGCCATTAATGACTAATAAGCTACTTATTACTCACATACCATCATCACAGTAAATACCCAGAGGTCCTCACGCGCATTGCTTGTTTGGCTGTGAGCACTACAACCTCAGGTTTGCCCACTATGGCATCTCCCGTAGAGGAGCTATTAGCGTGCTGGACTAAGCTATACTTAAAGAGCAGTCAATTCTATGAATTCTTTGCTCTTAATTTGTAGTTAAGTTCCAATTAACCCCCCCCTGTGTTTTATTTAATCAAGTTAAATTGCAGTGACTGTTGAGTTAGAGAAAAAAATAGTAATGTGACTGTGTGGGACTCAGACCGTGGTTCGCACTGAATCTATGAGAGAAGGAGGTGGAGTTGCTTGGAATTCTAGAGCAGAAGTCAATAAGTATTTGGCGAAGACTCGTTGTTTGCCTGGGCATTGTGGAGATCTCAAAAAATTTATATAATACAGTTTATGCCTGTAAGCATTGAGAAGATGGGCGATCCTTGAATAATGTGGGGGTTAGAGTTGCCAATAGGTCTAAGATCTAAGATCTATCTATCTATCTATCTATCTATCTATCTATCTTTCAGTCTATCTCTCTATCTGTCTATTTACCTATTGATGGGTCTTTCTACCTAGCCTTTCTAGAAAGAGTATCTACTTCATCTCAGATGATGGGTTTTTAGAGTGAAAACATTCCTGTCACTGGGCACCATTCTAACCCCATAAACCAGGGGAAAGGGAGAACAGAATTCTAAATTCCTGGAATATCAGATGAGCAGGGGAAAGTCTGAGGGTGATTAAAAAATGACATTAGCGGATGCAGAGGCCCAGAGACAGAGAAAGCAAGGAGGAGACACCTTGGACAGCCCTAGGACCCAAGGAAAGAAGGGCAAAATCCAACCCAGGCCCAACGAACTCAAAATGCTAGTTCCCTAAATGCACAGAGGGACTCTGATGCCCGTGGATGATGGTGGAGGACACTTGATCTGACCTTGACAGTTTCTAACATAGTGGCTTGAGGAGGATGAAAGGAAAACACACGCTGCCAATATGATGCTCAACCCAAGACTCCAACCTCTTATTCCTTTTAATTTTAAGAGAAAGTCTACTATTTAAACCAGTGGGGAGAGACTCTTTCCAGAACAACCGAGTTGCCTGCTAGGGAACATGCTTCTTTGGTTTGTTTGTTGGTTTATTTGAGGAGGTACAGGGTCAGTGGTGACCATGTCTTCCAGCAATCCTGCCCCAACTTGACCTTGGCCCCCGGTGACACACATCTAATTCTTCTCCTCCTTCTTTGGCTCCCACTGTTCCTCTCCTGTCACTCAAGCAGGGGAGGTTCCTTTTGGGGATGTAGTGTCACGGGCATTTCCTTGGCCAGCTGAATAAGGGAAAGCTACCCTTGCCCGTAGCACGGTGCCTCCCAACACCGCCTCCCTGGAATGATGCCATTGGCTTGGGGTAACTTCCGGTGCCATGGCGATGCGTTTCCAGGCAAGATGAGTGCCTATCCCACTTTGCCTGGCGGTATCTCATCTTTCAGTGTGGCTAGCCGTCCGCAGAGCCTCGCTGTGTGAGACGGCATCGCATCTGTTTCCCTTCGTGGTCACCCCAAGACAAGGCGATAGTCCCATCTCAGGGCCCCGGCTAGCCAGCCAATAGGGGGCGGGGTGAGAACAAGCTGGGATCTGCTCGCTGAATCATGCGCAGCTGTCTGCCTGCACCGCCTCACAGGCGGACCTGGCCGGCTTCATGATGAACCATGAGGTTGGAAGGAGGGGAATCCAGCCGGGTGAGTCAGTCCCAGGTGGGCTCTGCAGGCAGCAGCATCTGGGTGCTCCCTCCTCTGGACCCCATGGAACATTCAGTCTGGAAGTGGTTAGGACTTCACCAGCTCAGAACACCCTGAGGTCATCTTTGAAAGGCGACCTGACCCCAGAGCATAATCTGACTCTCACATGACTCTCCCAAACTACACGCATATGGTTGACCCCCAAATTTCCGCATAGGCACCATCTTTTCACCACGGCGGTGTTTGGAAGAATCTCTGTGGCACCTAAACACACTGGTGAGCTACGGCCGAGCTTAACGCCCACCGTGCTCAGCTGTTGATTGCAGCCTCCTGCTAGGCCAGCGGTTCTCAACCTGTGGGTCTCGACCCCTTTGGGGTCGAACGACCCTTTCACAGGGGTCGCCTAAGACCATTGGAAAACACCTATTTCCCATGGTCTTAGGAACCAACACACCGCTCCTCGGTGTAGCAAAATGTAGCAATGTAGTTTACTGTTGTTATATTAAGACTGTTACCCATGCTACACCACGATTCAAGACAACATTTCATTGATTTGTCATTAGAAATAAATATTTCACAATATATAATTACATATTGTTTTTGTGATTAATCACTATGCTTTAATTATGTTCAACTTGTAACAATGAAAATACATCCTGCCTATCAGATATTTACATTACAGTTCATGACAGTAGCAAAATGACAGTTATGAAGTAGCCACAGAAATAATTTTATGGTTGGGGGTCACCACCACATGAGGAGCTGTCTTAAAGGGCCGCGGCTTTAGGATGGTTGAGAACCACTGAGCTAGGCTGTGCTTTCCCACCTTGTTTCCACTTAAGCCAGGGTTAAAGGGCCAGCTCCTTTCCCACACCCTCGACACAAAACGGATCTGACTCCGGGCATCCAGAGAGGCCCCTCCATGTGGGGTCCGGAGCTACAGAGCATATGCCCACTCCTGAGCTCAGGTGATTGCTGTGTGTCCCATCCATCAGCTGGCACTTCCTTTCAGTAGGCGACCAGGGAATCGGCCCTCTATACCGACCCACCGGCCCGGTTGGCATTGCCCTGTGATACTGACCATCGGGGCTGTGGCACAAGGAACGTGGCAAGCATTCCTTCAGAGTTAGCAATGACTGCGAGGAAGTTGCAAAAGCAATCAAAACAATGCGAGCAAGGCTGCTTTGGGGCCATCTCCCCCCCTCCCTCCCGCCCCCGCTCTCTCTCTTTCTCTCATTGTTTAATACAGTTTTTCAAGCTCTACCTTAGAACTATGGGTTTACTTTAATAAACCTCTGAGGCGATTCTGTTGTGCTAGCCAGGTCTGTAACCACTGATCTAAAATACTTTTCTTGGCTTTAATCTCATTGTATAAGTATAAATTTGATGGGACTGCAGGTACCAACTCGGGTCTGCAATCCTCTGATTGTTTTATTCCTTCGGCTGGGTTGACCATCTATCTCTTTGTCTCATGGTCATGAGTCAGGCGTGGAGAAAGTGCTGATGGAATGGTCCTTCCACTCTTACAGGCTGGGCATTGGTGGACGAGGTGACCAGATGTCCGTGCTTGAAAAAGCAGGTCCCCAGTATTCACCCAGACCATGATTTACCCACAACAGAAAAATATTGGCCGTCAGTAAATTCCAAACATCGAGAATTTATTAAGGATATCGTGGCACATCCTTGGATGCTGCGTTGAAATTGTATTTGCAAAGAATTTTGCATAGAAAAGCTCTTTGCACAGTCCATAGGTGTGGTATAATATTAGCTGGAAAAATGGTGTGCAACACCGCATACAAAATATTTTAAATGCGTCAAAACAGGCTTGGAAATACAATGGACATAGAGTCACTAAAATATCAACTGGTTTTCTGTGGGGTGGGGGAATCTTTTATATTTTTAATTCAGTTTTACAACAATTTCGACAATGATTGGTTTACTAGCTTTTACGTTAATGTAGCCAAGGCTATTACTGAGCAAATTTTACATGGGTATTATGAGGATAAAATGAGATCATAAGTGGCAGGCAGCAGAGAAACATGTGATTGATGGCTGTTGTTTTGAACAGTGGTTACCCGGCCTTAGGGGAGGCAATAATACAATATTAATTTCAAAATGATCCAGGAATAGACTGTACCGTCTCCATAGGCAAGTGATAATCATATGCCAGATTAGCGCATCACCCTTTCTTCCGCCTCAGATGATGATGTCAGTTTTTAGGACACTGGGGGGAGGGGGAGGACACACCCCAGGCCCCTGACCCCCATCAGTTTGCTTCCTGTTGTCCCGAATCAGTCCACGGTGAGCGCGCAGACATTGCGTCCAGTGAAGGCACAGCAAGGATCCCCTTCCCTCAGTGGTCCACCCCTGACTTTGGGCGACTGTCCCCTCAGTGCCTCGGGCAGTGGGGTCCCCACCTCGCCCTGTGCCTGCCTCCGCTGGATGTGCACCTGTGACGAGCGTGGCCACTTTGGGAGCTGACATTTGCCCCGGGCCAGGTGCTCAGCTCTCATCTCGCTTCCTCTTCTTACATGTCTCCCGAGGGGCATAATTCCAGCCCCTAAATATAAACCGTGTCGTCTTAAAATACATGTCCTCTCCTGCCAGGGCTTTCCGTTTTCACCCAGGTGGCATTACCCAAATGTCTATTAATAAAGCGAAGGCCAAGTGGCCAAACACGGCTCGCTACCCTCTTCTCCGGGGGGCAGGGGGAGGGGGCGCCAGGGCTCAGGGGGTGCAGATCTGAGCCGCCCTTTTGCTTTTCTCCGGGAAACAGCCCACGCCACTCGGGCAGGTAGTGAGTCCTCGGGACCACACGTGCTCGGTTTTCATAGTCACACTGCAGCCAGCCTCGACAGACCAACTTGGCACTTCTAGAAAGAGTCGCGGAGAGACCGACCAAGCTCATTGGGATGAGCAGGGAACAATCCATAAAACCAGACCCCGGATCACCTGCAATTTCTGATGCTCGCCGTCCATCACAGTCCTAACCCTTCCTAATACAGTGGTACCTCGAGATACGAGTGCCCTAACATATGAGATTTTTTTGAGATAAGAGCAATTTTTGCTTTGAAATACGAGCAACATTTGAGAGAGGAGTCATCGCGTGGATCGGACTCGAGCGTCTCATCGTTTCCCACGCCTCAAGGTTAGGGAACGAATTAAACTCGTATCTCGAGGTACCACTGTATCAGCAAGATGCCAGCGCCGGAGGGATCCGGTGGCCAAGACAGTCTTCTGTCCTCACTCTGGCCTTGACCCATGGGACACAGAGAGTGGAACCCGATCCTCCTCCGCACTGATCTCTTCCCCTACCATCCAAGAACCTGTTATCAAACCCTGCTTACTCCAGCCCTAAGAATAGCCGTGGCGTACTGAGAGCTTACGAGGGGCCCGGCCCTTCTGTCCCCGATGACTGAGCTTCACAACAGCCCTGAGAGGCGCCCATTCTTCTTTGCAACAGATGCGGAGACAACACCGCCGAGTGGTTGCATAACTCTCCCCCCGTCACGTGTCCTGACATAGTGGAGTCTGAATTCAAACACAGACCCACTCGGTTATTCTCCTAAAGCGGTACCCTTTCTTCAGATTCCAGGGTGCTCTGTGCAGGTAGTTAGAAGACAATCCAGTGACTTCCTGATGCCCAAGGGCAGAAGGCTGCCATACTTGCTTGCCCCAGGCTCAGTCTAAGTGCCCTCGGTGACCCCTGCTGAAACTGAGAAGGACCCAAATGTTCCCTGAGCCGCCCTGATGGGGATTAGCCTTTTGGGGACTCGGGACATCAAGGAGGCTTCTGAAAAGGGGAATTGAGGCTGCGCCGTATCATTTTCTACCCGAGTCTACAAAGGCCGAAGGAATTTGGTTCTAATATTAACAGCTCAAGGTGTCTCTTGCCAGGAAGGGCGACAAATGTCCTTCCCGAGCTAGCACCTGGCCTTGGCGGGTAAGTTTATGGAAGGAAAAGATCCTCCCAAGGGATGCATCAGCCGTGGCTCAGGAAAACTCTACAAGGAAGGACCACCTTCTGGAAAATGAATGGTTCACGTTCAAGGAGGAGGTTCACGGTCCTTGGACCCCAGCCCGGGCTTCCCCTCCTTCTCCTTCAGGATGAACGCACTCCTCCCCGTATCCAGGGTTCTGCCTACCCTGAGCATCTTTCTTTCTTTCTCCACTGGGTGCTCAGACTCACAAATGGGCAAAGTCTGAAGGTGTCATCTCTCGGTGTACATGTTTATTCCCCCTCTTGAAGAATTCTGAATTTCAGATTCTCTCTGAAATGGCCAAAACAGAAAAGAAAGCAAACGACCCTTCATGACCCAGCAAGATGGAGTTATCATGGCGCATCCCTGGGTATCTGGAGTTTGGATGTGAAATGGGGGTTATTCCGTCCATCTTCCCAGAAGGCGTGCTTTCAACAGGGACAAGGGGGTCGAGAAAGCCCCAGTGGGGACAGAGGTGCCATCACCCGTCTGTGGCCCCACTGCTGTCGGGATGAGAGGAGTAAATGAAGACTGAGCCTGTCACTTCTGAAAGGCTGCCAAGGTCTGTGTCATCCCTGGAGTTCTAGTTTGTTGTTGTGTCTCATCCACATGAACGCTCCCTCCACGGGGCCTGTAACACCAGGGCTCTGCGCGCACCTCCCTCCCAGGCCCGGCAGGCCAGCTCCGCAGCATCAAATCAGTCGCAGCCCAAGCTGATTCTGCTTACAAATGACTTTCAATTAGCATGCAGCAACATGGGCTAAGGGTTCCAAATAGATCAGTTCAATAGCTGCCTTGTGAAGAAATTGTTTCCCCCGGGTCTCATTTTTCTTCCTTCCTTTCTTTTTTTTTTTTTTTTGGTCCTTTGTGTTGGAGAAAAAAAATTTATTTTTTTTCTGTAAAAGATGACTCCTCTGGAAAACTATGAAATGATCTAATTAAAATACTGGGCTTAGGGAAATTTAAAAAAAAAATCTTCTCTGTCTGACAGTCATTATCCACCAGATTTTGAATCATGAAGCTCACCTTCTCACTCCGACATCTTCCTGCTGGGAGAAGGCACCCACCACAGGGTATTATGTCCTAAATGTGTGTATATGTAGCACAAGGATTAAAAAATATATATATAGCTTCGGTGCAGGGTTTAGGGTCCTAACAGTAATCACAGGATGGAAACAGTGAGCATTAAAATATATCATATATATAAATGGTTAGGGCAAAAGTAGGTTTACAGTTATTCAGATGGGAAAAATACAATAATTAATAAATAATAATATAATAATAAACCCTTTCATGTATTCAGAACTCTAAGCCTATTTTTGCCACACCCTGTATAAGCTTAATGAGTCATACAATTGCAGAATAATAATTTTCCTAAGCAAGTAAGTTGCAAAGCACTCCTGATCTCCACCCCACCCTCTCTCTCTCTCTCACACACACACACACACACACACACACACACACACACACAAGAGCCTTGTCTTAATCTCCTTCTGAGAAACTTGAGCACAGCTCTGATGCCTCTCTGTCTGGGTTGTGTTAGCAGCATCCTAGAGAGAATCGACTGTGTCTGGCATTAGTAAAATTCAAAGTTCATCCTGGTCAGCAGCCCTCCCCCCCATTTGTTTGGGGGAGCATCTGGCCATGCCCAACACTCTCAAAAATGCACACGTGGAGATTTCTAAGACAGTGTGGCCACACACTTTATCTTTAGGGAATTTAATGGCTTCACCACGAACAGCAGCTTCAACATTCAGGAGATAGTGAAATGCGGGGAGCAGACAGCTGAGCTAGAAGAACTCAGAGTGGGGGGTGACCTTCTCGGTGGCTGAAGTGGGTGGTGGAGTCATGAGAAGGATGAAGACGGCCCACAAACACAGCAGAATGGGGTCCAGGACTAGGTGATACCACAGATTCAATGAAAGGAGCGCACCCCAAAACCTCAGGTATCTGACTCCTGTCTCCAGATCAGACAACATCAGGGTGCCCAACAGGTCATGGGGTTGAAGATGAGACCGTGCGGATCTGCACTCTGTTCTCCAGGGGGAAGAAGTCGCCCGTGTCACTGTTCATTTAAACAGGAGCATCCCACCTTATCCTCTCGGGCAAGGGATTCATTCATGCCGAGCTGCCAACGAGAGCCCTCACATCCTCAGAGGACCGTGTTAGGTGGCCATTCTCCACTTGGATGGCATTGGGTTCGGACACGTCATGAAGATTTATGGAAAGCATAAAACACTGCTATTACCATTAAATGAGAGAACCTCAAACTTAAGAGTGAGTGGCACTGGGGAGTGAGATGGGAGGCGGGAACTGGGAAGATATGTACACATGTAATACATTAATAAAAATAAAAAAAACTCTGGTGAAGAGTGAGTGACAGGGGAGAATGGAGAAATAATAAATCTGCCAAGCGTTTGAGTCCACATCGTATTGGAAGACAAATTGAAAACATCTGACTGTGAACATCCATGGCCACAGAGGGGGCCCGACAAGCACCGCTTCGAACCATCGCAGAATCAGAGCCGTCTGCCCCCTGTGGTTCAGTGGTTCTGTAAATGGGTCAACCATCTACCGGCCTCTAGATCAGCGGTTCTCAACCTGCGGGTTGCGACCCCTTTAAGGGTTGAACAACCCCTTCATAGGCGTCGCCTACGACCATCAGAAAACACCTATTTCCCAAGGTCTTAAGAACCAACACACCACTCCTCGGTGTAGCAAAGTGTAGCAATGTAGTTTACTGTTGTCATATGAAGACTTACCCATGCTACACCACGATTCAAGACAAAATTTCATTTATTTGTCATTAGAAATAAATATTTCACAATATATAATTCCATATTGTTTTTGTGATTAATCACTATGCTTTAATTATGTTCAGTTTGTAACAACGAAAATACATCCCGCATATCAGATATTTACATTACAGTTCATAACAGTAGCAAAATTACAGCTCTGAAGTAGCAATGAAAATAATTTTATGGTTGGGGGTCACCACACCATGAGGAGCTGTCTTAAAGGGTCGTGGCATCAGGAAGGTTGAGAACCGCTAGTCTAGAGGCACAGGGTGCACTCAGGGGCTGTGAGCATGCCAACGACATGGGAAAGCCGTCAACGTGTAGGTTCGCCATTGAACATCGGCAGCCACTGCTTCCCAAATGACAGCCCCCCGGAGAGTCCAGCTTTTAATTCCGGCTTTTAATTCCAAGTAGTTTGTAGGTGTAATTGCCTCGTAATTGCCTGAACACATGTAGCAACAAGGTGTGTTTACAAGTCATTGGCCGTGCAGTAGATGGCCCACTGACTCCCATCCGTCCCAGCCAGCTGCCGTGACAGGGGGCTGAATGGGTCTGACACGTTTCTCTTCAGGGTCTCCTTGGAATTCATGTCTACCTGTGTTCTTCCCGAAGGACACTCTCTCCATGCCTGAAGTCGTTCATTGTCTCCTATGCTCTGTAGACCTCAAGTAAACTTTACTTAAGCAAGTATATAAATGGTCCGTCAACATCCTGAGGTCGATGCACTCATTTCTCAGTAGTACATTAATCAGTAGAGACCCAGGCTGAACAGAGTGCTGAGTAGGCGATGTCTGCCTGTGTCCGTGTGACTTTAGCATGACTGGTGCTTCGGGGAGACTTTATTTGGGCTGTCTCATGAGGGCCAGACATGAGCAAGTCATTGAGTAAGGACTAGTCAGATTGGGACACATTAGAATTTTTCACTTTCTGTGCTGTTGAATGTGACTGATGGGCTATTTGTGTTTGGTGGTGAATTGTTTCTTGCCAGTGTAACCCATTGCCTCCGGGGCATCAACATGTAGGCTTGCCATGGAACATGAGCAGCATATGGTCTTTACAATTAGGTTAAGGCTTGGGGGACATGGAATAATGAAGTGAAAAGCTCACAGAAAGGTTTTAAGTCTGCCTTTTACAACTTGCAAGACAACTTATTTCTATTCATTAGGCCACAGCTTCTCTATCTAGGAGATGATGGGATTGAAAAAGACCAGTAGTTTCCATAGGATAATATTTGTGAAGTCCTGGGGTTCATATCCTACAAGGTCTGGTCCCTTCTGACCTCCCCCAGCAGGCCAGCTCTGCTTTCATCTGCCTGGCATACTGGGCCTCTGAGTTAGATTATTACTGTTAATTAAAAAGAAAGTGTCTTAAAATTGGATTGGAACACTGCTGGACTGGATCACACCGTCACTCTGGGTTGTTCTTACCTTCCTTGGAGCTTGAACTTGTATGTCACGTGTCTCAGTTTGTGAGGCCCAGAGAGCAGGTGTTGTAAGAGAGGGAGAAGACGAAGAATAAAAAGGAGGAGGAAGAGGAGAAGGAGGAGGAGGAACAGGAGGAGGAGAAGAAGGAGGATAAGAAGAAGAAGGAGGAGGGGGAGGAGAAGAAAAAGGAAGAGGAGGAGGAGGAGAAGGAGGAGGCAGAGGAAGAAGAGGAGGAGAAGGAAAAGAAGGAGGAGGAAGAAGAGAAGGAGAAGGAGGAAGAGAGAAAAAAGGAGGAAAGACAGAAGAGGAGGAGGAAAAGAAGGAGGAGGAGGAAGAGAAGGAGGAGGGGGAAAAAGGAGGAGGAGAGGAAGAAGAAGAGAGAAGGAGCTCTTGGTCTCCTCCCTATAGTCACCCTGCAAGTACACAGACTCATCCTGGCGGGAGTGCAGCCCCACCAAGGTCAGCTTGGCTGCCCTGCAGAGTCCAGTGATAGGAAGCCTTAGAGCTCAGCTTGTTGGCACCCCTTTTGGCTCCTATGTGTCATGGTCAGGACCCGGAAATGGTCCCTAGGGAGTCAGGTAACCCCTAGACTCATACTTGCACTCCAGTGGCAGAGGGTGGTTAGTAACCAGGTCCTGTAGGAAGCAGAGAAGCCAGAAGACCCACCCCCACCCTCTCCATACAGTAGCATCGGGCTGCTCACACACCATCTCTGTGGGACTGAGGCCGAGGTCAGAGCCTCTGAGAGCCCAGCATGTGACAGAGACATTTACAAAAGAGGTTGTTTCCATGATCAGACACACCTGGGTTGGACATTGGTGGGACTCTAACTTAGTCCTCTGATCCACCAGCGAACCCGCAGGAAAGAAATCCTTACAGTTATAGACAAAACAAGGAGTTGTGTCTCGGGTGTGCATGCCCCAGTCATAGCTGAATGGAATTTGAGCTGTCACTGGAGTTAGAAGTTGACAGCATTTCGCTGATGACAGTCCGGCGGGGTGCAGAGGACCCCAATGTTGCCCGCCTTCTCCTTCCTGGGTCTGCACCTTGTATCAGAAAGGACTTGCGGTTGCTCTTTCCCAAGGTTGATGTGTGGTGTGTATGGTATTTGCTGCTCCCCCCCACCCCGTCCCCCAAACAAAGGCAGCATTACCCAGAGCTCTTCCTTCTGCACGGAGGTCACTGTGGTTCGCGCACACCCACTGGCTTCAGCGGCCCTCGCTCAGCCTGGCCAGCAGACAGACAGACAGCTGCTTTTCTCTTCCCAACAACAGCTCGGACTAGACCAGACACGACTGGTCATTCTTCTCCTTGTGGGACTGGATGTCCTGCCAGGACCTGAAGAGAGCGTGGGGGTGTCCCCATGCTCCCAGCCCCTGCTTCTCCCGGGGAACCTGTCCGCACTCCCCTCGGTGCCAGTCTTCATTCTTCGACACCGTGTTCCTCACCGGTGGACGCGGTGGTGGACGCTGAGTCACAGGCGGAGTGTAAATGCCGGAGGAAACCGTGCGGTGAGAAGATGACCTCACAGGCCGAGGCTGCCAGGGGGAGACGTTAGACATCACAGCTGACAGGTGACACAGCAGGGAGACAAAGGCCCAGCCAGCCTGTGAAGACCATCTTGGAGAAGGAGCCGCCCTCGGTGGCCTCACAGGGCCAGGCTGTGGAAGGGCAGCCAGGATAAAAGCCATAGGGACCCCATCCGTAACACAGGACAGAGCCGAATCCCACCCCCTGCTCTCTGCGTGGTAATGATGGGAGATAACCTGTCTTCACCAGAGGATGCTGTACTGGCGGCGATCGTGGGAGGGTGCAGGTTACTGTAAAACACATTCAGGGGTTCTTTAGGTTACCCCGAAGAACTGCCCTTAAATAGAGTAAAAGCAAGGTGAGTTGCTGGGGTAGACTGTTAAAAAAAAGAGAGAGAGACAGTAAAGGAATATTACACGTGGAATTTGCATTCTGACAGAGGAAGAGAACAAAGCTTAGTGGAGAGGACTGTATCCCATTCTGTACAAGTGCAAAAACAATGGCATTATGTAGTGCTACATGCGGTCATACTGGGTGCATTCACACTGGACTTATCGCACACTAAGTCCATTTAACCTTCTTCTCAAAATACTATCTAATGTAATTAGATTAGAGAAAGCAATCAGAGCCCAATGGCTCTGGAAAAAGAACTGAAAGAAATATTTTGCAGAAGACACAATAATATGCTTGGGAAATCTTAGAGAGTTCATGCTAAAATAACTCAATGAAAGAATTCAGCAAGATAGCAAGATAGTAGGTCGACATAAAAACGTTAGTAACATTAACACATACAGGTAACCATTAAAGGATATAAGGAGTGAGAGAGCTGAATTTGCAGTAGAGAAATGGAATACCATAAAATAGTTATAAAATGGCATCTCATTAAAAATATGTGCGCACATAAACTTGAATATGTTTGTAGCATCTTCATTCATCCAGTGCCCGTCCACTTGTTTGATGAACAGATTATGGCTTAATTATACAACGGGATGCTACTCAGCAATAACAAGGAATGAATTAGTGACAGCCGAGATGAATCTCTGAAGCGTTTTGCTAAATGAAAGAAGCTAGACTAAATGACTACTTCCTGTTTGATTACATCTACTTAAAATCCTAGCCAGGCAAAGCTAAGGTGACTGAAAGATCAGTGGCTCCCAGAGGCCAGTGCTAGGGGGAGGGGATTCATTGCTAATGGGCATTAAAAAAAGGAACTGTTTTATAACTTGATTGTAGGTAGGGATGGTTACATTACTATATATATATATACACACACACACACACATACCCAAAGCTCATAGAATTATCCATCTAAAATTATTGGTCTTTAGTATGCAAACATTATACCTTGGAAAAGCCGATTTATAAAAATAACTTGACTCTTTGAGTAGCTTGCTTTCTAGAACCCCCCAGAAAACCAGCCAAGGCACCCTAGAGGGACACTAACATGGAAAAGGGGTGTCTTTGTGCAAAATATCCTTGTAGGGAGGAAGGATATAAAGTAGATGTTTTCAGGCAGAAAAACTCGGAAGTCACAGCTCATTTCTCCTGGACGTACAGATTTGGAATTTTCTCAGCATCCCTGGTAAAGCTCAGATGAAAGCAGTGGAGAAAGGAGCGAACAGCATGCAATCACTCTCCTCCCATTGCCACCTACTGTTTCCTTCATTTATCTTCCTCCTCTGTGCCCGCTGAACTTCTGCCATTCATTCACTCAGCACGCGTTTACTCATGCCCGCTGTTTCACAGACTCCCATGTCAAGTCCTCCCGGAAGTTTTCCACAACTTTCCTGAGGAGGGTTAGTCACTCCATCTCTGGCTTTCCCCGGCATCTCATTCACGCCCCCAGGATACCTCTTGCCTCTATAGCCATGGTACTGCCCTCTCCTCATCTGCTCTGTAGACTCATGATGCTTCCGCATGAGGGAGACCAATTTTATCCACCTTAGTTCCGCCAGTGTCTAGTGCTCTTCGGATGTTGACTGATGACAGGTGAGGAATGAATGGAAACAGAGGGATTGATGTACACAGAGGAGCTCTTACTGCCCAGGGAGGCAGCCTGGCTTTGTGGTCAAGGGCACAGGCTTTGAGAGCTGACTGCCTTGGTTAGCATCCTGGTTCTACAATTGAGTTGTGGTGGGCACCCACTAGGCAAGGTCTGTACCTACTCTGCCTCAGCTGCTCCACTCGAGAAAAGGTTATCATGGTAAGTACCCACCTCCCAGCATCACTATGAGGCTTAATGAAAGAATCCAGAGTATTTAGAAGATTGTCAGGCATCTATGGAGTATGTGCTCAGTAAATGGTAAATTCTATTGCTCATTCCTCTTCCCTGGTGAATTGGACGGTTTTGGGTAAAATATTTGTGCACTTGGGTTTAAGGTGTGGGGAACAGAGAAATTTAGATTTCATTCCCAGTGAGAAGCAGAGAGGATACGTGAATAGATTTTATGCTTTGCCCTCGTTCTTCCCAGCTAGAGTCGAACTACAGACACCTCCTGTCTCATTCCCTCACTATAAGGACATTCTCTCATTATAAGGACTCTGAGCAACAAAAAAGATGCTGGAATCTAGCCACGTAGAGCAAAGAGGGGTTTCTCTAGCCAAAGACAATTTAGTTGGAGGGTAAAATATGTCATCAAACAGGAAAAAAAATCTTCATTTTTCTTATGAAGAAGGAAAATGAGTGGATTTGAGATAGGTTCTGCTGTGGTAATGACTACAGTATCCAAGAGATAAATGACCGCTTTTAGAGAAGGGGCATCAATTCCTAGTCTGGAGACGTGATTTTGAGACAGTTTAGGTAATCTTAAAATTTTCCCCAGCTTCTCCATAGAGTCTTTTAAAAAGTGCTGAACAGCCCTGGCCGCCAAGTAGCTCAGTTGGTTAAAGCTGTGATCGATAAATTACGGCTCCCGAGCCACATGCGGCTCTTTGGCCCCTTGAGTGTGACTCTTCCACAAAAGACCACGGCCTGGGCGAGTCTATTTTTGAAGAAGTGGCGTTAGAAGAAGTTTAAGTTTAAAAAATTTGGCTCTCCAAATAAATCTCAATCGCTGTACTGTTGATATTTGGCTCTGCTGATTAATAAGTTTGCCGACCACTGGGTTAGAGCGTTGTTTTGATACACCAAGGTTGCAGGTTTAGTCCTGGCCAGGGCACATACAAGAATCAGCCAGTGAATGCATGAATATGTGGAACAACAAATCGATGTTTCTCTCTCTCTCCCTCTCTCTCTCTTCTCTCTTCTCTCTCCCCCCGATTCCTCTATCTAAAATCAATCAATAGATAAAATAGTTTTAAAAAGTGCTGGACAAGCTTTCTCTAAGGATCCTTCTGACACTCACCTCAGCTCTATGTTCACATCCCACCATTGATAATGTCTAGTCCCAGAATGAGTCCTTGAGAACATCCACAGAAACAAGGGAAACCCTTTGTCCTGATCCTGGATGTCAAAACACAAAATGCTGCCGAGACCGGTTTGGCTCAGTGGATAGAGCGTCGGCCTGCAGACTGAAAGGTCCCGGGTTCGATTCCGGTCGGGGGCATGTGCCCTGCTTGTGGGCACTTCTCCAGTGGGAGTTGTGCAGGAGGTGGCTGATCGATGTTTCTCTCTCATTGATGTTTCTGACTTTCTATCCCTCTACTTTCCTCTCTGTGAAAAATCAATAAAAATAAAATAAAATAATAAAATAAAATAAAAAAATAAAAATAAATAAAAAAAACACAAAATGCTGCCCCAATGCATGATGGGAGCGCCTGGGGAGCAGTGCCCAGGTACAGGAGGCCGGGAGGAGATGCAGGGAGAGAGGCGTCAGCTGCAGAGCCGCACGCAGGGGAATTTGGAGAACTCCCGGGAAGCAGAGCCCAGGCTTGTTTGTATCTGTCCACCTGCCTACTTTTGTTTTCCTGGATCTCTGACTGGCCCTGAATTTCCCAGAATTGGATTTTCAGTTCCCTCCCGTCTTCAACTTCTCCTCGCCCTCTCTCGCTTTCTAATGAACCGAGACTGGCCTTGAAGGGACAGTGACAGAAGTTTCATCCAGTGCGACTCAAGGTCCGGTGTTCTGGAGGCAGGTGCTGGCCAGTCTCCTGTTGGCCCTGTGTGCCCACTCGCCAGCTTCTCCATCTGCCCTGTGACCCTCAGGGCTGACCTGTGTGTCTCTTGCTCTGGCTTCCCATGAGATTCAGCCAATGCGGATCCCAGCAGGAGATGAGCGGTCAGGAGCAAAGACAGGATGTCCTCCCCTGGAACCCTCGCTGTGGGGCCAGCAAGGGCTGGCTGATCCCTTCATCAAGGATGGCTTGTCCATTGGCCGTCCCGGACAGCCCCTCTCCTGCAGGTTGCATCACCCCTCTCTCTTCATGCCCTTCAAACCTGACCCAACATTGTTCCAAGACAGAGCCCTGTATTTTGGGCTCCCCCTCACTCTGGCTACCTCTTTGAAAACAGCCCCTTTAGGAAACTCCCCTAGAATTATCCTCACTCGAGGGATAGTCAGTTTCCTATAGGGACACTGGCGACACACATCCACATGGAGCTGGTTTACGATTCAGCTTCCTGGCCACTGAGGGCAGACATTGTGAATGATGAGTAGGTCCAGGAGTGGGGGTGGGGGCTTTTAACAAGCACCCGATTCTGACTCCAGGGGTCCAGCGATGACTTTGAGAGAGACTCGGCCAGATCCCGACCATCAAGCTGGACACGGTCCAGAGTTAGTCAAATCGTAAGGAAAATGCAGCCCTCTTGGTTCCCATTGTTCCGGTCCTCTTGTGAGAAATCCACATTTGTATGAGATCATAATGAGCTAAGTTGGGAAAGGCAGGGGGATTTCTAAACCGAGCTCTGGGAGATGTGGGAGGGCTCCGGGAACCAGAAACACAGAACTGGAGTAGCAGCGCTATGTGACAGAGTTTCTCAACACCTCATTGATTTATGCTGGCGAGGACTACCTGGAGCCCAGGGCCGCTGAAGTGTTTGTATTGATTGCATCACTGCTAGTAAGAGAGGGAGATGCAATAGATGGCAGAGCCCCAAACCCGAAATGGAAAGAATGGGGTTCATGCAAACCAGCCATACGTGCCTCTAGTCCAACTCAACAGGTGTTAATTGCACTCCGCCAAGGAACAAACTCAGGAAAACACCAGCGAGGATCAGCCTGGCAAGCAGGGAACATCCAGAATCTTCCTGGATCTTGAAGTGGCGTGGACACAATCATTTCCGAAGCCTGTGCTGATTGGGACACACCAGGTGCATTCTTGGAAGGTGCCTCTTTCTGATCTTTAAGTTAGTGCTTGATTAGGCAACAGGGTGGACAGCGGAAGACCTGGAGAAGAATGATGCTCCTTCTGGGAACTGTCACCTTCCTGCTTCTCCAGGAACTTCTTAGAACAGGAGCTCAGAAAGTAGAAGGGGCTGCACCCCTAGTGTCACCCTATAAGTCTCCGAGCAAGAAGCCCATCATGGATGTCCCTGCGAGATGACCGAATCTAAATCCTGCTCTTGCCAAATCATAGGCCAGAAAAGATCCCCCCAATAAACAAGCGTGCCATGACATGAGGGGAGCATGTGTCTTCCCGGTGCTCTGTTTGCCACCGTAGGCATCTGGATGTGTGGTTACCTTGAACCCATGCAGCTCTGGAAAAGCAGAACCTAGTGGAGAGATGATGGGTTGTAACATCCAAACCCTTGGTCCATATCTCGCTTCTGCTATGTACTTTAAGGAAGTTATTTAATGACTAGAGGCCTGGTGCACAAAATTCATGCACGTGTGTGTGTGTGTGTGTGTGTGTGTGTGTGTGTGTGTGTGTGGTGTCCCTCAGCCCACCCTGCGCCCTCAGACTGGGACCCCTTGGGGGATGTTCAGGACCTCTTGCTCCTTACTGCCCACCTGCCCGCTGCTCCATGCCACTCGACTCGCAGCTCCTTAGTGCAGCTGCAGAGGCAAGAGAGCTCCTGCCATCGCTGCTGCACTTGCCAGCCATGAGCCTGGCTTCTAGCATTGAGCGTCTGTCCCCTGGTGGTCAGTGTGCATCATAGCGACCGGTCGTTCTGGTCATTCTGCCATCTGGTCATTCTGCCATAACGGTAGCATAGACTTTGATTATATAGATTCTGATTCCTTGTTTCCTCATTAGCCAAACTAATGAGACCAGGAACCTCATAAGGGGATGTCATATTATTGTCATATTAATCATGTTAATATTTCTAAGACTAGCACGGCAACTGTCAAGTAGTCCTAGGATCTCAATAAATGAGAGTGGCCATTCCTGCTGCTCTTCTGGAAGCCCTGGTGAAGCCCCAAATTGCCCCTTTTTCCTTCCTGTTTGTCCACCTTCCATGTCAGAGACACTGCAGCCCAAGGGACAACCTTGCTTCCAAGGAAACGCACAGCTTAAGCGTGCAGCTGGCCTGGGCCGGAGGCGCAGGGAACGATTGTTTCTGAGATCCAGGTTCCGGGGGAATTGATTTAGGCACGGGAAAGAGTTCCACAGTGACTATCACACCTCCCACTGACTCGACTCCAGCTTCCTGAGCACCAAAGACTCCTCCTTCTCTAGAGGAGAGTTAGGACAGACATATAGACCCAGTCCATGGAAACCCAACGGCTCTATCTGAGGGGCCAAGATAAATGGGCAAAGCCAAGCCAGAGGTCCTTTGCCTCAGCTCCCCTGGTGGCATGTTTTAAAATCACTAACTCAATCTATCTCCTGGGGTGCTGGTGTCATATGTGACTCTTAGTCATCCCTGTTGCTCTTCTCGGACATACTTCTTGAACGTCCATTAATACATCCATTCAGTGTCTACTGAACTGAATCCCTTATTGATGCCAGTTCATCGCTTGCCTACCTTTAAACCACTATCTGGGGCTCTGTAATAACCATGACTCTGAAATATTTGACACCTAATTATACTAGCAGAGCAACTATGTCTTATTATTAACATCAACATCCATCCATCCATGCATCCATCCATCCATCCATCATCCATCTTGTGGGTAATTTGGGGCAGAGGGACATAGGTGCATTTGGGAGGTATGGAATAGCGATGGCACAAATATTTGCATTTTCCCAAGATACTCAGAACCTTCTCACCCTTCACAAAATCAGGGACCTCTTCCATATATTCTCCTCTTTCAGTCCGTCCTGTTGACCATAGCAAGTGACGTTCTCGACAACCAGTGCCTGTTAGCCAGTAACTCTCATCGAGCAAGGCTAATTGCTTTCCTCCTGAGAGCTCCGGAGCCTGCCTGACCCAGGAAAGGTGATTTTACTATTCACAGAAGTAAATATCCAAATAGTCATTGAAAAGTCTCAGCCCTGCATCTAACGTTGGCTCCGGTAGGAAAGTAGGACATGTCCCTTGGGAGTCCGCAAAGCATGTACTCCTAAAACAGGTACACAGCCATCGCAAGGTCTGGTTAAATACTACAACGAGTCATCTATAGATTATGTGTGTTCCTCAGCCCAAGCTGTACATTAGGATGGCCTGGGCAGCGCCAGAAAACCACAGATGCCTGTAGCCCGCCCGCAGAGATTCTGAGGAGCTCTGTCTGGTCAAGGCCTCTATTTCTTACATATTCCCCAGGTGATTCACATGAGCATGAAGGCTATGAATCACTGTAACAAGTGCCGAGGAGTATAATTAAAAGGGAGGCCGGCGAGAAACCGGAGTGGTGAGAAAAACCTCCCGGCCCAGTCGGACCTGGCGTTGAACCCTGAATCAGAGAGAGGATGTGGATGGACCGCGATGCGAGAGAGGAGGAGAGCCTGCCTGGGAACGGGGAGCGGAGACGGTGTGAACTGAGCGAGTTGGAAACCACGTTGATGGCTATGTGATGAGCGGCAACCGCATATTAGAGGGAGGGTGCAGAAGTTCAAGTCCAGCCCCGGCATGTCCCAGCCGGCTACCTGATGGCAGGAGGAGCAGCTTGGTGACAAAAGGAAGGGGGTCACAGAGGTCAAGCATCTTGGCCAACAAGCCTGGGAAAAGAATGTCCCTTGGTTTGTGCCCACAAAGCAGCTGTGGGTGGCTATGAACATGGCCTGGAAGAAAGGCTGCGACAGAGGAATGGCGTGCATGTGAACTTGAAGACGCCATTGTGAAGACTCTAATATGAAACAAGTCTCTGGATTTTAGACCCCAGGTTCTTGGAACTGTTATTTTAGGAGCTACTGCCCCTTAAGAATAGAGCATATGTTTCCCTGACCTGCCTTCCTTCCCAGATTCCTCAATGGCAGACGCTCTTGCCTTTCTGCTTCCTTTTCAGGGAGGAGTCGAGAGGCTGGGTGGGGTGGGCAGTCGGGGTCATTGGCGGTAGAGTGGACGTTCAAGAAGATGAACCAGCCAAAACCGGTTTGGCTCAGTGGATAGAGCGTCGGCCTGTGGACTGAGAGGTCCTGGATTCGATTCCGGTCAAAAGGCATGTATCTAGTTGCGGGCACATCCCCAGTGGGGAGTGTGCAGGAGGCAGCTGATCGATGTCTCTCTCTCTCATCGATGTTTCTAGCTCTCTATCCCTCTCCCTTCCTCTCTGTAAAAAATCAATAAAATATATTTAAAAAAAAAGAAAAGAAGATGAACCAAAAAAAATTCATAAAAGAAAAATGATCTAAGTGGAGGCTAAAGGGGTAAAGATGCCTGCATCCGGCAGGCATGTTAACATGGAAAATGAGGTCATAGACAAGAGGTGACCCCATATGGTCAGGAGAGATTGTGAACGGTAGGCATGAAGTCTAGTAAGCGCACAAGGAGGATGTTGTCATTGCATGAAGGATTTTAACTGTGTGTGGCGGGGGGTGGGGTGAAGGATGGGAAGGAGGGGCCAGATCCCAAAATGATGGAAAAAACAGCTCACCAGAGCACCACCAGACATTGCTGATGTTGTCTATTTCTCTACCCAACTGTGGGCAAGCAAAGAGAACCAACCGAAAGACAATTTTAACAAAGAACTTACAAAGCATTGGAAGGTGAGACCCTCCCCGCCGCGTTCCCCAGGATCATGAGCCATACCTCTGCGTTCTGCCCAACAATGGGGCCGTTATTAGAGGGGCAGAAACAGCAGCGGCGAAGCCTGGAGATTTCGCCCAGAGGCGTCACAGACAGAGGGAGGAGCGGTTTCCCCGGAAAGCAAGATGATTCCCGTTTCGCTCATCCAACAGAACTTTTCCAAGAATGAAGCCAGACACCCTCCGCGGATCTTGGAAGGAGCTGGCATCCCATCACGGGGATGCCAGCTGCTGCCGCGGGCGCGGGTGCCAGAGCTGCTGTCTGCGGCCTCTGCCAAGGTACACTCCCCTGTCGGTTTGGGGCAAGCAGCGATCTAAATTGAGTGGAGCGTCTGGGTTCCCCGGGTCAGATCGGCTGCTCCCCAGGCCCTCGTGGGGGGTGCATATTATAAAAGCCTCGATAGGAAGGCTGCCAGCTTCCACCGTCAGATCCAGGGATCCCCACAACTTCAGGCCTCAGCCCCCTGACCCGTTGGATGTTGAGACAGAAAGTCCTCAAGCGTGTTCTTGCCTTCCCCCTGCTCCCAGCAGTGGTCCCTCAGTATCGAGTCATTGTCCCTAGAGGACTGCACCAGTGACCTCCCATCACTTGAACATCACTTGACCTCCAATCACGAGATGCCAGTCAAAGCCAGTCCGGCAGCAGAAAACCATTTCAGCAAAATCCCATTCCTCTGTTTAGCCTCAGCATTTCTCAGACCGTGGTGTGCATCCTCAGGGGATGGGGGTGTGGGAGGGGGCTTGTTACAGGACGGAGTGAGTAGATCTGGGGGAGGGGAACCCAAGTTCACAAGCAAGGCTGACACTACTGGTCCAGGGGCCACACTTGGAGAACCACTGGCTAGGGGCAACATCTGGATTCTTTCTGATTATTGCACCCTCATGCCCTGCTAGTCTCAACGCAGTGTTTCGTTTGTTCTTCTGTTTCATTCATTCCCTTTACAGCATCGGATCTCTTGCAAGTTGCCAGGCAACTGTGACCTGTTGTTTGAACAAGCGACGTTAATGTAAATCTCACCATCTTTCGCCAAAACCGGTTTAGCTCAGTGGATAGAGGATTGGCCTGTGAACTGAAAGGTCCCAGGTTCGATTCTGGTCAAGGGCATGTACGTTGGTTGCGGGAATATCCCCAGTAGGGGGTGTGCAGGAGGCAGCTGATTGATGACTCTCATTGATGTTTCTGACTCTCTATCCCTCTCCCTTCCTCTCTGTAAAAAATCAATAAAATATATTTTAAAAAGAAATCTCACCATCTTCCCATCACTTTTATTGGGGACAGTGACCTGACGTGTATCCAGGGAAACCACGCACATCCTTGCCCCCCAGTAAAGTGCGTGGAGGGTGTTAAAGCCACACAGTATCCTTCAGAAACTGGGGGCCTCCCGGGGCCTTTCCTGTTAGACACAAAGACACGCCGGCTAGGATTATAGATCAGCTTCATTGAAGATAAAGTTTGCTGGAGGAGATTAGAGTTGCTCCCTGTGGGACATAAATTAGGTACAAAGCAACCAAGAAATTGGCTCTCTAGAAAATTCCATTTCAAAAAAGTTCTAAACTGTGAGCTCGTGACCTTCACTGTGCAGGCGCCAAACACGTCCCAGGGGGTAGGACAGGTCCACTGCTTTCTGAGACGCCTCCCCCAAGATGGAAATCCAGGAAGCTTCATCTGACACCTCACAAGCATCAGATGTTTCTCCAAACTTCCTAACTCTTTCATTTATTCCCAGGCCCAGAAATGGACATCTTCCCATTACTGGAAACACATACATTTGGATTTCACTTCAGATAATGGGTCAGTTGCCCATTATTAAGTACATTTGATTTCTGTCTTTTTTAAAAAAATGTATTTTTTTATTGATTTTAGAGAGGAAGGGAGAGAGAGAGAGATAGAAACATCAATGATGAGAGAGAATCATTGATTGGCTGCCTCCTGCACACCCTCTACTAGGAATCAAGCTCGAAACCCAGGCATGTGCCCTTCACCAGAATCGAACCCAGGACCCTTCAGTTAGTAGGCTGACGCTCTAGCCACTGAGCAAAACCGGCTAGGGCTGATTCCCGTCTTTTTCTTTCTGAGTATGAAAACTTTCAGGGACTTTTATTGAGAACCAATAATAGTACATCAGCTCACTAGACTTTTATTTTCACAAAGGATGCTTCTTTGCTTAGTTTATGGTAAGAACTTTATAAGTGTTGATCAAAACATTAACAGTTGTTGCTTCATTAGCTGTTGAATTACTAAATTCGTGAAAGTTGTTAATTAAAGAGTATTTTTATTGATTTCAGAGAGAGAGGGAGAGAAAGAAACATCAATGATGAGAGAGAATCATTGATTGGCTGCCTCCTACACACCCCCCACTGAGGATTGAGCCCACAACCTGGGCATGTGCCCTTGACTGTAATCGAATTTGGCACCCTTTAGTCTGCAGGCTGACACTCTATCCACTGAGCTATACCAGCTAAGGCTGAAAGTTGGTCATTTTGATATATGATTATAAAATCAATGTAATTGTTTTAAAACTTGAAAATTATAAATATATAAAAAATAATCCTCTAAAATCTCACAACTGGGAACTAACCAATATTAACTGTGCAAACCTTCTTCCCATCCCATGTGGCTATAGATGTGTGTGTGTGTGTGTATTTACTGTAATTGTAACCATATTGACTACAAAATGTTGGCTTCTGTTCATTTTACTTTTGTCATGGAAATTTCTAGTCATTAGCAATTCATTGCAGGCATCTTTTTCATGGCAGCCCATTAATAGTCTCCGTTTAATTGCTTCTATTGTCAGCTCCTAGAGTGTGTCTAATATTATCTTTTTTGAATTTAGATATATCTGTTTCTAGAGAAATATTTTATTTAGAATCTATTTAGAATTTGGAATCTGTTTATTGAAGTCGTTAGGTCAAAAGATAGGAACCTTTTTTAAGCTCTTGACAACTGTTTCCTAATTGCCTTCCAGAAAGCTGTCCTGTCATTGGCTGACCTGCAGTGTGTGAAAGCATCCGCCTCCGGAAACGTGAGTATCACCTTTTCAGATGCTACATCAAGTGTGTTTGCATTTCCATCGGCGGTTATTGCTTTCCTCGGTGAGCTTAAACAGGGCAAGTTTCACTGTCCTTGGCACTCTTTTATGTGAAGTGTCTGTTTATGCCCTTTTTCCGTTTTTCAGTGGGCATCTTAGAATATTTATTATCTATCTGCATGTGCTCTTTATACACGAAGGATATAAACACACGATGAATCATGTCCCGCTGTAAAATTATGGACAAGCAATTGGTAGCAAAGAGCAGGGTCGTTTTGGGGGTGTTGTTAAATATTTTTCAAAGATATAATCTTTACAGACTACAGTGGTATGTCGAGATGCGAGTGCCCTAACATACGAGATTTTTGAGATACGAGCCGTCGAGCGAGCGATGTTTGCTTTGAAATACGAGCAACAGTTGAGATAGGAGTCATCGGGTGGATCGGCGGCTGCACACGACCCACCAGTTTACCGCGACTCGAGCGTCTCATAGTTTCCCACGCCTCAAGGTTACGGAACGAATTAAACTCGTATCTCAAGGTACCACTGTATTTCAGGCCCCGTGATTAACTTAACCCATTGCCTCTTAAATTACTTATTCCTATAAGTGATTGTGGGATGACCCTCTATGTGCATACATTTTCTTTTTTTTAAATTTTTAATATGTATTAATGTGTTACATGTATACATATCTTCCCATTGCCCCCCCCTCCCAGGCATACCCTAACCCCCAGTGTCTGTGTTCATTGGTTATGCTTATATGCATGCATACAAGTCTTTGGTTGATCTCTTATTACATTTTCTTCTGTCACTGGGGTGATAGGGCTGGACCAACGGGAGGGAGAACTCGAACACTGCGGGTGTATTTTGCTAAGTTGATTTCCGAAGGATTGGGGTCATGAACACTCCCAGCAGCGGGCAGAGAGGACTGATAAGTTTGTTCCTGTGACTTTCTCAGTGTGTGGCATGTGGGGGAGGAGTAACACCTGCTGACCCTGGGAACCTGTGTGTGCGGGACATGTGGGGGAGACTCTCCAGTCTCTTTTGGGGACGTTGTTGCCCACCCCCCCCAACTAAAAATGAACCACCGAGGACACACTAGATGTAGGCATTAAAGTACCTCTTCCATTCACACGTCAACTTTCCTCTTCTAAGACAAGCAGGAAATGAACTTTGCATAGGAAATGAATCAGAACAGAGAGCAAAGATGAGCTCATCTCTCAAAATATGCTGTCTGGGAGCTCCAGGGCATGGACAGAGGGGTGCCCACCCAACCCGGGCACCGTACGGAGGCCAAGCCAACCTTTGCTCCGGTGAAGGTAACATATTGCTGGTCTTCTCCTCTCGAATCAGTAGCTCTCTCCCTTTCTTCCTTTATTATTTAATTCATTTGACATTAATTGAGTCCAGCTGGTGTGGCTCAGTGGTTGAGCGTTCAGCCATGAACCAGGAGGTCATGGTTCGATTCTTAGTCAGGGCACGTGCCCGGGTTGTGGGCTCGATGCCCAGTAGGAGGCCTGCAGGAGGCAGCCGATCAATGATTCACTGTCATTATTGATGTTTCTCTCTCTTTCTCTTCTCCTTTCATCTCTGGAATCAATAAAAATATATTAAAAAAATTAATTGAGCACGGGGAGCTAAGAGCTGTCAGAGAAAAGGGGGTGCAAAGGTGAAGGGATCCCAGTATAGTAGTGTGTCTTTGAGTGCAGGATTGGAATAGAGGCAGATCTCAGACACACAAACATTCCAATAGGACCTCGTATCAGCGAAGAGTATAGCCATGATTTGGACATGAGTCTCTGAAAGTCTTCGTAGATGAGGATGCTTACAAGCAGTGGGGCCAAGTCATCTCTGTCCAGGCAGAGGAACATGGGAGGGCACTCCAGGAAAGGCGCAGAGAAGTAGCTGAGTCTCACATGTTTGGGATCGTCGGAGCAAATCCACGGTGGAGGTGGGGACGTGGGGACAGGGCGGCAGGCTGGGAAACGAGTCTTTGTGTTCCGTTTAGAGGGCTGGCACCATCCCGTGGGAATGGGGAAACCAGAGAGTGACACATCCACGATCGCCCCTTCTGTTACAGAAAGCTAACGGGGCGCAGAGTTCACGGGCTGAAGAATAGGAGAGGCCGGGATGGGAAGTGACTAAAATCATGACATAAACTTATGACACAATGACATCCCCGCGCGTGGACTTTGTGGCTAAACATATTCTTGAAACAGAAGCAGCAGGAAGAAAGCATACGGCAGAAACGACCAGAAACCAGAGATGAGCTCATGGCAGACAGAGATGGAGTTTGAAGCTGTCACTGCAGAGGATGAAACACAGCCAAGAACATTCCAAATATTAGAATAATGTCACTGTCGTTCCCTTACCTGTGACAGCTGCTGGGCCGGCGTGATCTATGATCTCTTCTGGGCCTTTCATTAAGTCTCCATCACGGCGCTGCCTTCCCAACTCACTGCCTCAGGGGACGTTGGAGATTTGAGTTCGAGAAGGGGAGTCACAAAATTAGATAGTCTTCCTATTTTCTTGCTTTCTCCATTTTCAGACTGACTTCAAGCAAAGGGTTGTTGAAGGATGAGGTCTCGGAGCCTTTTAACCTTCAGCTATAAGATGGGCTACATTTTCAGTTCCCATGCATCCAGCTTAGAAATCTGTCCCTGTTCCTTTATTATTTGTAAGTATATGTGTGTGTGTTTCTGGCAGATTCCCTGGTGGAAGGACGTGTCTGCTGCCTGCTTGGATAAGTCTTAATGCCTGTGCTCTCAGAAAGTTAAGAGAAGGGCAAGGAAGCTTTGGAGGATGTTCTGAGAGCAAGGAAATCGGTAGGCATGGATGCAATTAGGCAAGGAATGCAGGGAGTTCACTGAGCGCTCTGGCCACGGGAAACCAGGAAGTGACCTTTAGCTCATCATCACCGAAGATGAGAGGACAGAGATGACACCCAGAGAGAGAATAAGTGGCCAACGTCGCGGTGAGAAGGGAAATTCGAGTTGCTTCTTTTCTTTTTGGATCATGTGCCCTCTCGGGTTAGATCTCTGTCCCCGGGCAACTGGAAAATAAGTGAAACATTGAATTCAGGACTTGCACACTTTAGGTAGGTACAGGTTTCGTGTCACCTCGGTAACACATATGATTGGCGAAAGTGAACTTTCTCCTCTTCATCGAGGAAGTGACTCTGTGGCCACATGGTACCTGTGATTGCCGTCTCTGTGATCCTGGCACCTGATCTTGCCCGGACACTTGAAAACATCACGTCTCCTCACCAACCACCCTTGCCCCCAATGATGACCAGTTGTAACCTCTGATACTTTCACATGTTCACAGCCTGGGACGCCAGCCAGCCGGCCCCTTCTTCCTGACACATCCTTGTCACAATCTGGGCTGGCCTTCAGGTCGCACTGGGTGTCACCCATGAAGGGCTGCCAGGGCAGAACACTGCACCTCCTTACAGGCCCCCACGAGCAGTTTCCAGGGGCGCCCCAGGATGCTCCAGAAGGTCCCACCATTGCATGGATGACTCCCCCAAACCAAGCTGGATACCTTCTGGACCTCAGGACATTTCACAGGTTCCCCACTGCTGAGGCTTCCTGACTTCTGCCAACCACTTTGCAGATATCTGGGTGACCTCAGGGCTGTGTCCCGGAATGGCTTACGCTGCTCTGAGATGTCACAAAGGCACACAGTCATGACAGGAAGAAGGGAAGGTCTGGAGACCCGGGGAACAAAATTACCTGGGAACGTTGATTTCTCCACACCAGGGGATCCAGAGCGGAAATCTGTTACCTCCAAATGCCTGCCCCGTGTCTCATCCAGCCTGGACTCATTTGCACAAAGATGACCCAGTGACCCAAGGTCACTGTCCCCGCTGTTCACCACCCCATCCCCCGCTCCATGGAGCTCACTAGGAAGCTCAAACGGTGAGCAGTTGCTCAAAGTCTGAGCACATTCAATGGAATGACATTCCCCAAAGGGGTTAAAGGACGGAATGACATGGACAGAGAGCAGTCTCTATGGAATGTACAAGAAGGAAGTCTTCATCTGAGTTTTATTCGGGAATGAATTGTCCTTTCCCAGGCCTTAGTGCATCGATCCAGCGAGGTGGGATCAATGAGACTGAACTCCCCCCAGCAAGCAAAGTCATCTTTCTGGGATTCCAGACATTTCTGGTATCAGACACCCCCCCATCCAAGTCATTGATGATATGATTGACAAGTCTTTCATTGTCTTGTGGTAAAGTCTGCATAACAAACTTTACCATTTTAACTAATTTTAAGGTTCTGCAGCATTTATTAAATTCCCGTTGTTATGCAGCCATCATCCCTCTCCATCTCCAGAACTTTTTCATCTTCCCAACGGATTCCCTGTACCCCTTAAACACCAACTCTCACCTGCCCTTTGCTCAGCTCTGGCAAACACCATTCTACTTTCTGTTTCTCCGGATTTGACTATTCAAGGCACCTCATAGACGTAGAATTATACAGTGATTATCTTTCTGTAACTGACTTGTGTAACGAACAATTCTTTTAAGTATTATTTTTCTTTTTTAAGTACGTTTTTATTGGTTTCAGAGACGGAGAGAGAGAGAGAGAGAGTGATAGAAACATCAATGATGAGAGAGAATCATTGATTGACTGCCTCCTGCATGCCCCTTATTGGGGATCAAGCCTGTGACCTGACAGGGAATCAAACTGTGACTTTCTGGTTCATGGGTCGATGCTCAACCACTGAGCCACAATGGCAGGCATATAACTTACAATTCTTCACCAACATTTTCCTCAGTTGATTTGTTTGTGTCACGTAGACGCAGATGTAGTCTTGGTGTTGTTAGAGGTTCAAACATCCCTTTTCAACAACATAGTTTACCAGTAAGCCAGCCAGGATTTATCGCATTCCTACCACATGGTTAGGAGAGGGAGGGATGCCATGAGAAACAGAAGAACTCTGAAAATGTGTCACCTTCCCTGCCCTTAAGAAATGTCTAATTTAGTAGCTCTGGAGGCTCAGTGAACACACGTAAAAGAGCAGGAAAAAGCAAGCGTCCACATGTAGGCAGAGAAGCACACACGTTCACACAGGAGGACATCTGCCCTCCGTACCGCATCCATGTTGTCATGAGGACTTTGAAACAAGCGCTACAAAGACGATTTCTGAAAAATCGATCCTTATTAGGCAAGTTCGAGTGCATGTAGGGACACGGCATTCAGTGAATTAATTGGCTTTTGGAAATTCTCTTCTTGGGTCAGTGGTTTGGGAGAACTTTTTATTTAAAAAAAATCTAATAAATGCTAACTATAAAAAGATTTTTTTTTTTTTAAAAAAAAAGGGAAGTAGGAACTTAGCTCAGACATCTATTTCTTGATGTGTCTATTCACTTTGGATATCTCACTGCATCCTGTTACAAAGCAGTCAGCTATTTGCCATCTGGAGCAAACAGCTGTGGCTTCCTTCCTCGCCAAGCACATCATTTGATGATAGAGAAATTGGCCTGCTTTGCTGCTCCCTCGCTTTTGCATATCCTTGGCCGCAGCTAGACTAATCAGGGAAGGAAAAGAATCCTCCTGTCCCAGCTCCTAGCTGGGTCAGGTACATCCAAAGGGCAGCACGTGTCTTCCCTTCACCAAGTCAGTGGCATCTTGGGCCTTGCCCAGCTCTGGACACGCTGTAGCGGAGAAATCTGTGCACAGTGTTATTCACGAATGGGCACACATGTTTGAATATCCACGGGACTTCCTGTTACATGGGTCGGATTGAATGCAAATATTTATCTCTGCTCTTTTGGAAATTTTATTAAAAATGACAGTAGGAAGAAACAAGGCTAAATAGGAACAAGAAGAAATAGAACAGGAAAAGATTGCTCTCAGCGAATGAGAAATGTCAACAAAATTTGGAAAGCTGAAAAAGGATGGATGAGTAGGACCTAACTTATTAGAGCGGAGGCAGAACGTTGAGGAGGGAGGCATAATAATAATACTCATGTTCTTCACCTGAGCAAGACAGCAAAGAGGAAGATAAGAGGGAGGTGAATGATAAGTTAAGGTGAGTCGGCTTGGGGACAGTTTTCAAGATTTATGAAGTCCCGGCATGCCGAAGAGTTCTAGAAACTGTTGCTAACAGAATTGTTTCATAGCGTAATTTATCCATTTAAGAAAGCATTACAAGAATGCAAAAAACAGCAAACAATAATTAGAACTGCCTTGGGCAACCTTTTGTAGTCATTTGCCAATAAAGCTATTTTTTTTTACCAGTCTGTGGTATGGCGCATTGATAATGGGTTTATTTAATGAGGTTTTACCAACCATGTTATTTTCCATAGAAAAACCCAAACCCATAATCACTGAAGCTCATTTCCTCATTTATTCCTTGTGTCTCAACGCTTGTTGGAAAAGAAGGGGATTCGATTATGACAGTTTTTCTAGAAAATGGAGCGCTTAATGATACCCTTCCATAGCTAATAATCAATTAAACTGAGCTACTATTTCAAACCTGTCTCCTTGGATCACACGGACATAAATGGGATCGTTATGGTGTGATTGGCGTCTATCGACAGGTCATTAAAAACCACTTGGTGTGCACACTTGGCCTTTGTCACCAAAGACCAATAAAAGCGGGCAGAATGACCTTTTTCCTGTCCCCCTGGCTTTTTAGCCAGACCATAATCGGACTTGTCACCTGCCTCTCCAGCTGGGAAATAATCGCAAATCAGCCTCCTCAAATGATAGGAAAGAATAGCGCACCATCACAGAAATGGTTCCCAAGACAACCGGTCCCTGCCCGTCATTCCATTCATTGTACATCCGAGGGCTGGCTGTTTCTGCGATGGTCTGTCAATTAGTCTTTGCTTTTTCCCCTCCAGGGAGCCAGGGCCTACAGTTCTCTGAAGGGAGGAGGACAGAAGACAGAAAAGTGTCAGCAGAACAGGGTTAGAGGTGGTGGTGGTGGTGTGTGTGTGTGTGAGGTGGTGGGGTGGGGAGGAGGATCTGAGCAGCTTGTGGCTTTTGATACAAATTACCTAAGTGAGTCATCCTTCTGAATCACTCCTCCCTCCTGGAGGACCTAGCCCAGCCTTCAAAGACTGTTGACAGCTGGGCAGCTACTAAACCAGGCTGTGTTGGAACCCGTGTTATCCAAACCCATCATTACAGGTGTCTGTGGTTAGAATTTGGAGCTCACTCATCTGGGAGTCTCCATTCACTGAATTGCTGAGTCAGGCCCAGTTGGCAGCGCTCAGTGGTTGAGCACGGACCTATGAGCCAGGAGGTCATGGTTTTGATTCCCGGTCAAGGGCACATGGCCTGGGTTGCGGGCTCCATCCCCAATGTAGGGCCTGCAGGAGGCAGCTGATCAATGGTTTTCTCATCATTGATGGTTTTTTTCTCTCTCTCTCCCTCCTCCTTACTCTCTGAAATCAATGAAAATACATTAAGAAAAAATAAATGGAAAGTCAGTTTTGATACCCAGCAGCCTTTGTGCTGAACACACTGTGTTCTGTATTCAAATGAGCCCCATTCACTTTCCCCCAGGCCAACACCAGCCCCCCCTCCCGCTCCCTCCCTCCTTCTACCCTCCAGTCCCCTCCTGGCGACTTCTGTCTTCGGCTCCTGTTCCCCATCTGGCCGGGGAAAATGAGCCGAGGTCTCTGAGGCATAATTAGCATTCTTTTTGCTGAAGCAAATCCCCCCAAACAACTAA
>JAAGEH010002526.1:8376965-8415843 GCA_011751065.1 Lasiurus cinereus | reverse complement strand
ACATGCAAATTGACCATACCTCCACCATACTCATAAGCCACACCCACCAGCCATGCACACAGGCCAATCAGGAGCGAGTATGCAAATCAACCCAACCAAGATGGCGGTTAATTTGCATATTCTGGCGCAGAGCAAAGATTGAAGATAGCATAGAAGGAAGCCAAGCGCTGCAGAAGGGAGCAAAGTTGCAGAGAAGCAAGTGGGGCAGTGAAGAAGGGAGGGAAGCAGGCGGGGGGGGGCAGAGATGGCTGCAGAAAGCCCTGTTTTTTGCAGGAACAGGCCCAAGGAATCCCTATTCTTGCTTGCAGGAATCTTCCTGCAACAGGCCTCTAGTATAAAATAACAAAGCAGCCCTAACTGGTTTGGCTCAGTGGATAGAGCGTCAGCCTGTGGACTCAAGGGCATGTACCTTGGTTGCAGGCACATCCACAATAGGGGGTGTGCAGGAGGCAGCTGATTGATGTTTCTCTCTCATTGATGTTTCTAACTCTCCCTCTCCCTTCTTCTCTGTCAAAAATCAGTAAAATGTTTAAAAATAAAATAAAATAAAATAAAGCAATAAGAAAACAGACTCAACATTGGTCTGACTTTTATTATCACCGAATGCAGGCAATTCTAAAACATGGTGGTGATCAAATGTCAGTGTCCTTCCTAAACGAGATTTTTTTCAGTTACTGTCTTTGCAAATGGATTAGTTATTGTCTTACTTTAATAATACATAGGAAAGATTTAAATGAGCTCATTTTTTCTTATTTGTGTGTATTCTTTTAAAAAGTATACTAGAGTCCTGGTGCACAGAATTTGTGCATGGGTAGGGTCCCTAGGCCTGGCTGGTGAAGTTGCCCCAATCTGTGGGGCAACTGGTGAGGCAACCTGGGGTGGGGGGCCCACTGGTAGCCACCTTGGCTGGCCTGGGGCCTGTGGGCTGGGGGGCAGCTCCTGTGTTGAGCATCTGCCCCCTGGTGGTCAGTGCACATCATAGCGACTGGTCATTCCCCTGTTTGGTTGATTTACATAGTAGGCTTTTACTATACAGGAGGATTATTTTCTGAAGTAGCCTAGAAGTAACTTTGGAGAATTCTCCATTGTACGGTCAGTACCCCACCAAGCTACTGGCCATTTCGTTCGTAGGTCTTCTCTGATTCTAACTCCCACGTTATTAAATCTTTTAATTTATTTATTGGTTTGTTGTTGTTTTACAAAGATAGATAGATAGAAGCATTGATTTGTTGTTTCACCCATCTCTGCATTCATTGTTGTTTCTTGTATGTGTCCTGAGTGGGGATTGAACGCCCAACCTTGGTGTATTGGGACCATGTGCACTAACCAACTGAGCTACCTGGTTAGGGCTTCCTGTGGGTTTGTTGTTGTTTTTTAAATATATTTTATTGATTTTTTACAGGGAGGAAGGGAGAGGGATAGAGAGTTAGAAACATGGATGAGAGAGAGACATCGATCAGCTGCCTCTTGCACGCCCCCTACTGGGGATGTGCCTGCAACCAAGGTACATGCCCTTGACCGGAATCGAACCTGGGACCTTTCAGTCCGCAGGCTGACGCTCTATCCACTGAGCCAAACCGGTTTCAGCTGTTTATAAAACACTCAATCAAAATTACTTTTACACCTGAACTCTTCACTTAGAAGAAAAGGCTGGGGCACATGGTTTTCCAACCTTCTCTCCGCCAATTCTGGAATTTTAATTTCCGTCCCTGGAGTGCCTGGTAGTTACCCTTCCCTAGCCCAAAAGGTTTATAATACAGTCACCTGAGATTGTACACATCCACACGAGGGTCTATAATCTTAGGACAGCAGAAGTCGGACTGTGAGATTAGCAACAGCTGGCCCTGCATGAAGCCAAAAAATGATTTTTCTTGTATCTTTCAAAGCTGAGGGCATTGGTCAGAGGGCCGGACAGGGGATGGAGCAGGCCCCGGGGGGAGAAGGGGGAGAGGTGGGAGCTGGTTCGTTCTCGTCGGTAAGGAAGCGTGGCTGGGGCCACAAGGACCTTCTGGGGTGGCTCACGGCGCCCTGACATGAGATTTGTTTATTCGGGGATCCCTTTCATCATTCTAGCCCTGGGGTGACTTAAGCTCTTTAAAGCCGGGAGGTAAGACGGTCGTGGTTTGAGCGGCCAGGAAAAATAATTGGATCAATGCACTTCTAGCTCAGGTTACTGCCACATTCTAGGGTGTGTATGTGTCTGGTGGGGGGAAGGGTGGGGGGCTTTCTAGGTGGTTCTGAGTGAAGATGCACCCTGTGGCTCACAGGTGCACATCACCCCGGCCCCCCCACCCCCACGGCCCCCCCCCCCCGCCAGAGGATGAGTCTCAGGGCAGCGGCAGGGGGAGGCTGTGTTAGGCCTCGTGGTAGGCTCAGCATGGAGAACGGGCCTGGCACAGAGTAGCTGCTCAATAAACACCAGTGGCATCAAATGAATGAACGTGGGGAAGCGAGCAAGGAGAAAGGGGGAGTCACAAGAACTCCTTTCCCCGCCAGGCCCCCCTCCACCCCGTGTCCGTGGCCCGGCCGCCTGGTGCACTGAGGAGACGCCAGATCCAGCAACGCAGGCGCTCGCCTGCTCTGCCCACACACAGGCCACCTCGGGACACCCAGGGTGGCCTCGCATTGCCCTGCCGTTGGCCCGGCCCCAGGCCGAGCGCAGCCAGCTCCCTCCTCCGTTATTGGAAGCCCTGGACACAGCACCGGTGTGGCCTGGACCCGCGCCCATCCCGGCGCCTCTCCCCCAGATCGGGTTCCCGCGTACAGGACGAACAGGGCAGCTCCGCTATCCCCACCTGTTACTCTCCCCCCCACATTAGCTCCCTCTCCCCAAAGACGTTCCCGGTGAAAAAAGGGGACAAATTGGACGCTCACCGTCCTGGTTAAAAATGCCCTTTGGTAGATAACAAACCAGTTTCCGGTTTGGTTTTCGGCTGCCCTGTCTGAGCGGGTTCATAAAATCACAGCAGGCCAGGGCTCCCCCATAAAATCCACTCTGGCATCAAACTTAAGGAGACACTGAATAAGTGCGTACTGGTGATAATGACTGACATGCGGGACCACAAGGGAATGTTGCTGTAGCAATTGCAATGCTTGGGCAGCCAGGCCAGGAAAGGGGAGGGGAGTGTGTCTGGGGACCAGGAGTCACAAGGTCCCACAGAAAATGTCCTTCTTTGCACTTGGCCTCTGCTGTCCACAGGAATTATGGATGCAATGACTTGTCCTCCATGTACTGGAGATAGCAAAGGTTCTTTCAGGTCATTATCAACTAGAGGTCTGGTGCACAAAATCCGTGCACTGCGGGGGGAGGGGTCCCTCAGCCTGGTCTGTGCCCTCTCACAGTCCAGGACCCCTTGCTCCTTACCACCCGCCTGCTCGCTGCTCCTTCGCACTGCCATGGAGGCAGGAGAGGCTGCCACCATCACCGCTGCACTCACCAGCCATGACCCCTGTGAGAGTGCACTGACCACCTGGGCCAGCTCCTGCATTGAGTGTCTGCCCCCTGGTGGTCAGTGCGCATCATAGCGACCAGTTGTTCTGGTCATTCCTCCGTAGCGGTCTCTTAGGCTTTTATTATACAGATGCCACACAATAGCCTGTGAGAGTAATTGGAATTCTAGGGCATCAAGAATCAGGTGGCTTGCTTAATGGTGGATATAAAAAAAAATACTACCTTCACCTCACTCTGAAAGTTTGACACACCGTGTCTAATTTCCTATAAAAATCATTAAAGATGTCACTCAGCCATTTCCTCGGAGAAAACATCTCTATTAACACATTGCTCTGTAGTTCACACTTTGGGAGAACATATATGAAGCAAAAACTAAGGTCTCTGGATAATGCAAAAGAGAGAAACACGTATGCTAGGATTCAAATACGTACGCTACCAGTAGACAGTGGTTGACAGGTAATCTTAGAGTGAGCGTAAAGCAAGATTAAATAGCTTAATTTGGTACAAATGCAGGCATTCTGGTCACGCGCACTGCCGTTTATCCATGGATGTGCACAAATCCCACTTATGTCTACCCATCCATCTACTGCAGGCTGCTTGAGGGCACCTTGAGCATAATTCAGATAGAGATCCTCGCATACTTGTATTCCAGGGGTAGGTGTTACTGCTCCCAATGAAATAGAGTTTGCCCTCCCATGTTCCTTCCTGCCTTCTTCCTTCCATCCTTCCCTTCTTCTGTTTTTTTTTTTTTATATATTTTTATTGATTTCAGAGAGGAAGGGAGAGGGAGAGAGAGAGAGAGAAACATCAATGATGAGAGAGAATCATTGATTGGCTGCCTCCTTGCATGCTCCCTACTGGGGATCCAGCCTTCAACCTGGACATGTGCCCCAGCAGGAATTGAACCCGGGACCCTTCGGTCGACAGGCCTACACTCTATCCACTGAGCCAAACTAGCCAGGGCTTCCTTCTTCTATTTTTATGAAGAGCCTGGTTGCTTTAAAGGCGCAGGGCTCGGTGCGAGGGATTCAGAGACAAATAAATGGTTCTGGCCCTCGTGGCAGAATCCACTAAGAAAGCCAGCCAGCCATGCCCTGCCCTGGTGCTATCAGAAACCCAGCTATAGCCAAAACCGGTTTGGCTCAGTGGATAGAGCATCAGCCTGTGGACTGAAGGGTCCCAGGTTCGATTCCGGTCAAGGGCATGTACCTTAGTTGTGGGCACACCTCCAGTGTGGGATGTTCAGGAGGCAGCTGATCGGTGTTTCTCTCTCATCGACGTTTCTAGCTCTCTATCCTTCTCCCTTCCTCTCTGTAAAAAATCAATAAAATATATTTTTAAAAAAGGAAGGGAGAAAGGAAGAAATCCAGCTATAGAGTGCAAAGCCTCCCCACCCAGGACACGCCCTGCTCCCAGGAATGGCATATGGTCACTAGTTCACTTCTCCGGCGACAGTGAGATTTTAGTCTTGTTCACTCACCCATCTCCTGTGCTTATCAATTAAGTCCAAGGAGGGAGACTCAACAAATATTTGTTCAATGAATGAAAGATTGAGTAAACAAGTGAGTAAATAAATACTGCCAGCTGATCTAATGAATGTGAATGACTATGCTGGAACTTCTAATTGCTGGAACATGAACAAAACACACACACACTCACACACACTCACACACACACACACACACACACACACACGAGAGGGGGTGCTCGCATCACTTATGGTAGTTTGTTCTCAAAACATAATAACATCTGCCCTGGCCGGTTTGGCTCAGTGGATAGAGCGTCGGTCTGCGGACTGAAGGGTCCTGGGTGTGATTCTGGTCAAAGGCACATGCCCAGGTTGTGGGCTTGATCCCCAACTGGGGGTGTGCAGGAGGCAGCCCATCAATGATTCTCCCTCATCATTGATATTTCTATCTCTCTCTCCCTCTCCCTTCCTCTCCGAAATCAATAAAAAATATATTTAAAAAATAATAAAATCTGAAACTATTATGAAACAGCTTAAAGGGGCAGGGGGTGAGGGGGGGGGAGGAACACAGGAAAAAGATTGTCATGTAGCATTCCACTTTCAGCAAAATCTAGAAATACCAACCCTCCATCATCTGGGGAAGCAGAGGGAGATGAGGGTCCAACCTCCACAAACAGAGCTACGAAAAACACGCGTGACTGGGCGCCGCCTGCGCCCCAGTTCCCCCGCGATCCCAATTAAGATCCCGTCCATGAGGCGAGCGGCTCTCTGAGCCTCACGGAGCTCTTGAAAGCCGCTCGGAACCCGAGTTGGCATTTTCTCCCTTCCTTGATAAGGAAAGAACGGCGCGGCGTCACGCTGATTGCATATTTATTTAGCTCTCGAGCAGCTGCCTAAACATCACAAGCAACAGAGCAAAACAGGAAAAGAGAGAGGAGAGAGAGGAGAGAGGAGGGGAGAGTGGGTGCTCGCATCGCAGGCCGCATTGGGGAAACAGAGCGTGCTATGGGCGGTTAGTTCTAATGGAGGGATGACTAAGAACTCGGGATCCAGACGAGGAGTGGGCACCACAGGAGAGAATGAGATGATTATAAACAAAATGTGGTTTATCATACCTCCCCTCACACACAAAGTCATAGTCTTTGTTCCTAGAACCTTAAATGACCTTCTTTAGTGACAGTATCACTGCCACCGACAAGATGGACAAATGCCCCAATGCCAGGGCACCCTGGACAGCATCCTGGGATGGAGGGCTGGCACGGGATGAGCAGTGGCCTGTAAAGCATCCCTCGGAGAGAGGTCAGATCTATGCTATCTCCCTCCCTGTTAGAAAACCTCCAACAATTGCCAGATGATCCCCCCAATAGCCTAGCAAAACTCCCCAGCGCCAGCAATAACTCCCCATTGCTCCTCCTCCCCATCCCGCCTCCCTCCTCTGCGTGATGTCGCGTCACTGTCACCCTTCGAAATGTAATCTCCAAACAACCTCCACGAGAGAGGAGCATCATTGACCCTGGAAGGAAAGTCACAGCCAGGCCACTGTGGTGTTCTTGGAGAGGTTGTGTTACCGAGGGTAGGAATTTTCTTCTTGGGGCTTTTATATTTTCCAAATTTTCTGCAGGGAGTGTCTTACAGGAGACAGTCAGCATATTATTACTTTTAGTTCTGCTCAAAATCCAGCCATTTCCCAGTACAGTGGTACCTCGAGATACGAGTTTAATTCGTTCCGTAACCTTGAGGCGTGGGAAACTAAGAGACGCTCGAGTCGAGGTAAACTGGTGGGTTGTGTGCAGCCGGCCGATCCGCGCGATTACTCCTATCTCAAATGTTGTTCTTATTTCAAAGCAAAAATCACTCACTCGAAGGCTCGTATCTCAAAAATCTCTATGTTAGGGCACTCGTATCTCGAGGTACCACTGTATTATTATGTTAGTTCTGCTCAAAATCCAGCCATTTCCTCAAGCCTTTCTAAACTAATCCCATTTTATCTCTAACCACCCCTTCATTCAGAGCCCGTGGATTGGACTTTTGATAGTTTGTACATATTCTCTCTCTCCCATTTCTGCTCCTTTCCTTCCTCCTCTCCTCCCTCCTGCCTTCTCTCAACCACTGAGCCACACCGGCTGGGCAACAATAAAGCTTTTTTTTTTTTTTAAGTGAAAAGGTGAGAAGACGGCATGTGTTTTGCGGGACGAGATCTGCTTCTCTCGGTTTTCCCTAAGATTCTCCCCTCTCCTAGCAGCCTCTGTTCTCTGTGGCTTTCCCATCTTTGGCGGACCTTCTGCAAAGCGAAGGGATTCTTGCCCATCATCTTGAAGGTTCTGAATAAAACCCCAGACCCTGCTGCCTGCGTCCCGTTTTCACGGCAAAAGAGAGGGGCAGGCTGCTTCTCCAGGAGCTGATGGGGGGACGGGTTCTGTAACCAGAACCACTAAGCCACAAGTCCTATGTCCCATGTAGGCTGAGGTGAGCACCTCACTGAGGACCCAGGAATGAGGCTGAGCACCCAGCAGGCATTGCGCTGAGCTCCTCCTGTGTAAGCTCTGCCACCCTGCACCCCGTGGCCAGTCCCCCCGGAAAGTGGCAGGCGGGGGCCCCGGGCTGAGACAGGCAGCATTTCTGAGAAGAAGTTTTACATTCTTCCATTGGGAGAAGCTGGGAATGTCTGGATTCCCGGGGAAGAGACAGATTTCTAGCATGAGCCACACTATACAGTACCCACAAAAACCTCCTCCGTGATTCAGATCCATTGGGGAACTTTCTGGTCTGACTCTACCACTTTATTTATTTTTTTAATATCTTTTATTGATTTTTTACAGAGAGGAAGAGAGAGGGATAGTCAGAAACATCGATGAGAGAGAAACATCAATCAGCCGCCTCCTGCACGCCCCCTACTGGGGATGTGCCCTCAACCAAGGTACGTGCCCTTGACCGGAATCGAACCTGGGACCTTCCAGTCCGCAGGCCCATGCTCTATCCACTGAGCCACACTGGTTTCGGCTGAACTCTACCACTTTAATGGTGCCCTGCGCTGCCTCGGAATTTTGTGGAGCTGTTCCCTGTGTTCATGTTTTGTCTCCCCAATACACTTCTAAGTCCGGAAGGCCAGGCACTGTACCTGACACTCGGCGGCGATGGCCGAGAAGCCCGGGGTGAGGGTGACTCTGAGCATGCACAGCCTCCCTGCCCTCACCCTCACCCACACCCGCCGTGCGGCTCTCCCACGCTGTACCCTTACCTCCAGGGGGGCACACTCCTGGACGGGAAGGCAAACCCACGGGATCTGTGTCCGCCTGTCTGGCCCGCCTCCTGTGCCTCCAATCTTCCCCGCTCCCCTTCTGTGGCCGGCGGTTAGACAGACAGGAGCAGAGCGAGGACGGTGGGCCGGGTCAAAGGTCACCAGGCGGACACCCCCAGGTGCCTAGCAACAGACAGTCCATTGTAGGGTGGAACCTGGGCCCCCGGGGTGAACCTTTCCTCCCCTCGCATGTCCCTGGTCTTGGGGTTTGACCCCCTGATCTTTCCTTCTGAGAGAGACCATCCAGGCCTCAGTTGTATTTCAGCGCCAGGCCCAGAAAAGCAACAGAACCTGCCATGGCTGATGGGTAATGACCCTCTGCCCTCAGGCCCGCCAATCCATCAGTGGAGACCACAACCCTGAAAGGACACCCCTAAAAAGTGGCTGGATATTCTGAGATCTCCCCCTGGGACCTCCCCTAAAATCTCTGCCCGTAAAACTCTTAGGACTGAGCACCCGCCGCTTCTCCCACCCAGGAGTGCACCCCTGCCTTACCTTCTCTTCCCTTCCCTCCCCTTCCCCTCCCCTCCCCTCCCCCTTCCCGGCCCCGTCCCACTCCCATCAGCGCCCTCACTCCCCAGCTCGGGGGCCCTGCCTTTACCTCCATAACATGTTTCCCAAGCCCATGTCTCCTGGGAATTACTTTCACTCCCCCTGTAATTTACCAATAAGTGTTCTCTCTGAGTTAGGGTCCTGGCTCTGAATTCTCTCCTGGTGAGAACCCCAGGACCAAGGTAGCTGAACCCAGGTTTAGTCTGGCCCCAGCGATCAGACACCTGGTGCCCTCCTGTCGCCCACAACACTTCCAAGTCACCACCAGTTTCCCCAGTCGGGAACTGTCCCCCGGGCTGGGAGCACAGGGCCCTGGGCCCACATTCCTGGACGCCCCAGTGACTCCTCGCCATCTGTGCAGGGAGCGGAGGCGCCCGGAACATCTGGGCAGCCTTTGGACCCATAATGTCTCCATCATGTGCCCAGTCTCCCTCAAGTGACCTCCCCGTGGGGCCGGGCCAGGCCGGGCCAGGCCAGGTCACGAGTGAACCAGACCTATTTTTGCAAAGGCCTTTGGAAGAGGTCTTCTCCTCCACTGTCCAAGTACCCCACATTCTGCCTTCTTCTCGCCAGGGCTGTGTAGAGCGGTTGAAATAGGAGTAAGAGAGGGAGGGGGGCCGGCGGGGGAGGGAGAGCAGCAAAGGGCACGTGGCGGAGTCAGCAGCCAGGGCCTCTCTTCCCGGTGCGAATCGGGACCCCGCGTGTCCTCAGAGACCTTCTTGCTGGGCCTGGGCTGAGTCTGCATCTGTGACATGGAGCGGGCGACTGCTCTTACCTTCCTCACTGGAAAGTGGGGTGTGGGGGGAGGAGGACAGTTAGAAGAATACGAAAGTGCACAGAGGAAGTACTTCCACATTTAAAAAAATTACCGGTCGGATAGGTGTGGCTCAGTGGTTGAGCCTCCCACCAATGAACCAGGAGGTCCTGGGCTCGATCGCCTGTAGGGGGCGTGCAGGAGGCAGCTGATCAATGATTCTCTCTCATCATTGATGTTTCTCTCTCCCCCCTCCCCTCCTCTCTGAAATCAATAATATGTGTGTGTGTGTGTGTGTGTGTGTGTGTGTGTGTGTGTGTGTATATATATATATATGTATGTATTTTTTTTAAGCTACGTGCAGGCCATTATTTTTTAATGTGTTTTATTGAATTTTTTACAGAGAGGAAGGGAGAGAGATAGAAAGTTAGAAACATCGATGAGAGAGAGACATTGATCAGCTGCCCCTTGCATGCCCCCTACTGGGGATGGGCCCGCAATCAAGGTACATGCCCTTGACCGGAATCGAACCTGGGACCTTTCAGTCTGCAGGCCGATGCTCTATCCACTGAGCCAAACCGGTTCTGGCTTTTTTTTTTAAGAAAGAGATGAAGGGATTAAGAACTACAAATGAACAAATGAGCAGTTACAACAGTCATGGGGATGGAAAGTACAAGGAACACCACCAATAATGCTGCAGTAATACGTATGGGGCCAGGTGGGCTCTAGAATTACCAGGGGGGTCGGTTGCTTTGTAGGTTATAGAACTGTCCAGCCCCATATGCTGTACTCCTGAAACTAATCTACAATGATATTGAATGTCAACTGTGATTGAAAAATAAAATAAAAATAAAAACACGGAAAGAAACAGGGATGCCAGCTTGGACCAAGAGCCAGGAGAGACAACACTCTGGAGACACACCCCACCCCCACCCCCAATAAGACAGCACTGGAGTGGCTCTCCCCTACCCAGCTGACCCCAAGGATGTGCCCAGGCCGGCAGAGCAAGGGCATCAATTGCTTCTGCTTTTGAAGGCGAGTGAGTCACACCCCACGTGACCGTCGTGAGCGATTTCTGGGTGCGAGGCTTTCAATTGGGCCGCCTGGCTTCTGTCTAATTGGAAGCACCTGCTTCATGGATCACCCAGCTCCGGGTCCTTGACCTTCACAGCCTCGGTAGATGCCTGGCTTTCTGAGGATTTTTATTTCTCTGTGTGGTGGCTTGGATGAGCTTTGCTGGCTTCCCGTTCTAGCATTTTCTAATCCTAGGGACCTCGGCTTTAGGCTGCTGCTTCTCCAGCTCACTCAGTCTACCGCTGACGTAGGAGAAAAGATCAACGTGACTAAAGGCGAATGTCTGTAGCTTTTAACAGTGCTCCTTCTCCATCTGCACATTTCCATCCCCCCCCCTGATGATTAACCACACCTGGATGCCACTAGCAACCCACCCGTGATCATGTCCTTATGCACAACCTAACACAGGTGCACTTCACGGTTCATTCACGTGGGGTCCCATCTCCCCCTCCGGTGAAGCGGGAAGAAAATTAATTTAAAAACCCATCTTGGGGAAAGCGCCTTTGCACGCCAGCTGCTGACCCTCGTGCAGAAATCCAATTAAATTAGGAGAGATCACGATTAAGATGCAACTGAATCATTCTTCATTTGATGTCAACGAGATTTCTGATCGCAAAGCATCAGTAAACGGGGTTTAAACGGCTTATCCGTGCTGTTTCGTCCCTTCTCTGCTAAGTCCCGTATCTCACAAGCCCAAGGGAAGAAATGTTCCTAGAAATTGGAAGGCTGAAATAACCAAGCTGCTCAGCTTGCCCCCCGAATGCCAGATAGTCCTGGGCACCAATGGTTTACTGATTCAAAGCTTACAGCATTTCAAAGCCCCACATACAATAAAGGCGACTCTTATTCAAATGCCTGAAAGAATTATACTGAGTGGCCAGATTATGATGAGCTCTGAACACATATAACATGGCCACTCAGTGTGTGTGTGTGTGTGCGTGCACGCGCACACACATACATGCACACATTAGAGGCCTGGTGCATGAATTGGTGCATGGGTGGGGTCTGGCCAGCCAGGCCAGGGGGAGGGGACATAGGCAGTTGGCCTCCTGTCTGCTGGGTGAATTCCTGGTCAAGGGGACTTTTGCATATTAGCCTTTTATGATATAGTATAGACAGTGAGTGGCCAGATTATGCGTTCAGAGATCATCATCATCTGGCCACTCAGTGTACATTTTAAATGTTATTGCACAGCCCTTGAAAGTCTTCTTGGACTTCGGGGGGTAGGGGGAGAAATAGAGTTGTGAGGCAGTGATTATAATGAAGAACTTAACTGTTTCTCAGCTGCTTCTGAAACAGTCTCCCTTTATGGAGCCACAGGAGCTTAAAACAATGACTATTAACCTGACAGTGCAGGCCTGCTGGTTTTCCTGGAAACACACCAAGGTAGGTGTTTCCCCTGTTTCCCCGAAAATAAGACAGTGTCTTATGTTAATTTTTGCTCCCAAAGATGCGCTAGGTCTTATTTTCAAGGGATTTCTTATTTCTCCATGAAGAAGACGGTACACATTTACTGCTGAACAAAAAAAAAAAAAAAAAAGGAAATTTATGACCTGTCTACGGTTCGCTAATCGTTGTCATCACAAACCAGCTCTCTGATTGGCCGCAGCACAGCTGGAGCTGTTCGGGCAATGCGAGGTCTCTTTAAATCAGGAGTCAGATGCCTGACGGTAGCTTCGGGGACCTTATATTCGGGGGAGGCCTTATTATTGGGGAGGTCTTATTTCGGGGGGATGCCTTATATGACAACAAGAGGCAAAACTGGAAGTAGGTCTTATTTTCCGGGGATGTCTTACTTTCGGGGAAACAGGGTAGTAAAATGGCTGAAGGTGTGTTTGAACCTGAGCACCGGCTTCGATATCAAAGTTGGACAGAAATGGGGAGATGTGAGTGAATCCAACCACCCCCCAAAACACCCAACTTTACCCAGAGCAACCCCTGATCAAGCTGCGAGTCTTCAGTTGCTTGAACTCATGAGGAATGAGCCATTTTCTGCCGGTATATGTACACTAAATGCGGGTTTTAATCAACTCGGCTTTTACACTTTTCAACCTCTTCAAAGGACTGACAACCTAGGAAGCCAAGTCCCATCGATTTTGCAAATTGCCCAGGGAATCTTCATCCAATTAAAATGAATGTTGAGCATAAGCACATTGAAAGATGACATTATTCAGCGAGGCTCCTGAAGGTCCCAGATCCTTTGAAGTGATCCATTTCTCTCCAAGATTCATGAGCTGCCTGTCAACAAATTTAATTGGATATTTATTGAAATTAATGGCAGCCCCGGCTGATGGAGCAGGCTCTAAGTCCTGCTTTTATTTTTTTCTGCTTTTCCCTCGCCTTCACTTCCCACGTTGCGTGCTGAGGAAGCCAGGAGCAAACTCGGCCTGAAATTGAGAAACGACCCTCCTCCTCTTCCCCCTCAACATGGGAAGATATTGCCGACAAGATATGACCTCCTACCGCCAGCTCATGGCTGTTCAGGTGCTTCCTAAAAGCTCATTTTCATGGGGAGCGATTTGCAGTCTTCTTTTTTTAAAATATATTTTATTGATTTTTTTAGAGAGAGGAAGGGAGAGGGATAGTCAGAAACATTGATGAGAGAGAGACATTGATCAGCTGCCTCTTGCACGCCCCCTACTGGGGATGTGCCCAAAAGCAAGGTACATGCTCTTGACCGGAATCGAATCTGGGACCCTTCAGTCCGCAGACTGACGCTCTATCCACTGAGCCAAACCGGTTTGAGGGTAAAGGGCAGAAACTCTGGAGGCACAGCCTGTGTTCAAATCCCCATCATCCATGTATTTAAATGGCTGGAGGGAGAGGAGGAGGAGGGGGAGAAGAAGGAGGGGGAGGAGGAGAAAGGGAAGGAGTAGGGGGAGGAGAAGGAGGAGGGGAGGAGCGGGAGGAGGGGAGGAGGAGGAGGAGAGAGGGGGAGGAGGAACTTATCTCTTATCCCAGATAAGTTCCTTAACAATTCCCATTGCCTCAGTTTACCCCCTTGTAGAGTAAACCTGATCAGAGTATCCATATGCCTGGACACTGCTTAGCACAAGACCTGGCATTTACAATAGCTCAGTAATAATTAGTTATTATTTGGTGCTCTACTGAGAAAATCCAATTCTATGGTTATAGAATAGTCATATACTTTTAAAATATCTTAACAGTCTATTTCTGCCCCACTGGGGTGGCTCAGTGGTTGAATGTTGACCTGTGAAGGAGGAGGTCATGGTTGGATTGTGGGTCTGGGCACACACCTGGATTTGGGGCTTGAACCTCAGTAGAGGGGCAAGCAGGAGACAGCCGATCAATGATTCTCTCTCATTGATGCTTCTCTCTCTCTGTCCCTCTCCCTTCCTCTCTCTGTCATCAGTAAAAACACATATATATATTTTTAAGTCCATTTGTATTTTAACTAGCCACAGACTCCATTCTCTGGGAGCTGAGCTGATTTCTTCCTAGCACACGGCCTAATGATGGTATATTTCATTTCTCTTGAGATTGACAACAGCTCTACTTTTAAAACTGCAATGACAGTACTTTCGTGCAACGAATAAAAGCCTAGAGAGGTGGAAGTCCCTACAATAAAGAATTGTAGGGATCACTTTTTGTTGTTTCTTCTTTCTTGTCTAGAGAGAGGGGGAGAGACCAGCGAGGACTTGGGAACTGTATCTGTGACCCCTCTACACACTCACACACACACACCCCCATGCCAAAGCCCCCATCTGAATTAATTTTTTTAATATATTTTTTATTGATTTTCTATAGAGAGGAAGGGAGAGGAATAGACAGTTAGAAACATTGATGAGAGAGAGACATCGACCAGCTGCCTCCTGCACGCCCCGCAACCAAGGTACATGCCCTTGATCGGAATCGAACCTGGGACCCTTCAGTCCGCAGGCCGACGCTCCATCCAATGAGACAAACTGGTTTCGGCTGAATTAAATTTTTTAAAAGAGTTTGGACAGTTTAAGTTCAAGTCTGTTATGTTGGGTCTTCCAGACCACACGTCAAACGTTGTCCCTATTATCTGCCCCAAAGGAGGCAGAGGCCCGGCCATTGCACAGGGGAAGGCGCGCCCTCTCTTCATTATCATTCCACACCGAACCTGGATCCCTTCCATTTGCCGTGAATTGGGGAATCGATGCTGACTGAAAGTCTAGAGGAGAGGCTGGATTATTAAGTAATTGTAAATATTAAATCACTGCAGGGGGAGGAGAGAGAGGAGGAGGGAGGGTCCTGAGTTAGTCTAAACCAGTGTTTCTCAACCTGTGGGTCGTGACCCTTTTGGGGGGTTGAACGACCCTTTCACAGGGGTCGCCTAAGACCATCAGAAAACACATACGTATTTCCCATGGTCTTAGGAACCAGCACACCGCTCCTTAGTATAGCAAAATGTAGCAATGTAGTTTACTGTTGTTATATGAAGACTGTTACCCATGCTACACCACGATTCAAGACAAAATTTCATTTATTTGTAATTAGAAATAAATATTTCACAATATATAATTACATATTGTTTTTGTGATTAATCACTATGCTTTAATTGTGTTCAATCTGTAACAATGAAAATACATCCTGCATATCAGATATTTACATTACAGTTCATAACAGTAGCAAAATTACAGTTATGAAGTAGCAACGGAAATCATTTTATGGTTGGGGGTCACTACCACATGAGGAGCTGTCTTAAAGGGTCTCGGCCTTAGGAAGGTTGAGAACCACTGGTCTAAACCCTCCAGAAGAGACTCCCGGACGAAGCCATTTTAACATGAAGAGATTAAAGCAGAAATGCATCTTATTCAGGTGAAAGGATGGGCATAGGGGAGGGGGTGGCTGGCAGAAGGAAGAGGGTGTGCAAAGGCCTGGAGGCGAGCGAGCTGAATCGCAGCCTGGAGGAGCTGGAGCTGGTCCAGCAGAGCGGGAGCGTCTGCAGCACAGAGGGAACGTCTACAGAGAAACTTGAAGATGCTAGCAAAGGCCGGATCGCCCAAGGCGGGGGCTCAAGTTCACGGCGGTGGGTGATTAATTAGAGGGAAGCAGTCAAAGACTGCCATCAGACAGCGTGGCGGTTAATGAGGTTATTGACTGAGCTGAAGGACAGTGAAGGTGAGGTATCAGGGGGTGGGGGTGGGATGGGGGAGAGGATCATTTCCGCTCTGGCCATGCTAATTTGGGAGTTCTGACTGGATCTAAGGGCTCTGGCGTCATCTGCCTTTGGTTGAATTTTTTTTTCTTTTTTGACCATGAAATTGAACACTTCTTGTTATTTCTTGAGCCACTTTGAATTTACAGTGAAACTCAGTGCCCATTTAAATATATTTTATTGATTTCAGAGAGGAAGGGGGAGAGAGTGAGATGGAAATATCCATGATAAGAGAGAATCATTGATTGGCTGCTCCTGCACGCCCCATGCTGGGGATCGAGCCCACAATCCGGGCCAGTGCCCTTGACCAGAATCAAACCTGGGATCCTTCAGTCTGTAGGCCAGTGGTTCTCAACCTTCCTAATGCCGCAACCCTTTAATACAGTTCTTTATGTTGTGGTGACCCCCAACCATAAAATATTTTTGTCGCTACTTCATAACTGTAATTTGCTACTGTTATGAATCTTAATGTAAATATCTGTGTTTTCTGATGGTCTTAGGAGACCCTGCTAGCTGTTCGTGACCCACAGGTTGAGAACCGCTGCTGTAGGCTGATGCTCTATCCACTGAGCCAAACCAACTAGGGCTATATATTTTTAAATTTTTTATTGAACTTCTTGGGGTGAGATTGCTTAATAAAATGACACGGGATTCAGGTGTACAATTCTGCCTGTGGATGAACTGAAGCTACAGGTGTAACTGTGCTCTCACAGGTGTGTGTGTAGAGTAAGAAGCCAAAGACCCCGGACATAACCCAAACACTAAGGGATGAGTCCAGAGGAAAAGCCGGAGAGGGGAGAGAGTGAGGAGGTAGGAGAGAGGGGCAGGCGGAGCAGTGCCACGGGGTGAATAGGAGATAAAGCCATCTGCTGAGAATGTGGGTGGGGGGTCATTACCCCAACCCAGCCGGGGCTCTGGGCAAGAGGAGGGAGCGTGGCATGAACTGTAATCTGTCCTGGAAAACTCCCGACTTGCGGGGTCTTCACATTCCAGGAGGAGAGGAAGAGCCTCCGCCATACAGATATCCCCTCTCATCCTGACAGTTCTGTCCCGAGGAAGGAAAGGGGTTCATATGGACCCACTTTGGGGAAAAGAATATGTGCCGTCACCTGGGCCAGTTGGTCTCCATGGTTACTGTTGGCCCTCGGACTGAAGGGTGGAGGGTTCAAACCCTGGTTAGGGGCATGTACCTGGGTTGCAGGTTCCCCAGCCCCAGTAGGGCGCATGTGGGAGGCAACCCATAGATGTGTCTCTCTCACATTGATGTTTCTCTCTTCCCCCCCTCTCTCCCTCCTTCCCTCTCTCTCCTCCCTTCCACTCTCTCTGGAAATCAATGGAAAGAATTGATTTAAAAAAGAGGATTTAAAAAAAAAAAGAATATCTACTTCCTAGTCTGAGCATTATGGCATTAACAGCCTGTAAGATGCGTTTGAACCCATCACATCTCTAAAACATTTTAGCAAAGGGAAGTATTTCTGGCTGAAGACGATGCTCGAGTTTAAGTTTTGCTCATTGGCTCATGAAGATGGCTCCATCAGTAACTCACTCAATACAGCGTGGAATATGTCTTCAAAACATGCAACTGGCAAAGGTACTGTGAGCATAGACCTGCGAACCTTGACATCTGACAATGTTCAAAGGAGGACTCGCTAAAACAAGTTCGAGCTGACTCCGGTCTCATCTCAAAATCCCAAGAAGACCCTGCATTTTATTTTGTTTCTAATCAAATGCAGAATGTATTCTGGCATTTGGGGAAGACCTTTTTAGGAGTTTCCTACTGACCCAAGAAACTTCGGGGCTAGACACTCCAACGATAATAAAACGGAAGAAAGCTAAAGGAAGTAAACTTAGGATCTAAAAATAGAGAACTGTCTATTTTTATTTCGTAAAGTGGTTAAGCCATGCGTAGCCTCTGAAATGGTTAAGTAATCCACGGCTTGTTGACGTATTCGGCAAATATTTATTGAGTGCAAGCGATGTTCCAGCTTGGACGAAATGTTAGCTACAACTCTCCAATGGGTTCACGGCACTTACAATAACAACATTCCTTGCCCGGGCCGTGAAACCTCACACATTCTGTACCCGTTTTATTCTTTGGGCCTCCTGTGTGTCTGCCTCCTTACCACTCAAACTTCTAGCCACTCTGCTTTTCTATTTTGCTCGCAGCCACACCCAACTCCCTCTGGCTGTGGAACACTTGTCCCTTTCTCTCCTACCGGTCCATCAATTTCTCCCCCCGGAGTCCTTCATCATTCCGGTCTCAGCTCGAATTTCACAGCCTCCAGGAGGCCTTCCCGGGTCTCAATAAACACCCCCATCTAAAGGAATCTTCGTCATGGTCATCTGTTTATTCGCCAGAGACACCGAGCGCTCTCTGGAACAATACTGTTCACTGGATCACTGAGTCTTTGTCTTCAAAGGGAAGGTCAGCGACCTAAGAGCCAGAATTGGGCTCTGTCCTCATCTAAAGCTCTGTAGAGAGATGCAGGGATCCGAACATCCAGCAAACCCCAGGGATTCTGATTCAGGTCATCTAGGGAAAGACACCGTTGGCGTGATTCCTCTGGTGTTTCTCCAGCTCAGCCCCGAGTGTCCTAAAGGGAGAAGCTGTTTTCTCTATGTTGTGTTTGTCCCAGGCCCTGGCATACGGCTGGGCATTCAGTGAACTTTCATCCAACTGACTGACAGCAAGAGCCCTCCTGCACACGGAACTTGACTGTGGGCTTGTTTACATCCTGCCAGGTGTCCCATGACTAGAACCGGAGTGGACGGGGCAGCTTCTGCTCTTGAGAAACTTTCAGGGCAAGGAGACTACGGGAAGGCACAGCGGACAACAGTGAATAAGGCCAGACATGACTTAGATGTGATTTTTACTGTTTGTTTGCTTGCTTGCTTGTTTGTTTCTAGAAGGAGAAAGTAAAGGAGAGGGGGAAAGAGAGGAACATGGATTGGCTGGGATTCAAGGCCACAAACCCAGCATGTGCCTTGACTGGGAATCGAACCAGGGACCTTTCCGTGCACGGGACGATGCTTAACCGAGTGAGCCACACCAGCCAGGGTGAGTGCAGTCTAATGATGACTTGCTGTGTCATCGGGCACAGGCTACGCCTATTTTTAGAGGCAATGGAGAGACTAATGAAGTCAGAAATGCTTCATGCAGAAGCGACATCATCAAGAACGCTCAGCTGGCCATTGGAGAGGCCTGGATGCTAGTCCCGTGTATTTTCTTTTCTTTTTTTAAAAAATATATTTTATTGCTTTTTTACAGAGAGGAGGGGAGAGGGATAAAGAGTTAGAAACATCGATGAGAGAGAGACATCGATCAGCCGCCTCCTGCACGCCCCCTACAGGGGATGTGCCCGCAATCAGGATACCTGCCCTTGCCCGGAATCGAACCTGGGACTTTTCAGTCTGCAGGCCGACACTCTATCCACTGAGCCAAACCGGTTTTGGCTAGTCCTATGTATTTTAACAGCCAGGGCCTTCAAGGTGGGACTTCATTTGACTGGGCTTCCCCTTACTCTTGTATAAGGTCAGGGTGGCCTGTTACAATCACAGTTCTCAAACTGTCTATCCTTGTTCCCAGGGGGTGGCAGAGAGAGAGAGAAAGAGAGAGAGACACACACACACACATGACAGCCAGTATGACTATGAGTCTGTGTCCCTGGTTTAATCTGTCCCATATATTAGAGTTCCATGAAAGTCTTAGTGACAAAATAATTCTACTAAGACAGCCACCATGGCAAGGAGGTGAGCCCACCGGACACTGATCTCTAAGGAGCCTTCGTAAGTCAGCAGCGGAGGGGGGAGAAGAGAAGGAAGACCCTGAAGACGGGGAAAGTTATCTCCTCCAACACTTCTGTCCCTCCCTTCTCTTCCTGTCACCAGCCATGGGGGTTCTTGGCTTTGTTCAGGGTGCAGCTGCCTCATTAAAGTCCCTTCTGAGGCCAGGAGAGTTGTCAAGCAGAGGTGGCCTTCACAAGCTAGCATCAATGCTCCAGTTACCCCCAGTCATTTTCTAGGACACGCTCTCCAATTGCATGGAGATTGTCAAGACTGTACCTCCAGTCACGGTGACAAGCTATGGTGTTGGCCGCATTTCAGTTCATTAGAACTGAGTACAATTGGAAACTCGCTTCCTTAGCGGTCCTGACCATGTTTTACATAAGTGCTCAGTGGCTCCACGTGGCCTGTGGCTACCTGATTGGACAGCGCGGCTAGCACATTTTCATCATCGTGGATCGCTTTACTGGCCAGCACTGAAACTAGAACTCCGCCAAGAAGAGAGGCCCGGTTGCCTTCTGGCTGAGTCCTGAGTCCATCCTGTTTCTCAGACAAAACTGAAGGTCTCCCTCAAGAAAATCAATAAAGGATGGGACAGCATCCAGGGCTGCTGATGGTGTTCATTTATTTAAGTGTCAGCCAGAGAGACCCAGACAGTTAAGGTATTCAAGGCAAGAGGCTACAAAGCCAAGCTGGAAAACACAATTGAAAGCAGTGCTTCATGGGGGAAAAAAAAATGGAGTTGGAGATATGCCATGAAGGATGGTCCCCACAAACACTCCCCGGTTTCCCCTGGGAACCTGGGTGGCTGCACCCCAAGGGTAGGGTAGGCCAGCAGTGGAAAGAGCCTTTCAAGGTCTAGAACCCAGACTCGAATCAGCCCAACAGGTGACGGCTGTCGTCACAGGAGATAGAACCACTTCCCTTAAAAACATGTGATTTAGAGTGTCCACAGATTGGAGTTGAGGAGACAGCTGATCTATTTCGGTTGAACATTATATTGTGCCTCTTGATGCTTGTAATTCAATGTTTTTAAAATTTTAGTCATAATACACATCCATCAGTGTCTCAAACACTCTACAGTCATCACCTTAAAGCATCTTTTCAATAAGTTCTTGAACCCACTCTCCAAGCTCTACCCTCTGAGACCAGGATGCGAAGCTGGGTCACCTGTTTCTAGAATCTGCACTGTAAACGCCACAAAGTACTGGGATTGTTCCAATTTCACAAACCCCTCCCTGGTGTGTGTGTGGGGAAAGAAACCACATTTTCAAATAAAGGTATTTCTACTGACATCTTCTTTTATGGTGATTATTGACTATAGGTTTCAGAATGCAAACGTTGCATTCAAGTTGAAGAAATTAATGTCATTATGATTCATGCGTCATCACTCTGCTATTACAAATATGAATTTTCTCCCTTGAAGTTTAAGCAGAAAGTGGTCCTACTGTTTGTGTAGAGACTGCATTCATGCATGAGGGTTTTGAGGCTTGGGGTCTTTGAGGTACTGACTCAATAATGAAGAAGATGATGAAAAAAAAATGAAGAGTGGACATGACTGAAGTAGAAATGTGGCCATCAGAAATCCATATCTGACTATCACAGCGTCAAGTGACATTCGTTTTCAGGGATGAAGCCTGTATAGACCTGTCTTGTATAACATCTTTCAAAGGCACTTTTGCAGCATCGTTGAACAAAAGAAACGCAGACTTTGAACCTGAGCGGCATGGCCATGGACTTCTCCAGTGAAGCCTTCTGGGCCACCCTGACTCACTAACGCCCTTGCTCTGCCTGTTACCCATACTTCCCTCTGTTCTCGCCCCAGGCACCCATCACCTCCCAGTGGCTCCCCCTGGTTCATGCGCACTCATGCCTGCTGCTCTCCCCACTCCCACCCCCCACCCCCGTCTCTCCCTCATGAATCATGGACCACGTTTTTGGCTTTCCCACTGATCGCTTGTTTGAATTCTGTCAAAGTACACATCACGTGGGATATATAACTTCCATGGGATGGAAAATGGGCTGCCTATTGAAGGAAGTGATCATTGACTTTCTCTTATTCAGAGAGTACAGTGGTACTTCGAGATACGAGTGCCCTAACATACGAGATTTTTGAGATACGAGCCCTCGAGCGAGCCATTTTTGCTTTGAAATACGAGCAACAGTTGAGATAGGAGTAATCGCGTGGATCGGCCGGCTGACACACCCCACCAGTTTACCTCGACTCGAGCGTCTCAGTTTCCCACGCCTCAAGGTTATGGAACAAATTAAACTCGTATCTCGAGGTACTACTGTACTTCTATCTATCCTGGATATCCTCCAAATGAGTCATTCTTTATTTTTTTTTTTTACAAAAATTCCCTCCCTTTGCTCTTGGAGCCAAAATCCCTATAGCAAAGGTTTTAATTATTGTAGAACTAGACCACCTTAAGATTGGGTCTTAGCTGTCAAGTAAAGAAATAGGGACATCCGAACAGATCGCCCCTTCCCACACCATCTACGACATAGCTGATGTTTCATTGCTCCCAAACTGGTCAATGGCCACATTAGTATGAATAGCGCTACCTGCCCGGTCCCAGTCAATTCTCTATGGATCGCCTGTGTTCCTCCGTGTCTTACTAATAAGGCATAACTTACCCCCCCGCGCCGGTGTGGGCCCGGTGGACTCTGGTTTCAGGCACATTTAAAACTGTCTTGGAAGACAGAAATAGTATCTCCCTTTTGAACATAAAGCAGATCTGCGTAGAGCTGGCAGGAGAGAGAGAGAAACTGTGAGCCTGTTTATGGCCCGCTATAAAAGCATCCAGTCCCATAAACACACGGTCCTCTGCGACAATCCAACCCGCCACCGACGCAGACATCAGCTGGCCCTGCCTGTGTCACCCCGGGGAAGCGGGCACTCGAGGAACTAGCTCTGGCTCCTGCGGTCGCAGGGATCAATACACCGTCCTCTGTCTCTGACCCCGAGTCTCATGAATTCTCCCCTCATTCACGCAGCGGCAGCTAACGACTCCCTTGCAGGGAGCGTAAAAGCAAATGTCTCCAACGGGACTCGATGATCCGCTGTAAACGGAAAACTAAGTGGATTCTACTGGGCAGATGGTGTCTGTCTGACAATTACTCCTACTGGAGAGGCCAGAGGAAGAGGGGGGTGGCCGGATCCAGCTTCATTCTGGATCAGGGGCTGCAGGGGATTTTGATATATTTTTTAAAAATATATTTTATTGATTTTCTTACAGAGAGAAAGAGAGAGAGAGAGGGAGAGAGAGAGAGAGAGAGTTAGAAACATCAACGAGAGAGAAACATCGATCAGCTGCCTCCTGCATATCCCCAGTAGGGGATGTGTCCGCAACCAAGGTACATGCCCTTGACCGGAGCCAAACCTGGGACCTTTGAGTCCGCAGGCTGATGCTCCATCCATCCACTGAGCCAAACCGGTTTCGGCGGATTTTGATATTTTTAAAAGGGTGTAAAACACAAATACAGTGGTACCTCAAGATACGAGTTTAATTCGTTCTGTGACCTTGAGGCGTGGGAAACTATGAGACGCTTGAGTTGCGATAAACTGGTGGTTCCTGTGCAGCCGGCTGATCCACGCAATTACTCCTATCTCAAATGTTGCTCGTATGTCAAAGCAAAAATCGCTCGCTCGATGGCTCGTATCTCAAAAATCTCATATGTTAGGGCACTCGTATCTCGAGGTACCACTGTACTAGGCCCTGGAAACTGTCCATGGTTTGCGGAAGCTGAAGGCTCGACCCTGGACCTCACAAAAGAGGAATGTGGGGCCACCTCCTGCTCTAACACAGGCCCCCTCTGTGATTTCCAGAAAGTACGTGTCATTGCAGCAGCGCTCCGAGCAAAGGGGTGTCCTTCCCACCCCGCCAGGTTGCATGCTCAGGAGTCAATGTAGAACCCACAAGACCCGGAGAGGTGCAGGGACGTGGCACTGAGCTCAGGTTCTCAGATTTGCAAAGATGGGGGGCAAAGACCACCCCCAACTTTGCAGGTGTGCCTGAGGAGACAGGGCATCCGCCCTGAGTGAGGTGAGCTGGAGCAGGGTTCTAGGTGTCTGGCCTAGAACCCTGGCCAGCGGATGACAGAAGGGAAAAGCTTCATTATCTTCCTAATGCAGCTGAGATGGCTCATGGTCTCCACAGCGCCCCCTGCGGGTCAGAATGTGAGAGCCAGGCAAGGACCAGAGTGTTTATTCCTGCTGTCACTGTGACCCAGGCGTGGATGACCCTCCGCCTCAGAAATAACCCTCAGCCAGCATTTAGCAGGCTGAGCTGAAAGGGAGAAAGTGCATTCAAGCAAACCGGGTCTCTGACAGGGTTTCTTGTATGACCCCGCTGAGGTCCCCCCGGCGGTCGTGGGGAATGGCCAGAGACACTTTATGGAGCTTGGTCATTGCGTTTTTCTTCTAATTTCCCCACATCGCCTTGTTGTAAACAACACACACCCTTCTCTTCTCCTCCGTGAGTTTTCACACTCGCTCTTTCCCTCGGCCTGGAGTCTTACCGACACCCCAGGATCCACTGTCACCTCCACATCCTTTCCTGGGGGTGGCTCCGCCAGCTCCCCAGAGTGAGTTACCACTTCCTGTTTCTTGCTTCTGCCCCTCGGGGTGCTTTCCCTTCTTCCCCCTCACCACATTCCTAATACGCATGCGGCATTTCTCTGTCCGTTGAGCAACCATACTCGATGGGAGCAGAAACAGAGGGTCCTTGGCCACGCTGTATCCCTGGTGTGCGTGGCACAGTGCGTGGCACAGAAGAAGAACCCAGACTGTGTAGAATGGATATCCGTGCTCCCACTTTACAGATGGGAAGAATGAGGAGAGGTTCCCTCAGAGAGATTAACAACCAGCCCAGGGCCCGACCGTTGCTATGTGACCAACCTGGGTTCAGGCTCCGGCCTTCTGGAAATAACAGGCCTGGTGCGGCTTTTCTGTGGAGTGCAGCAGCACGCAGGTAGGTAAAAGCCACTTTTTAAAAATATATATATATTTTATTGATTTTTACAGAGAGGAAGGGAAAGGGATAGAGAGTTAGAAACATCAATGAGAGAGAAACATCGATCAGCTGCCTCCTGCATACCACCTACTGGGGATGTGCCTGCAACCAAGGCCCGTGCCCTTGACCTGAATCGAACCTGGGACCCTTCAGTCTGCAGGCCAACGCTCTATCCACTGAGCCACACCGGTTTCGGCAAAAGCCACTTCGGTAAGCCCGCCTTGGGAGACTCTGGCCTCTGGGATCTTAAGACGTGTGAGAGGTGCTTAGGCGGTGAGTGAATACAAGCTGTCTATCTATTTTTAAAGCAATTGTCCGCTCACCCAGAAGCGTGAGTGATGGCGTGGCTCAGAATGGACTCTGGCGTGGTCCCAGGTCCCCGTTTGGGAGGGCCCATGACTTTGATGAATGCCAGTGGAGTTGGAGGTGGCTGACTGGATGACACCTCTCCGATTCATGGGTTCAGAGAACCCGGCGGTTTAATGATCCCATAAATACTTGGTGCTATCTGTCCTCCGCTCGGAAAGCTCCAGAATCCATTTGTCTCAAGCTTTGCTGCCTCCTCAGGCACCCGGCAGGTTTTTCCAGAGATTCTTCTGGTTCATTTGAGTTGCCACTCATGTCCATGGCGGGGTGGAGGGAAGGGGAGAGAGACCATAGAGCCACCCATGAGGAGTGTTCAGAATACCTGTGTTCTCCCGTCCACATCGCTGAGGCCCGACCTCATCTCCTTCCTTCCTGAGTTGCTCCCAAATGGGAACAGGTGCTCAATAATGTACACTGCGTGGCCAGATTATTATAATCTTTGAACGCATACTAATCTGGCCACTCAGTGTCTATCCTATATAATAAAAGGCTAATATGCAAATTGTCCCCTCCACCAGGAGTTCATCCAGCAGGCAGGCTGGCCAACCGCCCATGTCCATTCGCCCTGGCCAGGCTGGCTGGATCCTACCCATGCACAAATTCATGCACTGGGCCTCTCATACACACACACACACACACACACACACACACACATATACTGAGTGGCCAGATTATTAAGCGTTCAGAGATCATAATTATCTGGCCTCAGTGTATGTCAACTCTTCCAGGTCACTTGAAGTCCAAAAAATGAGAGGGCCACATTGCTCAGAGAGGAAAGCAGAAATTAGAATATATTTTTTAAAAATATTTTTTTACTCATTTCAGAGAGGAAGGGGGAGGAAGAGAGAGAGAAGCATCAATGATGAGAGAGAATCATGGATCGGCTGCCTCCTGCATGCCCCACAGCCTGGGCATGTGCCCTGACCGGGAATTGAACCGTAATCTGATTCATAGGTCAAAGCTCAACCATTGAGCCACACGGGCTGGCAGAGATGAGGATATTTTGAGCGGAGTGCTCCTCTTTGGAGAGAAAATGACTTCAGATTTCCTGAAGACACACAGTCACTCAGACCAAGAGTTACCTCAGAGTTTAGCCACCTCTATAAATTAGGGCTTGACAAGATTCTGTTAGAGAAACAGGTAAATAAAACTAATCCAGAATCCATAAGGGAGTTTAGCAAACTTTTCCCCAGCACCAGGCCTGCCAATCTCTCAGCTCCCGACAGCTGCCTCATCCGTAGCCTTTCCAGGCTTCCTTGTAGTGAGAACCCAAGAGCCTTCTGAAAGATCACAGATAAAAATACGGACTTCAGCCAAAACCGGTGTGGCTCAGTGGATAGAGCGTCGGTCTGCAGACTGAAAGGTCTCAGGTTCGATTCCGGTCAAGGGCACGTACTTTGGTTGCAGGCACATCCCTAGGGGGAGGTGTGCAGGAGGCAGCTGATCGATGTCTCTCTCTCATCGATGTTTCTAACTCTCTAACCCTCTCCCTTCCTCTCTGTGAGAAATCAATAAAATATATTTTTAAAAAAAATATGGACTTCAGTCTAACGCTCTCCCAACTTTACACATTTGGAGTCGAATGAAAATGCACCCCTATTACATGGCATAGACTTGATGTGTATGTCTGGCCTTCTATAAAAAGCTTAGGGCCTACTCTCAACTTGAGCGAAATAAAAACGTCACTATCTGTGGCTGAATAGATGAGGTGGCTCTTCAGAAGGCAAGTTTTATTGTTTCAAAGGTAAAAAATAAATAAATGAAAGCAAATAAAAATATTTAGGAAATCATGGCAGTGTAAGGAAGAAAGTGACTACTTCCTGGAAAGCATGCTTAAATGTAGCGTATTTATTGGGTACTAGAGGCCCGGTGCACGAAATTCGTGCAAGAGTAGGCCTTCCTTCCCCCGGCTGCCGGCATCGGCTTCTCTCTGGCACCCAGGATCCGGCCTTCCCTCCCAGCCCCAGCTTTGTCCGGAAGGTTGTCTGGAAGGATGTCCAGTCTAATTAGCATAGTACGTGTTCTTTATTATAGATTGTGACAATACAGATTGTGGTAGTATTTGTCAAATGCTTCTCTGTTGGATGCCAGTTAATTCAGAGCTGCTGTCTATGGAAAGGCCATTGTCTGCAGGAGCTGACAGTGAAAACTGCAAAAAAAAAAAAAAAGGAAAAGAAGAAGAAGAAGAAGCACCTCTTTAATGCTCAGACTATGCAATTTTCCATCTTTGAACAAGACTGCAAATGCTCTCGCATCTTTCCTGTCCTAGTGAGATTAGAGGTGTCTCCGATGCCTGCCTGAAGGATCAAAGGCACCCACAGAAAGGCTGAGGGAGAAGGTGACCCTGTGTTACGCTTTCCCAGGTGTTGGGTGATGGTGAGGCATGTGTGGGCTCTGAGGTCATGCCTGGCCAAAGTGCATCGCGTGAATTCCTGCAGAGCAAGCAGGCCCCCCTCTCCCTCCATCCACAGGCGGGACCCGCCACGCAGGAGCGGGACACGCTGATGAGAGGGTTGCCAAGAAACAGGACCTGTCAATCACATTCAAAGTACGTCTTTCTCCAGGACGAGCAGGAGGGACGGTAACAAGGAGGAAACAGAAACTTCTCTTGAAGGTTTCGCCAACAGAGTGTGTGCGTACATGCAACCTCAGGCTTTCCTTCGCTAATTGGATTTGCAGGGAAACAGCCGCATAATAACACAGCCATAACCCCTTCTCCATGGAGATGAGGAAGAGGTAAAATGGCAAAAAAAGAAGAAAAAAAAAGGAAGGTTATTTTCATTCGAGAGCCATTCATTGAGCTTTCTTTTCTTCCTTCCTTCCTTCCTTCCTTCCTTCCTTCCTTCCTTCCTTCCTTCCTTCCTTCCTTCCTTCCTTCCTTTCCTTTTCTAATGTTAAGGCATTTGCTACTTTGTTGGATGGATGGATGGATGGATGGATGGATGGATGGGTGAATAAACAGTAAAACAATGGACAGCAGTCAATGCCACATGATAAAGAGATGGAGTACTAAGAAAGTTCCAGAGGGTCAGTGCCCACTCCCTGTCTGACCTCCTGTAGGGTCTCACGGGGGAGCAAGGCATGACAGTTCCCACTGGCGGGCGGTGCTCCAGGTAAAAGAGCATGCGTGAGCTCACCGCACTGACGCGCAGCAGGAATAAAGAATGCCTCAGGGGCCCGGCCTGGGTGGCCCGGTGGTTGAGCATTGACCTATGAACCAGGAGGTCAAGGTTTGATTCCTGGTCAGGGAACATGGCCGGGTTGAGGCTTGATCCCTAATGGGAGGTGTGCAGGAGGCAGCCGGTCCAGGATTGTCTCTCATCATGGATGTTTCTCTCTTTTTCTCCCTCTCCTTTCCTCTCTGAAATCCATAAAAATAAATTCTTTAAAAAAAAAAACACACACAAAAAACAGGATCACCAGGCCTCGGAGACCAGGCTGAGGGTTTGATCTTTACTCTTTGGCCCTGGGGAGCCTTTAAGGGGCTCTGAGCAGGGGCGTGACCCCGCAGGGCCAGTTTGAAGAAGATTTATCTGGCCGCAGTGGGTGAGATAAACGGGAGGCAGAAGAAATGAGCTGCAAGAGATCAATTAGGAGGCGGTTAGCAAGGCGGAGATTAGAGATAATGAGGCCCTATGATGGGACCAGAGGCAGGGGGTGAAGGAGAAATATGTCACTGCCAGGCCGTCCATTCACCACGGAGCAGGTGTCTCGGACAAGGAAGGGGCAGGAATGAAACCGCTCTGAAGCCACTCAGCCTCTAACAGAAATGGGGAAGGTGTTCGGCTTGGAAGGCTAATTTCCGGTGGACTTGGGGGGTCCGCAGGAGAGGTGGACAGCGCAGAACACAGCCGCGAAGCTCAGCAGAGAGGCGAAGACTGAAGGGAAGGTCTCTGGCATCTGCTCTTCTCTCTCTGCTTCAAGAAGTTCAGTTCCTAAGTGTTCTGCTGACATGGGTGCTGGGTCAGCAATATTTTTCACATAGTGTATTATCTGGATCTACAGCTAGACTGCCATGTAATCCTTTCAACAAAAAAGAACTATTTAAAAAGAACACACACCAATAAAAAGCACAAAGAAAAACTCATAGAAAAGGGGGAGGAGTGGTCAACCAACGAATGAATAAGTGAAACTGAAGAAGAGGAAGAAGAGGAGAAGTAGGAGGAGGAGAGAGAAGAAGAGGAGGAGGAGGAGAAAGAGGAGGAGGGAGGGGAGGAGGAGGAGAATCAGGAGGGTGAGGAGGAGAGGGAGAGAGAGGAGGGGGAAGAAGAAGAGGAGGAGGAGGCAGAGAAGGAGGAGGAGGAGGAGAGGGAGGAGGAGGAACAGGAAGAAGGAGGAGGAGTAGGAGGAGAGAGAGGAGGAGGAAGAAGAGGGAGGAGGAGGAAGAAAAAGAGGAGAAGGAGGAGGGAGGAGGAGGAGGAAGAAGAAGAGGAAGAGGAGGAGAGGAAGGAGGAAAAGAAAGAGGAGGAGGAGGAGAAGAAAGAGGAAGAGGAGGAGGGGAAGAAGGAAGAGGAGGAGGAGGAGGGGAAGAAGGAAGAGGAGAAGCAGGAGGGGAAGAAGGAGGGGGAGAGAGGAGGAGGGGAAAGGGTCTAAAAGCGAGTTCGAAGCCATCTGCATGGAACTGGAGAGCAAGGCGTTTCTTCGGTAGGAAAGCAGAGTTCTCCTGGGTGGGTTCTGACCGGTGGGCTCTGGCCGGGCCTCTGGTTGTTCTGCTTTCAGGGCAGAAGTTAAAGGCGAGGGAACGGGTCTTTCCCAGCCTGTCTGAAAGCAAGTAAGAAGCACATCACTGTCCCTCAGAGCCCCGTGGGATGGAGGCTCGGGAGGAGGCTGGTTGACAGCACGTGAAATTGATGAGGGGACGGCGCAGGGAGCCCGCGCCCCGCAGCTGGGCCTCCAGACAGAGGACAGCGCTGCAGTCCCCCCGCTTCTGGTGCCGCTGGGGGCTTTTGGGGGCCGGGAGCTAGGAGGATGCATTTGTACTTGGGGCACCTCTGTGCCCAGCACATGGTAACACAAGGCAGTAGCCGGGGCGGGGGGGGGAGCAGAACAAGGAAGAGGGAGCATTTTGCTACCCAGGGAGGCAAGCAGCCTGGAGGTACTCCTTGACCTTGTAGAAAACCAGCGACTGCATGCCTACCTTGCCTCCTAGTAGATGTTCCATCAACATCTGTATTTTAATTTTTATTTATTGTTCAAATATTTTATTGATTTCAGAGAGGAAGGGAGAGGAAGAGAGAGATAGAAGCATCAATGATGAGAGAGAATCATCAACCCGCTGCCTTCTGCATGCCCCACACTGGGGATGGAGCCTGTAACCCAGGCACGTGCCCTGACCTGAAATCGAACGTGAGTGACCTCCTGGTTCATAGGTCGACGCTCAACCACTGAGCCACGCTGGCCAGGCCCCATTTGTATTTTTAAAGAATAACTATGAATAGATGACTCTCTTTAGTATTGCCCTCTGTCAGTGCCATGGGATCTTTTACAAATACCGAATGCTAAGCGCAACAGGACGGGGCCACAAGGCGATGACGTAGGACATGCAATTCATGTTTCATCATGTTGCTAACCATTCTTTACGGGTAGAACCTGGAGCCCTGATGGTATGACTCAGTGGATAGAGCTTCAGCCTGCGGACTGAAGGGCTCCAGGTTCGATTCTGGTCAGAGGCATGAACCTTGGTTGTGGGCACATCCCCAATGGGAGGTGTGCAAGAGGCAGCTGATTGATGTATCTCTCTTATCAATGTTTCTAGCTCTCTGTCCCTCTCTTCCTCTCTGCAAAAAAATCAATTACATATATATATACATACACACACACAGAGAGAGAGAGAAGAAGAAGAAGAAGAAGAAGAAGAAGAAGAAGAAGAAGCAGCAGCAGCAGCAGAAGCAGCTGGAGAATTAAGGAAAGATTGCTTACAGGAGCTGCTATGCCAAGATTAAATGCAAGACAGACTTAGGCCATCTTCTCTGAACTGTTCAACGGTATGAGTCTTTGATATGTTCGCATATTCGGTCACCTTGCTTTGAGGTTCCCACGGTCTTTCCTTGTTAATAAGCTTAGCCACCCAATTATTGATCAGTAAGCAATATTGATCAAATCCCATCTGCCTATATGCTAACGCCTCTGGAGTTGCCAGGTGTGTCCTCGGCAGGGAGGCAAGGGTACATTTGGGACAGATGGACAGGAGGGAAAATGGATGGTCCCCTGCCCCACCTATGTCAGGTGCTCCTCGCTGAGAAGTGACAGTGTGTGTTTCCCTCACCCACATTCCAGAACACATACTGTTTCTAACAGCATCCTTCCCAGTGCTGGAAACTCCAGCGTGTGATGGGGCCTCACCTACCCGCTACTCTCTGTGCTCACAAAGGAAGAACACACGAAGCAGGGATGGTGAGTGGTGGATGGGTACCACAGAGTAACCACGGCACCGTCTTCCCGCAGGCGGATGAACATTGGTGACGGGAAATTTCCAGATCGGAAAATGCAGCTGTTAAAAACAGGAGACATCCCGGGTCGCCCAGCACCTGGCCACTTCCTGTGGATGCTAAGTCTGTCTTCTTCCTCTCACGGCCCGTTTTCTCCTTCTGGGCACTTAATTATTTCCTGCACACTGCTCCCGGCAGAGGCAAGAGAAATACACAGCAGTCTCATTTCATCTATTAGATTTCTCTGCGGCACTCCCGCAAGGTCCAGAAGCAAATTCCAGTTTGGTAATCAAGCCTGAGTCATCGAATAAATAACTCAATTTCTCATCCCGCTTCGCTGAGCCAGTTGTATGAACAAACACCATGTTTTGATGCCAAGTGTGCGAATGGGCTTGCCGGGACATTGCTTTCAGAAATTGCACAGGGAGACTGAACATCACTCAGAGTGCGAGAGCAGGGAGAGTGGTGGCTAGCCAGAAATATTTCTCTAAAGATGGATTTTTCCCCCCAGGCAGACATAGCTGATTAGCTCTTAAAGGACTAGGCCCCATTAACTGACAGATAAACCAACCTTAAAGGTCTAGGTGAGCACGTAGGAGACAAGGGTAGGAACTGTTTTGTTTGAGGAAGATAATATCTCAGACAGAAATGCTTGGACCATTCACTCATTCATTCATTGAACTAAACATTTTTGAGTAGGATGTTCTAGCTGAACGGCCAATAATAGAGATATGAAGATCAATACATCACAGTCCTTGCCCTAATCTGCTCATATATATAAACAGTTATAAATAGTCCAGTTAGCTAATGATGCAACTTGACTTGATCAGGGGGGTGTTCAGGTATTTGGGTGCACATTTCTCTGGATGCGTTCATGTGGATGTTTCAGGCTGAGATGAACATTTGATAGGCTGAGGAGAGCAGATTGCCCGCCCCCGTGTGGGCGGGCCTCATCCAATCAGCTGCAGCCTCACAAAGGACCACAATGCTGGGAAGGGAGAAGTCCTTCTCTCTAATTGATTTCCTTGGAGCTGGGACATCTGTCTTCCCGGCCTGTGGCCTCAGACTCAGACTGGACCTTACACCACTGGCTCCCCTGAATCTCCAACTCACCAACTACAGATTTTGACTTCTCAGCGTCCATATAGCATGAGCCAATTCCTTATAATAAACTAGAGGCCCGGTGCATGAAATTCATGCACAGGTAGGGTCCCTAGGCCTGGCTGGTGATCAAGGCCAATAGAGGCCTTCCTTCATTCTGCATCGTCCCCTGGTGGTCATCAAACATCATAGCGAGTGGCTGAACTCCCGGTTGGTCAAATTCCCAAGGGGACAATTTGCATGTTAGCCTTTTATTATATAGAATGTGTATCTATATACCTCCATCTCTATCTACTCATCTATCTACTATCCACCTAAACCTCCCACTGGCTTTCTGGAAAGTCTCTGAACATACAATTCTTGTGCTGAGCTATAGAAAATGAAGAGAGAAGACAGGCATAACAAGAACCAGAAAAAAAAGTAATTCAGAGAAAATGAAATATAAGAGCAAAAGCCTGAGGCTAAAAAGAGCCCCAAGGAAGGCAGTTGTCATGAGAGTATATCAGCGAGAGAAGCAGAGACCAGATCGCTTGGTTAGGAAAGGGCTTTCAATTTTTTCCTAAAAGCATTAAAAAGCTGAATAATCAGCCCTTAATAAATACTTGTGTGACAAATTAATTCATGGATAAGTAGTTATTTCCCAAAGAGTGAAAGCAACTTGAAAACTCTTTAAAAAAAAAAAAGACATTGCTTTTGAACTTATTCTGTGACAATTTCCATTCCGAGGGCCTGGCAGACGGGGGTCAAAGGGGAGGTGCAGAGAGAAGGTGGCGCTGTCCTATCAGAACAGCGGAGGCGATGGATGTGCAGCCTGGACACAGATGAGTTTCCTGCCATTTTTTGCAGCCTGGGGTTTTATCTGCAGCCGCAGACTGCGTGTGCACGAGTGCAGACGGCACTGACCGTGTATCACAAGCCATGCATCATGGCTCGGCAGTGAGAAAGGAAACGTCGCCTCCTCACAGGAAGCCGGCCACAGCTTTGCACAAGAGCACCCTCTTCTGTGCGCTCCCAGCCCAGGCCTCCTGGAGCCAGAGCCACGCACGGCCTGCAACCCCACTGCGATCCCAGCGGCCGGGAGCCCCCACACCCCCTAAAGCCAGATAATGCAGCTTTCCTTCAGAATCACTGCCCACAATGGGGAGAGACGGGGAGCCGAGTTCAAAACACTCTTTTAAAAGAGGAAACAGCCCTGGCTGGTTTGGCTCAGTGGATAGCGTTGACCTGTGGGCTAAAGCGTTGTGGGTTCTCTTCCGGTCAAGGGGAGGGTCAAGGGCATGGATGTTGGTGGCAAGCTCCATCCCCAGCCGGCCCTGATCGGGGCATGTGTGGGAAGCAACCAATCCATGTCTCTCTCTGTCTCTCCCCCTCACTTCTACTCTCTCTGAAACAAAAATCAGTGGAAAAATATCCCTCGGTGAGGATTAAACAAAAAAAGGCTCGGAAGGGAGGCGAGAGAATAGCTTTCCACTTAATAAAATTCCAATTCGTCACCCCAAATTTGGGGGCTTTTCCAGGATGCTCCTGGGAACAAAGTGATGCCCAGGGTCCCCAAGGCAGAGGGATGTCAAGAGATCAAAGGAGCCGAGACCGGTTTGGCTCAGTGGATAGAGTGTCGGCTTGAGGACTGAAAGGTCCCAGGTTCGATTCCGGTTAGGGGCATGTACCTTGCTTGTGGGCACATCTCCACTGTGGGGCATGCAGGAGGCAGCTGATCAATGTCTCTCTCTCATCGATGTTTCTGACTTTCTATCTCTCTCCCTTCCTCTTTGTAAAAAATCAATAAAATATTTTTTTTTTTTAAAAAGAGAAAGATCAAAGGAGAGGAGCCAGCACAAGTCCAGCCCAAGTCGTGTTGCCCTTTGGGTGTGATGAATTAAAGATGGGGAATTGAGCTCTAGTATACTGTATTTTCCGGCATATAAGACGACCCCCAACTTTTTCAGTTAAAATATAGAGTTTGGGATATAACCACCCTATAAGGCAACAGCTGGCATATAAGATGATCCCTGACTTTTGAGAAGATTTTCCTGGGTTAAAAAGTCGTCTTATAAGCCGGAAAATACGGGTAATTTTCTGCTGCTTTAAGTAGCTTTTTCAGAGAAGAGTCCCCCGTACAAGGGAGGAGTAACTACTGTCGGGCATCTGGCACAAGTACTCACCTAAGTATTTACTGGACAAATAAAAGCACTGGCTCCCCATGTCACTCGGAGGAGGGGAACATGAAACTGTGTCAGCGTTTCTGTATCAGTTTGCTGCTTGTTTCAGAGAGTTATGGCCACAGTCACATTGCACGTAAAACAGCCACCCAAACCCCGGAAGCACACAGAAAGCTTTTCTGTATCTCACCCATTGCTGTTGGCAGGGCAGTGCTATGGGTCTCAGCTGGGCTCACTCATGGATCGGCAGCTGTGTGGTGTCGGCTGGGACCTGCTGATCTGGGCTGGCCTCAGCTGGGGTGATTCACCTGTGTTCCCGTGACTACCTCCTCCTCCTCCTCCTCCTCCTTCTCCTTCTCCTCCTTCGGGGATGATCCGTCTGTCCTGGGCATATTGTCCTCAAGGGAATGGCAGAGGCTCAAGAGTGTCAGCTCTTAGAACACACTTTTCAAGACTCTACTGCTTTCTGGTTGCTGACACCCCATTGGCCAAAACAACTCACAGGGCCAAGTTCACCATCGATGGAGGTGGGGAATGAAATTCTTCCGAAGAAGGTTATGAAGAGGGAGTATTTCTGATCATGCATTTAATTTACTAATCTACCACGTAGAATCTTTCTGGAGACATAAGGAGAGGCAGCATAAGTTAACACATGCAGAGGAAAGAGCCCAGCACACAAAGTCCCTACCTCGGACTGGCCACTTGAGGGCCCCCCAAGGGTCATGCCTCAGGTTAGCCTTATGGTATGTAGATTTCAGAACCAGGCAAAGCCCTCTGTAAAGGGCTGCCATGTGGGACAAGGAGCGAAGGTTCAAGAAGGCAGAGCTGGCACTAAAGGGTAGAAGTTAAAGAGTTCTATTCCATTAGATAATCAGAGCATAAAAGAGTAGAGCTGTCCATATGTGGCCCCAATTCCCTTGGAGCACAGTCAATCTTCCTAAAGTTTCAGGGAAAGGGTGGACGATTATTTCATAAAGAAATGTTCAAAAAACATTGGAATGGGAGGACAAATGGGACTAGGTGAAATTTAGGATCTCTTCCAAATTTGGAAAGCCCATAAAATCCAAAGAAATAGCTTTTTATTACCACAACAACAGCGATAATTCATTGTTCTACTGTGCGTTGTAGTTTGGAACTTATCATCATCCCGCAGAACCCTTCTGTGAGACGGTAGAATTGGTATTTGTTTCCACCGAATACAAGAAAGCAAGGCTCAACATGCTGTGTGATTTCCCTATGGACACACAGCGACGAGAAGAATAAAGATTCTCCTAAGAGGTACCTGGTTTCTGCCAGCTCTGATTACCAGGAGAAAGCTAGTGACCACTCTGGACGTTGATGGAGAAAGAAAAAGCCGCTTCCAGAAAGATCTACCAGGACTCTGCATCTGGAGATCCAGCCATTTCCCCTTCATCGTCTCGCTGGGATACAACAGCGAGCTCCCTCAACAAGCCAGCAAGCGTGAGGGGCAGCCCCCCATCTTTGCAAGAGTCTTGCTTTGAGTGTTCTCCAAGTCACTGCAAGCAACAGACTTCCCTGTGACACAGCGACATTCCAGGCAGAAAATGAGTCAATATTTTCTTGGCCAAACTTAGAGCTTTGATTTGCTTTACTCAGTTTCCCCTGTTCTCAAGTGAGAGGCCAAGGATCCCCAAGTCTTTTATATCTTTTATTTCTACATCCTCACATTGGCCCAGATGGAAACCTCCACGGAGATTTACTGCTTCATTTCTTTTTTTTCTTTCTTTTTTTTAACAGTTTACTTTTTTCTTTCTATCTATCTATATATATATATATAAAGAAAAAAAAATAGAGAGAGAGAGTGGTACCTCGACATACGAGTTTAATTCGTTCCATAACCTTGAGGCGTCGGAAACTATGAGACGCTCCAGTCGTGGTAAACTGGTGGGTCGTGTGCAGCTGGCCAATCCAAGCGATTACTCATATCTCAAATGTTGCTCGTATTTCAAAGCAAAAATCGCTCGAATCGCAAAAATCTCGTATGTTAGGGCACTCGTATCTCGAGGTACCACTGTATATATTATTGATTTTTCACAGAGAGGAAAAGAGAGGGATAGAAAGTTAGAAACATCGATGAGAGAGACACATCCATCAGCCGCCTCCTGCACGCCTTGGGGATGTGCCTGCAACCAATGTACATGTCCTTGACCGGAATCGAACCTGGGACCTTTCAGTCTTCAGACCAACGCTCTATCCACTGAGCCAAACCGGTTTCGGCAGTGCCTCATTTCTTCTCCCCCTGCCCCCCCTTACCTTCTCAAGTCTCCCCCAGATCTCGATGAGGGGCAAGGGGAAAAGGACCGATTCAGCTCCCCCGACACCCGCCTGACAGCCTTGGAACCCACCAGAATCCTCCCTTTCTGAGGTGGAGGGCCGGTCACGCACCCCTCCCCACCCCCGGTGACCCGCGCTCTCAAGCCAGGCCGCTGAGCCTCATTCTGGACACTCGTTCGCAGGTAATTTTTCAGCTCCCTATCAGCACTTGCCAAGCTTGACTTGCCCCCTGCAAGAAGACTAATTAAAGTGACAAGCCTCGCATTGATTTATTATTGCGTGGGGAAAACAGTAAGCGACCGTGACATTGCTAAGGTGTTCGGCTCTCTCTCCCATCCCTGCCCCCCATCCCCACACCTGTTCCGAGGCAGTGGGGGGGGGGGACTGTGGCAATGACTCGGCAAGTCTTCCCCCTGCTTCCGACCCATCCAGGTCCCTTCACTTCTCCCTAACCCTGTTCCCCTAAATCCTCCCTCACCCCCCAGAATTTGGGACCCCTCTCAAGGGTGCAACAGGTAGACTTGTCTCAAGGCTCCCTCCCCTCCCCTCTCATCTCGCTCCAAAGCCAACCCAGGGCCACACTCGTTATCGTCTGCCTTTCTCAGAGAGAAAACCGAGGTCCCGAGAGGTTAAGTGATTAGCTCAGGCTCACGTCGCTGCTAGACAGATTATTAATTAGACTCCGAGACACTTGAAAGGACCGAGAGTTCTTTGTTCTCTGAAAGCGTTTGCTTTTCAATAATTGAAGTACTCGAGCTACAGCGAGTGAGCAAACATTCGCTGGACACCAGCTCCATGCAAAGCACTGCTCTCGGGGCTGCGAGAGAGGGCATGACAGAAGCGGGGGGGCCCTCCCTCAAGAAAGGAGCGAGGCCACTCCGAGGCAACCCTTGGGTGTAACTGTGGATTCCAGCAGCACGACAGACAGACAGACAGACAGAGGCCCCTGTGGCTGGGAGGGCCACCCAGGCTTTTGGTGGGGGGGGGGGGGCTGTGTAGTGATGTCACCGGACTATTGTCCCAAAGACCCAAACCTTTCTCTCTATCTAAACTATGTCACGTGCGCTGCTTGCTTCCAGGAACTGAAAAGGGTTCCCACAGCAACATGAAGAGGGCCGAGTGCAAAGACCAAGGTGCCCAGTGCAAAAGCCAAGGGTGCCCAGTGCAAAGAGCAAGGTGCCCAGTGCAGAAACTAAGGCGCCAAGTGCAAAGACCGAGGTGCCCAGTGCAGAGACCAAGGTGCCCAGTGCAAAAGTCAAGGGTGCCCAGTGCAGAGACCAAGGTGCCCAGTGCAAAAACCAAGGTGCCGAGAGCAAAGACCGAGGTGCCAAGTGCAAAGACCGAGGTGCTAAGTGCAAAGACCAAGGTGCTGAATGCAAAGACCAAGGTGCTGAGTGCAGAAACTAAGGTACCGAGAGCAAAGACCAAGGTGCCGAGTGCAAAAACCAAGGTGCCGAGAGCAAAGACCAAGGTGCCCAGTGACCAAGGTGCCCAGTGCAGAGACCAAGGTGCCCAGTGCAGAGACCAAGGTGCCGAGATCAAAGACCGAGGTGCCAAGTGCAAAGACCGAGGTGCTCAGTGCAAAGACCAAGGTGCTCAGTGCAAAGACCAAGGTGCCGAGTGCAAAGACCAAGGTGCCGAGTGCAAAGACCAAGGTGCCGAGTGCAAAGACCGAGGTTCCCAGTGCAAAGAGCAAGGTGCCGAGTGCAAAGAGCAAGGTGCTCAGTGCAGAGACCAAGGTGCCCAGTGCAAAGAACAAGGTGCTCAGTGCAAAAGCCAAGGTGCCCAGTGCAGAGACCAAGGTGCCCAGTGCAGAGACCAAGGTGCAGAGTGCAAAGAGCAAGGTGCCGAGTGCAGAGACCAAGCTGCCCAGTGCAAAAACCAAGCTGCCCAGTGCAGAGACCAAGGTGCCCAGTGCAAAGACCAAGCTGCGCAGTGCAGAGACCGAGGTGCCCAGTGCAGAGACCGAGGTGCCGAGTGCAAAGACC
>JAAGEH010002526.1:8338640-8376955 GCA_011751065.1 Lasiurus cinereus | reverse complement strand
AGACCGAGGTGCCCAGTGCAGAGACCGAGGTGCCGAGTGCAAAGACCAAGGTGCCCAGTGCAAAGACCAAGGTGCCGAGTGCAAAGACCAAGGTGCCCAGTGCAGAGACCGAGGTGCCGAGTGCAAAGACCAAGGTGCCGAGTGCAGAGACCAATGTGCCGAGTGCAAAGACCAAGATGGCAGTGGGGCATCGTGTGCAAAAAGGACCATGAGCAAAAGGGCCGAGTGCAACAGAATGACTCAACACGTCGGAAGCGTTCAGTCATCATCCATCACCACAGCCTGTGGACGCAGGAGGCTTCTCCCGCCGGGGAGGTGTCCCTGGAGCGAGAGCTCGCCCTTCCCCCTTCCTCGGTCAAAGAATAAAGCTTCTGCTCTGCGTGGCCAGACTCAGTCCCATTCCATTGGCGTGAACAGCCCCGGGCAGAAAGAAGAACCTGGGTCTGGGTTCCGACCCAGAAGGGTCGCTACCAGTGACTTGTAACAACTACAAGAATGATGATGAGTTAGTGCTCAAAGAAACAGCAAGTACACGGAGCCTGGCCCTGGCCAGTAAGTCAGGTGGTTAGAGCATCATCCTGCCACCCCAAGGCTTCGGATTCATAAACTGATCAACTGAGGAATGCATCCACAGGGGGGCCATAAATCAATATTTCTTGCACTCTCTCTCGCTCTCTCTCTCTCTTCTTCCCTACCTCTCTCTCTCTCAAATTAATAACAAATTATTTTTAAAAACCCACTAAGCCTACATTCTCCCTTCTTTTTAGGAACAAAGCTACTTCTCTTTCTAGGCCCTTAGAATTGAAACAGAGGTCATAACCGCTTTTCCCCACCGAAATCTTGGATCCTTCCAGAAGCCCTTCCAGAAGGTTCAGTACTAAAGAACCCAGCGGCCCCGGCGGGTCCACCACGTCCTGCATTTCATTCTGGGCACACGGAGCCGGTGCCCCTAAAAGCCTGGGCACAGGAGGAGGCAGGAAGCCTCTCCCTTGTCCAATTTCTTCCCTGAAGTCACTGAAGGGCCATCTCACTGTCACGTGAATCCAATGGCCCAGGGTCTCAGGCCTCTGTGTGTGGACCTGTCACTCCAGCCACTCCTGGCAGTGGCTCCCTGTGGACAGACACTCCCCCCCCCGCCCCCCCGGCCTCTGTTTACAGAAAAGACCTGCTTTCTAAACGGGCATCCTTCTAAGTCTGGCTTTGTTTGTGTAAGAAAAGCCTAATAGCTCATTTGCTTGCTCAGAAGCTTACATGGGGTTATTTTTTCACTGGCCTCTGAACAAATGTAGTCGGAACCACAAATTACTTGGAAACACTTTATCTCCCGGTATGCTGGGAATAAAATTCGTTGGACAGATTTAATGTAAAATTACGTAGCACTGTTTATAAATAAGTAATGGAAAACCACAGTTTCAAAAAAAAGAGGAAAATGAATGATATGAAACATATTTTCATATTAATGCCTCCTAGCGCCAAAATAAAAACAAAACACCAAACCCACTACATATCATCCCCCCTTTTTTTTCTTTTCCTTTTTTAAATATTATTTATTAAATCCTCACCCGAGGACATGCTCATTGATTTATAGACCGAGGGAAAGGGAGGGAGAGAGAGAACCAGAGAGACAGAGAGAAACATCGATTGGTTGACTCACTTATTGACGCTTTCATTGGATGCTTCTTGTATGTGCCCTGATCAGAGATTGAACCCACAACCTTGGGGCATTAGGACGATGCTCTAACCAATGAGCCACTGGGCCAGGGCCCAGGCCTGCTCTTCACTTCACCCACCAAGAGGTAGCAGGGCCAGAGGGAGAACAGAGTCGTGATACTTGTTAGTTTGTCACAACTACATCTTTTTTTTTTTTAATATATTTTATTGATTTTTTACAGAGAGGAAGAGAGAGAGACATAGAAAGTCAGAAACATCGATGAAAGAGAGACATCGATCAGCCGCCTCCTGCACGCCCCCTACTGGAGTTGTGCCCGCAAGCAAGGTACATGCCCTTGACCGGAATCGAACCAGGGACCTTTTGATCCGCAGGCTGACTAAATCTTGATTCGGGCCATTTATTAGAAATTCAGCAACAATGACCTTCTGATCTTAACAGAGCTCGGACGATCCCTACTAGCGAATGGGCTCCTGCCCTCTTCACCTCGTTCCTTGTCAGGTGACCAAATACAAGGTCTCGGGAGGTCACTGTTACTCCTCTTTACTATAATATAATGTACAAACTATTTGTATGTCTACAGGTTTTTCTGAATAAACATAAAAGAGATGAAGGCGCACTGGTGGGTTTTGCTCAGTAGTTAGAGCATCAGCCTGCAGACCAAAGGGTCATGGGTTCGATTCCCCATCAAGGGTACGTAACTCCGTTGCAGACTCCCTGGCGCCAGTAGGGGTGTGTGTGGGAGACAACCAATCGATGTGTCTCCCTCTCTCTTTCTTCTCTTCCTCCTCCCTCCCTTCTACTCTCTCTAGAAAATCAATGGAAAAAAATAGCCTCAGGTCAGAATTAAACAAAACAAAAAGATGAAGGAAATTCTCCCTATCCCCCTCCAACTACTTTTCCCTTCATAAAGTCAAGGAAAAGTCCCAATTCTTTCTAACTTCTTCACAAACCCAAGAGAAGTACAATGGTACCTCGAGATACGAGTGCCCTAACATACGAGATTTTTGAGATACGAGCGTCGAGCGAGCGATTTTTGCTTTGAAATATGAACAACAGTTCAGATACAAGTAATCTCAAGACCCACCAGTTTACCTCGACTTGAGAGTCTCATAGTTTCCCACACCTCAAGGTTACGGTTTGGCTCAGTGGATAGAGTGTTGGCCTGAGGACTGAAAGGTTCCAGGTTCGATTTCGGTCAAGGGCATGTACCTTGGTTGCGGGCGCATCCCCAGTAGGGGTGTGAAGGAGGCGGCTGATCGATGTTTCTCTCTCATCGATGTTTCTAGCTCTCTATCCCTCTCCCTTCCTCTCTGTGAAAAATCAATAAAAAAAAAAAAGAATCGATGCAGATGAGAATGTCTCTGAATTCACATGACCTGTCTCAGGTGTTGGGGGGACCAGGAACATTGCCATTACCGCTGAATTTGATGGAGAGAGGGACAGTGAAGACTCTGGTCTCCAATTTTCCAGCCATGAGACCCTCGATGTGCTCACCTTAAGAAAGCCCAACCGACACAGCACCTTCCCGCCGATGCATCCCAGCACTACTTATTCCAACTGCAAGATGCTTGCTTTCCTTACATGGAGAGAGTTCCACGGGTCTCTGTCCCTGAGTGAGGGGCTGGTTCCAAAGAAGGCAGAGAAGTTCATGCCTCGGCTAAGTGGGAGGTCAGACATCGCTGCTCATTGACGATAAATCTCACAATCCAGGTGAATTGCTTCTGGCCCTGCCTAGCTGGTCTGGCTCAGTCGATAAAAGGTCCTGGGTTCAATTCCGGACAAGGGCATGCACCTTGGTTGAGGTTCCCCGGCCATGGTTGGGGTGCGTGCAGGAGGCAACCAATTGATGTGTCTCTCTCACATTGATGTTTCTCTCTGTCTCTCCCTCTCCCTTCCACTCTCTTTAAAATTCCATGGGAGCCAAAACCGGTTTGGCTCAGTGGATAGAGCGTTGGCCTGCGGACTGAAGGGTCACAGGTTCGATTCCGGTCAAGGGCATGTACCTTGGTGGCGGGCACATCCCCAGTAGGGGGTGTGCAGGAGGCGGCTGATCAATGTCTCTCTCTCTCATTGATGCTTCTAACTCTCTTATCCCTCTCCCTCTCTGTAAAAAAGCAATAAAAATCCATGGGAAAATGTCCTTCATTGAGGAGGAGGAGAAAAAGGAAGAGGGGGAGGAGGAGAAGGAGGAAAAGGAGGAAGAGAAGAAAGAGGGAAAGGAGGAGGAGAAGAAGAAAAAGAAGAGGAAGAGGAAAAGAAGAAGGAGCAGAAGAGGAGGAAGAGGAAGAGGAGGAGGAGGGGGAAAAGGAGGAGGAGAAGAAAGAGGAGAAGGGGAAGAAGAAGGAGAAGAAGAGGAAGAGGAGGAGGAGAATAAGAAGAAGGGGAGGAGGAGGAGAAGGAGGAGGAGGAGGAGGAATGCTTCTGAAATTAGCCCAAGCTCGGTGAGAATGGGATTTACTGTAACTGTGTTATAAAAGGAGGCGCCTCCAGCAGTCCTTCCCTCTTGTAACCGTATCTGTTCCCCTGCCCGTCGTCGCCTCTCCCCAAACAACTGCGAGGAGGGAGCCGGGTCCCAGGAAAAGCACCGCCATCCTCCCAGCCGGTGTGGTGGGGTCGGTTGCCTAGCACCGCAGTAAATTCTGCAGGAACAGTTGGCAGGAGGCTCAGGCTAGCCCGGCGAAGTGAATTAAGCAATCACCCAAGACCGCGGGGCATATTAAAGAGGAATGTCCAAATGAGAGCACATGATACTCTCTCCCCCCCGGCCCGGGTCCCCCCGGTAGACGGCGCTGGCTGCGCCGGCTGAAATTCAATATGAGACCGGGCTCTTATTAAGCAGATACAATGAAATAGGGCCGCGTTTTGGGTTGCATTAGCGGAGTTAAATGCGTTTTATTAGCACTCATTAGGAGGAAAGGAAACTTGGAGCGAAGGATTCATTAGCCAGAAGTGGCCCCCATGCCGGCGGGTGATTAAAGGGCCCGGGGCCACACACAGCGGGCTCGGAGAGCGCGTCCCCCCATCTCCCTGCGTGACGAGAGCGCGTCTGAGAACAGTTTGGGGGGGCGGGGGGGAAGAAATGTGAGGTCCAAGTGCAGGTCAGCTGGAAATATGTGCTTCTTTCGAAAGCTGTTAATTTGACATAAGGCAGAAGCCCCAGAAAGCCAGCACCATGGTGATTTATGCTTTGGATGGGAGAGGAAGTCATTTGCTTTCGGGATTTAAAAAAAAATTAAAAAATTTAAAAATGCTACCAGTTATCCCATTTGGAAGGACAGATCACGAAAAGTGCTTTTGTTCCATTTTGTTGTTGAGAGAAAACCACACACACACACACACACACACATCATTGCTCTGAGATAAAAGCCCCAAGTAAAATGAGCATCTTGAACCGCTATATTCCTGCTTCATTCATCTTCACCAAACATGCTTTTGAGCGAAAGGGCTGAATGAGAAAACATGTTAAAGAACCCGGAGCTGCAGGATTTGGGGGCCTTGTCGTCCTGTTCTGTCTGCATGACGCGGCGCTCCGCAGTAGCCGGTTTGGCGAAACGTGTCAGCCCCCGGCCTGTTAGTAACTCTTGTTACCTCTCGCCTTTCAAAGGTCTGTGTCTTGGATCCGGGCCTCCCTTTCCCATCAGCAGCAGCGGCTGTCTCTACAGCCGGCTGTCCTACGAGCACCGCAGGTTCCAAACCAAATCCATCAGCAGGGCCCTCCCTTCCCCCACCACACCCCCTTCCGAAAAGTGGCATCACCATCCTCAGCACCATCCAGGGTGCACACCTTAGCATCATTTTTTTTCTTGCCTTTCACCCGCAATCTCTAGCTCCTGAGCCCCGCCCCGCACCCGCCTTCATCCTCTCTCCTCCAAGCCAGGTCTTCACCTGTTGTCACTGGGACTAAGGCGATGGCCTTGACCTTGGGGAGAGTCTCCAGTTGCCATGACAACAACACACTTTATGCACAGATATCCAATGGATCTTCCAAGAGCCCAGTTTTTCTTGTCCGCAATCCTCACCTGGGCAGTGAGCACCATATTACTCTGTCATAGAGTTCAACCAAGACAATGGATGGAGCCCGCATGCTTGCCACCCATGATTCACTTCTCTTTTGCTGTTCTCATTCAACCCTCTTGGCCAGGAGTACACTGCCCTCGTCTACACCAATCCAAACTCCATTCATCCGCTGAGACCCAGCCTCCCTTGGGCCATCCTGAACCCGCCCCACCCCCCCGCTCTCAGCGAACACAACTTTCCTTATTCTTAGCAGTTTAGCAAATGCTAACATTGAAGGACAGGGTTTACATCTAATTGACTTTTAAAAAGTACCGTATTTTTTAAAATTTCTGGCATATAAGACGACTGGCATTTAAGACGATTCCTAACTTTTCCAGTTAAAATATAGAATTTGGGATATACCCGCCCTATAAGATGACATCTGGCGTATAAGACAACCCCTGAATTTTGAGAAGACTTTTTCGGGTTTAAATGTCATCTTATGTATCAGAAAATACGGTATGTTTTTATTGATTTCAGAGAGAACAAGGGAGGGGGGGGAGAGAGAGAGAAACATCAATGATGAGAGAGAATCATGGATCGGCTGCCTCCTGCACGCCCGCTACTGGCGATGGAGCCCAAAATCCAGGCTTGTTCTCTGACTGAGACTCCAACCAGCAACTTCCTGGTGCATGCATAGATTGATGCTCCACCCACTGAGCCACACCAGCCCGGCTAAAAGATCTTGAGGAAGTCCCCTATGTATGTATTCTAGAATTAGCCACTACTAATCAGACAGCACTGCAATATTCTTGCCAACTAGGAAAAGAGCAAAAATTATTCTTTAATTTTAAAAATGTGAACCATGCCGTAACCGGTTTGGCTCAGTGGACAGAGCGTCGGCCTGCAGAACTGAAAGGTCCCAGGTTCGATTCCGGTCAAGGGCATGTACCTTGGTTGCGGGCACATCCCCAGTAGGGGGCGTGCAGAAGGCGGCTGAACGATGTCTCCCTCTTTTATGGATGTTTCTAACTATCCCTCTCCCTTCTTCTCTGTAAAAAGTCAATTAAAAAAAAATATATATATATATGAACCACGTCAGCTGTCTTTGGACTCAGCATGTCAAACCCGATTTGGAAGCAGAGCTTTCAATAGCAGTGGTTCTCAACCTTCCTAAGGCCGCCACCCTTGCATACAGCTCCTCATGGGGTGATGACCCCCAACCATCAAATTTTGCTACTGTTATGCATCGTGATGTAAATATCTGCATTTTCCGATGGTCTTAGGCGACCCCTGTGAAAGGGTCGCAACCCACAGGTTGAGAACCGCTGCTCAATAGACTGCACACTTTGGACACAGACCAGTACCTTCCTTCTCCGAGACTCTTCCTGGAAGCCGAGGGCTCGCTGTGTCCTGGGAGGGAGGTTTCTGCGTCCTCGGGAGTTTGCAGCGGGCTCCGTGGGCTTGCCAGCCTCTGGGGTAGCCTTCTTCTGTGCCTTATGTCCTGGGAGCCTGATAGGGAGGAAATACCGTACAATCGTTAAATACTCGCGAGATTCTAACTTGAAACCTGTGGGTGAAAATTAATTCCCAAGAAGGAGAGCGCTTTATTATTATTATTTTTTAATCTTAAACATTCTCTCTCTCTCTTTCTGGTGACAAAACCAACCAAATAACATAACCCTGTGGGCGGCTCTGCCAGAGGCCGTGTGGAGCGGAGTCAGAGCTGTTGAAGGGACCCAAGGCCTGAGCTGCCCCGGGGATGGGCCTGAAGACACACTGCCAGCCCTAACCGGTGTGGCTCAGTGGATAGAGCGTCGGCCTGCGGACTCAGGGGTCCCAGGTTCAGTTCCGGTCAAGGGCGTGTGCCTTGGTTGCTGGCACATTCCCAGTAGGGGGCATGCAGGAGGCGGCTGATCAATGTTTCTCTCTCATCGATGTTTCTAATTCTATCCCTCTTTGTAAAAAAAAATCAATAAAATATACTTAAAAAAGAAAAAAGACACACTGCCAGTCCGTGACAGACGGGGGACTAAGTCGTACTTATTATTCGGTTTAAAAATGGCAGTTATTTAGGATTCGGTTTGGATAAAAATGCCCCGATGGAAATTCTGACTTCGATTTGAACGAAGAACTTACTTTAATTGTCATCGCTTTTTGGCACACTATGTCCCTTTTGCTTCCTGACTATAGGTAGCACTTTTATCCACTCACTTATTCATTCTCTTCCTAGGCCTCAGTCCATTCTTAAGAAAACGAATGCTAAGGACCTCCTGTTACGGTTTAATTCATGTTTCACTAATGACTAATGACACGGAACATCTTTCATGTGGTTAATCGTGGTTAATCGGTATTTATATATGCTCTTTGATGACGTGTCTGTTAAAAGATTCAGCCTGATTTTTGTTTCTTTTTCTTACTAATTTGTAAAAATTCCTTATATTCTGAAGACATTTTTTTCACCAAACATGTGCTTTGCCATTATTTTCTCCCAAACAGTGGCTTGCTTTTTCCCTTCCTCTCTTCCTTCCTTCCTTCCTTCTTTCCTTCCTTCCTTCCTTCCTTCCTTCCTTCCTTCCTTTCTTCCTCTTTCTTTATTTCTTTTTAAATATGTTTTTATTGACTTTTTCAGAGAGAGAGGAGAGGAGAAGGAGAGAGAGTGAAACATTGATTGGCTGCCTCAGGGATAGAACCTACAGCCTGGTTATGAGTCCCAGCGGGGAATCGAACCAGCGACCTTTCGGTGCAGGGGACAACGCTCAACCAACTCGGTCACACCGGCCAGGCCGATTCCCTCCTCGGGGTTCCTCCCTGTCCTTTTGCTTTTTGGCCTCCACACTTTTCCTCCCTGCTGCTCGGCACACCTGCCCTGTCCTACTGTGTGTGAAATCCCGCTCATCCTGCAAACCTCCACTGCCTGGCCCTAGCCCAAGGCCTTGCACACAGTAGGTGCTTAACCAACAATGAGTTCCCGTTTGCTCCATCTCGGCTTCCACATCTTCAGAGCAGAGGGAGGCAGAAACGACGTCTTAGCAGCATACAGCTAAGAGAGTCAAAAGAAACACAGAAAAACCCCGTGGACCTCACGGGGCGGCCGAGACCCTGTGTCAGAAATGTATGTTTAGGCAGCGGGGACGCACTGGGGGCCTGAGCCGCGGAAAGTACGCCGGGAAGCCGGGCCAGTTGGGCCCGCTCCAATTTGGCACCAACAGCCCCGCTTTCTCTCCAGGGTTCTTTCTCTCAGCATCACTTATTAATGCTAATTAGCTGAGGGTGTGCCGTGATGCAGAACACTTGCGACCCGAAAAGAATTAAAGAGGGAGACTGTCCTTTCTCAGAAGGCCCGGGAGGGTCAGCAAGAATAAGCCATGGGGAGAGGGAGAAGGGAGGGAGGAGGCGGAGGAGGGACTTCTCTCCCCCAAAATTGCACTGAATTAAGTGCAAGTAAAAATAAATCCACATATAAAACGACTGTGCAAACGTGGCCAGTATTTTCACAGCTGGCTCTCTTTGCCTAAAATACTTAGCACTTACTTTAGGAAAGTATCTTCTAAACAGAAATGGTCTGACCGGGATCTCGGGAGCTGAGCCCCACTGTGGGGGGGCGAACGTTGGCTTTGAACTTCCCTTTCGCCCAGAAAGGGATGAAAAACAACGACTTTTCTTTGTTAACAAACAAGAAGCTTCCTCGTCGCGGATCCGCATCGGGCTGTGGTTGGAGACCCTCAGGTCACCCGGTCAGGACGCCCGAGTCAGGCTGACTTTGGGCACCCGGGTTCCTGACATTCGGCAGAGTCCTGTCTGGATGCGGACGCTGAATTTCGGACGCAGGAAAGCACCACGTTCGCCTGTCTCCATGGCAGTGCAAACACCCCACTTGAACGCCTGCCCGGCCCCCTTATCCTAGCAGGGTCAGTGGTTTTCTAAATGGGACCCGCATTCCCGTTCCTGGTGGTCGCTTCCTGCAGATACGGAGAGGGCACGCCGCGGGCTTTGGTTCCCAACGCTGGGGCCGAGGGACACGACTCGTCATTCTGACTCAGATTCAGGGGACCCGCCCTGCGGACATGCCCTCCCCCCCCCCACACACACACAGGAGCGTGGGCACACTGATGGAGATACAGCCTTCCTCTCCGAATGACCAGGGGAGGGGCTATTCCGATGTCTGTGCTAGGCTAGCTACATAGAACATAACACTGTACAGGCGTGCGATGATGAACATGCCGTGCGCGTGTCATCTTCCATGCACTTACTTCATAGCTGTGTCATGAGTGATGGGACGCCTATGAGTCAGAGTACTAGGTATTAGAATACTAGAGGCCTGATGCTCGGAATTCGTCGGGAAGGTCGTCTGGAAGGACGTCCGGAAGGTCGTCCGGCTGTCTGGTCTAATTAGCATAAGACACTTTTATTATTATAGATACAAGTGGAATAGTCATGTTTTAATAAGCTGGCCATCTCGCACACACCATGCCTATCACGAATGAGATTTTTTCCCCCAATTACTATGTATTTAGGTCAAAGCAAGGGAGTCTTCAAAATTAGCCCCCCTCCCAAAGTATACGTGGTAAGAAACCAGTAAGCACAGATAGCTATTCCTTCTTTTTTTTTAAATATATTTTATTGATTTTTCACAGAGAGGAAGGGAGAGGGATAGAAAGTCAGAAACATCAATGAGAGAGAGAGATGGATCAGCTGCCTCTTGCATGCCCCCTACTGGGGATGTGCCCACAACCAAGGTACATGGCCTTGACCAGAATCGAACCCGGGACCTTTTAGTCTGCAGGCCGACGCTCTATCCACTGAGCCAAACCGGTTTTGGCTAGCTATTCCTTCTTGATCAGAGTAAGAAAACATGCTTGGGGCTTACCACCCCTGGCGACCATGACCTTGGCTCTGTCTGGAGTCACTCGTTGGCATCTCTGCGCCTCCGGGTCTGAGTTCCCGGCCCAGGTGGTGAGCCCTGAGCACGGGGGCCTCTGCCTGACCCCCCGGTGCCCGCCTGCCCCCCACCTGCCTCCCAGCCCCTCCTCCTGCGGGCGGTGCTGGCTGAAGGAGAACGTGAAGGAAAGGCGAGAGTGACCGTCAACGTGAACACAGAAGTCCGATGGGGACGTGTTGGCTTTTCTTAAGGGTTTTATGTTTATTTTTAAAAATGATCAGATGCTAACACTGGTCTCCTTGCTTCGGTGGATGGTTCTATGAGTTTTAACATCTTCCTAGATTCATATAATTGCCACCACAATAAAGATACAGAGTGGGTGTGTCGGGGAGCCAGCCTGGCCTGTGGGGGGATTCTCTCCTGGGGTAGCCTGAGGGGAAATCATGAAGTCCCAGCTTTGGGATTTTATTCCTGATCCTTCTAGAAGACACACTGTGTCCGATGCAAATCTCTCCTCCTCCTTCCCAGCTGCCAGCGTTACAGTGAGGACCTGAGGTTTGATTTCACTCTATCCCGCTGTCTACCCAGCAGCCCTGACGAGGCTGGGGGACCAGTCTGCTCTCTATCGGCTTCCAGAAACTTCTCCCTCGACTTAAACATGGAAGCGAACAACACTGGGCACCAGGAGCAGCCAGAAAGAAGGCTCTGCTTTCCTTTATTTTTCTCTCTTTTCTTTCCAGTTCTGTATTTTTGTCTTGCAGAGTTGGATTGGGAGCAAAGCAAGGTCGGTTTGGGGGCAAGGCGATATTCAGAAGCACAGAACGCTTGCTTTTGTGGTGCCAGAGGCATCGAGACCCTTCTTTCTTTCTCGGCAAGAGCCAACGGGAGCTGTCAGCCGGCTGGCAGAGGAAGTCCAGGGGGTTTTCGGTGGAGATTAAACCTGATTCCCAAACGCCCAGCCTCCTGGTCGGCTTCCCTGCGGAAGAGAGTTCAGTCGCTGTTAAAAAATGGTCAGCACGCCACACGGGTTGGCTCTGTAACTAACTTAGAGAACTTGTGACCTGGAGCTTTCATGGCGTTGATGTAACTGTTCTGGAAATCTTTGGACTTGAACTTGAGACTCCCTTTCGTACAGCTGCAGCCTGTCCACCATCAACAGCAGTCTGTACCCAGAAAGCAGGAGGGGAGGGGGGTCTGGGCCGGGGAGAGACACGCTGGGAAGGATTTTGTCGGGGTGCAGTTCCCCACCTTGACCACCAGGTGGCCGTCTTCACACAAGCAGTCCTGCCTGTGCCAGGCCCTGCTGGGCTGCAGGGTTAGTTTCTGAAGCCAAAGCAAGGGACCCCAAGTGGGTATCGCGGTGCGAATGCGAAGTGAATTCTCCAAGCCACACTGGACAGCTTTCAGCTCCTCATCTGAGAAGGAGTAACCCGTTGGGCCTTGTGTTTATCTTCTAATGTTGTCCCGAAGAACTCATTGGGGGCAGTAAGTGGCCAATGGATTTGGAAAATGGTGAGAAAACACACACACACACACACACACACACACACACACACACAAAGTGTCCTCTTCCAAAACCTCATCCATTGCGGAGTTAGCAGTGTCACAAACACCTTTTCTGTCTGCTCGCTCCTTGTACTTATTCACTTCCTTACTTTTGGTGTGTGTGTGTGTGTGTGTGTGTGTGTGTGTGTGTGACTCCAAACGGACAGTTGTCACCAGTTTAGGGGTCTCTTCCTTTCCCCCTTTGCTGGTCACAGCATAGATGTTTCTGAGAGCTCTGGCTGTTCCTTATTGATGCCTTCATGAAATGACACGTAGACGTGAATTTTTTTTAAAAAAATCACCTAGTACGGAGGATGTGCTGAACGGGAAAGCACCACGCCACCCTGGAGAGCCGTTTTGGTGGGGCTGTGACAGGGAGAGGAGAGGAACGGAGAGCAGGCTACCCCAGGAGAGAATCCTCCCACAGGCCAGGCTGGCTCCCCGACACACCCATTCTGTATCCTTGTTGTGGTGGTGGTTATACCCGAAGATTCTGTTGTTGTTGCTATGAATTTTTTTAAAAATATATTTTATTGAATTTTTACAGAGAGGAAGGGAGAGGAACAGAGAGCTAGAAACATCGATGAGAGAGAGACATCGAGCAGCCACCTCCTGCACGCCCCCTCCTGGGGATGTGTCCGCAACCAAGGTACATGCCCTTGACCGGAATCGAACCTGGGACCCTTCAGTCTGCAGGCTGACGCTCTATCCACTGAGCCACACCGGTTCCGGCTGTTAATGTGAATTTTGGTTTGGTTTTGTTTAGGGCCTGAGACCCCGCGTCTCCAGCAGCTGTGGACAGACCCGGAGCTGTTTGTGGTAGGAACAGAACACACCCTCAGGCGACTGTTGGCACTAGGGCTGTTGGCCTGTCATTTCTGCTCCCACGCGTATTTACTCAAGCTCAGTGTCCTCCCAAGTTTGGGGTTTCTCAGCCCCATCTCTGATCTCCTTGGTTGATGAATGTGACCCGTGTTTACTACTTCCTGTGAGCTTCGCACTGTGGATACAATGAAAATGCCTCAGACCCACTCCCCTTTCTCCGAAGGAACCAGTGAATTACAGTCTACAAACTACTTCGCAGCTACACTTCTGGTCCAGAGGGAATACAATGGAATTGTTTAGGGCTGCTGGTGTTTGTGGTAGAGGACAATTTTCTGGTTTGGGGTTATGTAACAACATTTAAGGCGCAAATAACATTTCAAAATATACAGTTGTTATGTTTAGAGAGCACTGTTATTCAAATAGGGGAAATAATGAGTCATATTCCAGTAGAGGTGGAAGGCATTCAGATGCTCTTTCCAATCTTGTTTAAATCTTTTTAAAAAAATTATTTTGAGAGAGGGAGGATGAGGGAGAAACATCCATGTGAGAGTGGAACATGGATTGGCTGCCTCCTGCCCCCTACTGGGGACCCAGCCCACAGCCCAGCATGCGCCCTGACTGGGAATCGAACCGGCAACAGGATGATGCCCAACCAACGGAGCAACACCGGCCAGTTCCCTCCAGTATTATTTCATTCACCTAAGAGGCAGGGGTTGCTCTACCGGGTCTATGAACAGGAAAATTGAAAGTCACAATGATTCTCCCTTGACCTCAGTAGCCTGCATGTGCTTATTTTGCTTGTATTCTTATACTGAAGTCATTACATCCGTTTCTAAAACGTTCTGGAATGGAAGAACGAACAGGAAGCCAGTTCTGCCACGGAATCCCCTCTCTGTCCAAGCACAGCATCCATGGTGATGGATGGACCGAGGGGAGGAAATAGGAGCAGCCCCCACTGGAAGAGAACCCGCCTGCGTGGTTAGGTGGACCGGGGCCAGCGTGAGACGGACAGAAGCCAGCCCTGCGTTGCCTCCGAAAACCACTCCTGAAAACCCCAAGCAGCGGTCAAAAGGCCCAACGTGTGTGTGTGTGTGTGTGTGTGTGTGTGTGTTTAATATATTTTATTGATTTTTTACAGAGAGGAAGGGCGAGGGATAGAGAGTTAGAAACATCGATGAGAGAGAGACATCGATCAGCTGCCTCCTGCACGCCCCCTACTGGGGATGTGCCCACAACCAAGGTACATGCCCTTGACCGGAATCGAACCTGGGACCTTTCAGTCTGCAGGCTAACACTCTATCCACTGAGCCACACCCGTTTCTGTGTGTGGTGTGGTGTGTGTGTGTGTGTGTGTGTGCGCGCGCGCGCGTGTTTAACGAGGCAAGATGAAAAGGTGGCAAGAAATTTGCCTTTTTTTTTTTTTTTTTTTGAGGATGTCACATTGGGGCCAGTTCTTCCGATTTAAGAAAGGAACCACGCCAGGCCTCTATGACTGTAAAGCGGTGAAAACACGTTTGTGGGGAGAGAGGGGGCCCCTGTGAAGTCAGCGGGAGACACATCCGGTGCCAGGGAAGTGTCCGCTGGACCCTGTGGTCCGTGGGCTCGGCCTGACTAGTTTGCCAACAATAAGCTTCTGCAGTCATCTGCTGCTTGCCAATGAAGGAGGTGACTCAGGGACTCACCAATGCTTGCAGAAGGTCAACCAGCATTCTGGCTCGGGCCAGGGAACGAGCCGGCTTGAGTCTCACCATCAGGAGGTGGCTCCCGGTCTAATGGGATAGCACTGTGGTCGGCAAACTGCGGCTCGAAAGCTACCTATGGTTCTTTGGCCCCTTGAGTGCGGCTCTTCCACAAAATACCACGGCCTGGGCGAGTCTATTTTGAAGAAGTGGCATTAGAAGAAGTTTAAGTTTAAAAAATGTGGCTCTCCAAAGAAATGCCAATCGTTGTCCTGTTGATATTTGGCTCTACTGACTAATGAGTTTGCCGACCCCTGGGATAGCACAGGGATCCCTCACCTCACCAAAAAGACCACATTGTGAATTTCAAATGATACACATGATCCCAGCAGCTCTCACAGTTGATCCTACCACACACTAGGATGTATGTGAGCACGGCCTTAGCATGTAACTAGCGTTTGGTCAACCAAGAAGTAGGGGGAAATTAAGAATACCAGGAACATCCTAGCTAGTTTTGCTCAGTGGATAGAGCGTCGGCCTGCAGACTGAAAGGTTCCAGGTTCGATTCCGGTCAGGGGCATGTACCTTGGTTGCAGGCACATCCCCAGTAGGGGGTTTGCAGGAGGCGGCTGATCGATGTTTCTCTCTCGTCGATGTTTCTAGCTCTCTGTCCCTCTCCCTTTCTCTGTGGAGAATCAATAAAATAAAAAAAGAATACCATGAAAATACAGACAGCATGGCATTCTGTGCTTGGGAAGAAGCGGAGAATAGTGTGGCTGGACAATGTGTGCTTGGGACGGAAGTAGCGAGAGATGAGGATGGAAAAGGCACATGGAAACAACATGATGACAGTCGTCAGTGCCATGACACGGAGCATCGCGTTCCTATGTAATAAATACTGCGATGCTTGACAGCTAAAAGCACACAAACAGAACGCCGCCTCCCAATGTTACTGCTCAGGACTCTAAGGTACGGGACCCCAGTGCACACGGCTTAGAAAGGCATTTGATTGTTTTGCCTAAGTCCGCGGTCAGCAAACTGTGGCTCGCGAGCCACATGCGGCTCTTTAGCCCCTTGAGTGTGGCTCTTCCACAAAATACCACGGCCTGGGCCAGTCTGTGTTGAAGAAGTGGCGTTAGAAGTTTAAGTTGAAAAAAATGTGGCTCTCCAAAGAAATGTCAATCATTGTGCTGTTGATATTGGGCTCTGGTAACTAATGAGTTTGCCGACCACTGGCTTATGGGAAGATGCTCATTAGGTGTCAGGCACAGCGGAGTTCCATGGACCAATGGCATCGCAGGATCCATCGCTCTGTTAGCTCTGGGTTGGCCCCATTCTCAGGCTCCTGGCAGGAAGGTCTGACCTCCGCCTGCTGCCTGACCTTTAACCCCCAGCTGGAAAGCCCAGTCTCCTTCTGGCTTCAGTGACACTGTATTCACTATTTTTTTCTATCCTAACAGCATGGTGGTTAGAGGAGAGGATCTGTAGGATATGGGTTCTGTGAAGTGTATTCGAATAGCTTGATATCCTTGTAAATGTTAAATTCTGTAAACAATCCAGGAACTTGAAAATCAGTTTTCTTTTCCAATTATTGAAAGCAGTTGCCTACGTTATGTTGTTAGATAATAACCTTACTAGATTGTTTTGTCTGCTAAATATTATATCTAGTAGCAAATACATAATTATATATAATAATATATAAAAATATGTTAGAACATGATTATATGATATAGAAAATATACATCATAACATATATAACAACATAAAATTATATATGGCATGGAATATACATTATGTATATTATTCATCAGACCAAAAAATATATATAATTATATGTATACAACTATATAAAGGGAAAATTAGATTCAAATACACGTTTACTTATTTATAAAGTATAATTTATTCTGCTTCTTTTGGTATTGTTTTCAGTGATTACCTACTCAGATTGCTAGAAATAGAAGTCCCTCCATTTTAAATTTCCCAGAAACCTCCTTAAAATACCTCCAGGTTTCCTAGCGCCCCCAGTCCCACAGCCGGGACAGGGCTGCGTTAATTCTCTCTAACATTAATTCTCTCGGCGCGGTTAGAAGGCTGGCTTTGAAGCAGCATTCACTGAAGATGCCTGAAGCCCACTTTCTCTGTTAGGTTTCAGACTCTAACTGTTTTTCTCTTGTTCATCATGATATTAATATTTCTTCTTAAAGAATGGGCCCTTCTGCCAACTTTCTTCTTCATCCAAAAGAAGGGATACACACACACACACACACACACATATACAGTATCTGTGTATGATGTATCACCCATATCAGGAATGTATTTACGTTGGTGATACACTTGAAATTCCATGTAAAGTCTGAGACTGTGGTAGAAGGAGTCGGAGCACAGACCCCCTCCCTAGAGAATGTCAGGGGCGGGCCCGTCGGGGGTCTGAAAGCGTGGAGAGCTCAGAAGGAACCCACCAACCATGGCCAAGGTTACCCACGGCCAGGGCACATGCCCAAGCCGGAGGAGAAGCCGCGCTGGTAGGAGACGCCAGGTGTGCGGTATGGAACCTGTTACCGGTTTTCCGTTAGTAACGCGCGGACCCGAAGGTCCTGGAACGCCGCTGCACGAGAAGGCTTACTCCTGGCTGAACACAATCTGCCCGCAAACCCATCCCGAGTCCGATGTCCACCACCTCCAACCTCGCAGCCCAATCTTTCCGGGGTCCTAAGACTGATCAAGTCTGACTTTTTCACATCTTCATCTTAAATGTGACTTTAACCACAAGTAACGGCGTGGACCCTACTGTGTAGACTCGGGGGGACGGAAGCGGAGGAGGAGAGGAATGTGTGTGGCAAAGCTGTACCCCAAGGAGGGGGACAGTGGTAGCCACGGCGTCTCGGCGGGGGGAGGCTGCCATTGTCTTTGATTAGAGGAGCCGAGGCCAGGGATCCCAGCCAGGTCCCCTCGCAGGGAGCCTCACCTTTATGGGAACCAGGGGGTATCAGCATCATAAATCTCCGTGGCAGCGAGACGGGCTGCACGCGGGCCCCGTTGCTAGCTGGCACCGTGCGCAGACCTTGCCCAGCACGGGCCTCCTTTCCGATGACTTTGGCAGGTGGGCAGGCGCTGCAGCGGGATGTGGGGAGGGACCAGGCTCGCCCTCCTGGCATGACTCAGTGTGCCCTGGGCTATAAGCCATGGAAGGAGGGCTGAGAGGGGTGTGGGGGTACCTGGATCTGGAAAGAACCTCAGGATTGTCCCAGAGAGCGGCCCTAAGACGTAATTTGTCATGACATCTGCCCACATGTTCATGAGGATTGTGGATAGCCAGGTTTTCTGAAACAGTCCCCATGGGAAGTAGCCCATCCTCATGTTCCTCAGAGAGAATATTTTTCCTTATGAGACCGCGTGCTCCCAGTCTGGGTCTGGAAACTCTTTCAGAATGTCCTCCTTCTGCCACGGGTTCAGCAAAGACTCTCCACCGCCCTCTGTCCCCATTCCGGTTGATATTGGTGACAGTGCCGCGTCCAACTGGGACACACGCTGGCCTTCTAACCTCAGAGGCCTCCTACTCCTGATAAGACTTCCCAAGACACCGTTAGGTTGTGAGCCTGCGCCTTACAGGGACCAGCCACGTCAGGAAACAAACAAGATGGGTGCCTTGCCCAGCTGGCGTGGCTCAGGGGTTGAGCATCGACCTGTGAACCAGGAGGTCATGGTTCGATTCCAGGTCAGGGCACATGCCCGCGTTGCCAGCTTGATCCCCAGTAGGGGGCGTGCCAGAGAGCTTGGGCTTAGCCGGACGCTCCGCCACTTGGGGACCCCAGCAGGGTCCTGGTGAGGAGCAAGGTCCAGCAGCTCCTCCCCTGTGACGCAACTGGGATTTCTCCGCGGCGCCACGATGGCCATTTTGTCAGGATAATCAATCCCTCATGGTGTGTGCGCTCCATCCCGTGCGACACAGAATGTTAGAGTGATGGAGACAAAGAGAAGCGACCAAGTTCAAGGTTATTTGTAGAATGTTAGCTGCTTGTCTCTGGCCTCTCCCTGCGAGAAGCCAGCAGCACCCCCTGTCCCCCAGAAGTGACACCCCAAAAATGTCCCTAGATTTATCAAATGGCCCTTAATTTTTGTTTATTTTTAATATTTTGATTGATTTCAGAGAGGAACGGAGAGGGAGAGAGAGAGGCATCCATGATGAGAGAGAATCACTGCTCAGCTGCCTCCTGCACGCCCCATACTAGGGATCAAGGCTGCAACCGGGAATTGAACCATGACCTCCAGGTTCATAGGTCAATGCTCAACCACAGGGCCACGCCAGCCAGGCCAACGCCTCATGGCTTTGAACCACTCATCTCATCCGTGTGATTACGATGTCCCTTTTCCTGAAACGTGCTTTTCTGCGACCAGAGGGCACTTCTCAAGGATTCCTCAGAAAAGCGACCTCTTCAAACGAGTGCAGGCCCTTTGTTTTGATTAAGTGGGTGTCTCCTTATCAGCAGTGTGAGGGCAGATACGATCTCGTGTTCCTCCGGGATCGCACAAACAAGCCGCGGTGACTCATTCATTGCGGGCACCGGGGCGTCTGCCGGCAGGTGCTCGGGGGGTGTGCGTTATAAATCATCATCCCGGGAGGCGCTCGAGCTGCTGGTGCAGGCCTGAGGAACAATGAACTTCGGAAAAAAAACTTGAATGAGGGAAGTTCCTTTCTACTTATTCGCTCGATTCCCCCAGCCCTCACACATACACAGGAACTGCCTCATGCTTTATGGCACGCTTTGATCTTCGGGTTCCGGGCTCTTACCAACGCGATCAGCTGGGACAAAGAGACCCGTCAGGAATGTCCAGGCCATCGGGGTGTTGACGGGACAGTCCAGAGAGCGCCGGACGGTCCACTGTTACCACCTGAAGGCAAGTCTCCCCAAACGTCATATGTCAGTGAAGAATTTCCGGTCGGGGAGACTTGATTTGTCTCAGGGGTACCTTCCACGCAGTCTCCTGACGCCATCAAGAAGCTGCAAAGCTCTGTCACGTTTCAAGAACGTTGTTTCTGTGGCCAAATGAGACCTGCCTTTATTATAACCAGCCCGTGAGGCTGGGAGGAAGCAACTAAGCCATCCACGTCCAGCAATTTGGTGGCTGCGCAGATTCACTTAAAAGGACGTCACAGCCGAAACCGGTGTGGCTCAGTGGATAGAGCATCGGTCTGCAGACTGAAGGGTCCCAGGTTCGATTCCAGTCAAGGGCACGTACCTTGGTTGGGGGCACATCCCCAGTAGGAGATGTGCAGGAGGCAGCTGATCGATGTCTCTCTCTCATCGATGTTTTTAACTCTCTATCCCTCTCCCTTCCTCTCTGTAGGAAAAAAAAAAAAAAATATATATATATATATCAAAAAGTCGCCTTTCTGATGTTTAAAAATATATATATATCATCACTGCCTAAAACTACAAGGCTTAGGTCAATTCACACCACAAGGGAAACTTTTCTTATCTTTGCAATAAGCTTACAAACAAACAAATATTGGTTTACACATTTACTCCTTTAAGGAAAATATTCTAAAAATACTATGTGCGGGCATTGGGCTGGGGAGAGGATGGTAAACAAAAATCACGCCGTCCACGTGGAGTGCAAGGTCCAGCAGAGTGAGGGGGCGTTAACGACGCACTTTCATGAATGAGGGCCACGTAGCCCTGTCTGAAGCCTGCTCCATTCAGAAGGGATACGAAGGGCCATCAGGAGTTAACATGATGAAGAAGGGAAAAGATGGCGCTCAAGAAGGGACAGCTCTTGCAGAGTCTCTGTGATGAGAGGAAGAAGGATGAGGACCGAGGTGACCCGCGTGACTGACACTAAGAAGGCGTGTGGAGAGAGTTAGAAGAGATGCGTTTGCCAGGTGGGCAAAGGTCAGATTCTTTAGTTCAGATAGCTAAGATTTGCACGCAATGAGAAGACCATGAAGAATTTCAAGACAAGGGTTGAAATGGTCAGTGCGATTTAAGCAAGAGGTTGACAAGATCGCATGTTGAAGTTACTTTGGCTGAGGTTGAGGGAGGGATAGGAGGGGTACCTGAGGGGCGTGCTGATAGGGAGGTGAAGAGTTTCACTGGTCCAAGCACCAGAAGATGACTGTTGGCGTTAGAGTGATGGAGACAAGGAGACGTGACCGAGTTCAAGAGCTATTTGTTGAGTTACATCCATTGGAACCTGTGGTACGCGTATCGGTGGTGGAGGGAGGGATGAGAGGTGGGAGAGAGACTGTGAGGATGATCCCTGGAACACTGGATTCATCAGATTATTTTGGGTGGTTAACTTTTGGGCATGCGGTGGAAAAGGCATGATTTGGATGGTTTCTGAGGTGCTAGCAAATTTCATTTCTTGACCTGATGATAGCTAGGACATTCCCCTAATAATAGCTTAAGAAGCCCTGCATTTGCTTTTTTTAAAAATATATATTTTTTAAATATATTTTATTGATTTTTTACGGAGAGGAAGGGAGAGAGATAGAAAGTCAGAAACATCAATGAGAGACATAGATCAGCCGCCTCCTGCACGCCCCACTGTGGAGATGTGCCCACAAGCAAGGTACATGCCCCCAACCAGAATCAAACCCGGGACCTTTCAGTCCGTAGGCCGACGCTCTATCCACTGGGCCAACCCGGTCTCGGCTAAAAAATATATTTTTATTGATTTCAGAGAGGATGAGAGAAAGAGGGAGAAATAGAAACATCCATGATGAGAGAGAATTATGATGGGCTGCCTCCTGCATGCGCCACACTGGGCATTGAGGCTGCAACCCGAGCCTGGGCCCTGACCACGAATGGAACCGTGACCTCCTGGTTATAGGTTGACACTCAACCACTGAGCCACACCAGCCAGACCCTGCATTCATTTGCTTTGCCTTGTTTTTTGTACCCATATTTTATAATACACAGGCAATAGAAAAGGAAGTGGAACTACTTTGCACAGGCCTCAGTGTATTCTAAAAAAATAAAATAAAATAAGTGGCTAGAGAGATACACTGCTTGCTGTACTGCACAAGTCGTAAAGACACCGTTCATGCTTCCCAAACACGCAGGAGAGTTGTTCCCACTGAAAACGAAGTTAGAACACTAAGTTAGAAGCACAATCCGAGTTTTACTTGTCTCCCAGTGTCACAGCAAGATGTCTGAAATTTACCTAATCTGTTTAATACAGGTCCTCAAGGCGCTCGCTCTCTCTCATTGTCGTAAAACCCTGGCAGCCTGAATGGTGGCTGTGTCCAAATAATCAGCATCCGGGTGAACAACACCGAGGCTGAGAGAGGGGAAAGGTCGCTGTTGAATCCAGGGCTGAGGCCTTGAGAGGAGAACTTGCGCTTGATTCCTTGGGTTAGACTCCCCAAGACTCCCCGGCACGGGGGACCCAGGGAGGGTGACAGTTTTAACAGCTGCTCTCGCGCCCAGAAGATGTTTGGTTTGGTTCACTGTTGCGAGGCAGCCACAGCTGTCCACTTGTAGACGGAGCTGCAGGAAATCGGTCCTCCTTCTTAAAAACGAGCCAGGGCACGGGGGTGGGGTGGAGGGGAGAAGATTGGGGAAGTGGACATGCCCACTGATATGATCATTCCTAACCTAAATTTCATTCCCTTTTCCTGTGGGACTTAACACCTAAATAAATTGACAGTCCTTTATCCTAAAGTCCTTTTCACTTCAATCTCTTCCTTTTTTAATATACTACCTAAGTTAGTTCATTGTACTTTTCAGTTTGTAAACCAGCTATCTGCTCCTGAAAAGCTCTTATTTCATTTATTTGTCTATTCCCATTTAGTCACATTTCTTATTTCCTATCTCATAGCTGAATAAGCAATTAATCTGATGTAGTTTCAACATATTTTTCGGTTTGTAGGTTTCCAGCAAATGAGGTTTTAGTTAATAAAAATGTATTAATATTGGTTTATTAAATGTAACAAATACACCATACCACTGTAGGATGTTAATAATTGGTGAAGCTGATGCCAGGTACGTGACAGCGCTGTACTATCTTAATTTTTCTGTAAATGTAAAATTACTTTAAAAAATAAAGCCTATTAAAAAAAAAAAACACAAAAAAACGAGCCAGCTGGTCAACCTCTATGTCCCTCCCTGGCCCTGATACTACACAGGTGGGATCCCTCAGCCTGTCCTGTGCCCTCTTGCAATCCAGGACCCCTCGGGGGTTGTCAGAGAGCCGGTTTCGGCCCAATCCCACAGGCCAGGCCGAGGGACCCCACTGGTGCACGATTTCATGCACCGGGCCTCTAGTATAGTATATGTGAACAATACCACTCACCAAGTTTACTTATTTGACATCCATAGAACACCTCACCCAGCAACAGCATAAACATATTCTTCAAGTACATATGAAATATAGACGAAGCTAGACCATATTTTGTACCATAAAACAAGTCTTGATAAATTAAAGGATTTAAGTCATACAAAGAATGTTCTCTAACCCCAATGGAATTAAATTATAAACAAGTAACAGAAAGATATGTGGAAAATCTCCAAATATTTGGAAATTACATAACAGGCTCAAAAATAACCTCTGAGTCAAAGACATAATCAAGAGGAGAAATAAAAAGCAGCCTGAACGGAATGAAAATGAAAGAATAACACGCCACGATGTGTGGGATGCCGAGGGCAATTTGGAGCATTTTAACATCTTTATTAGAAAAAGAGTGTCTCCCATCAGTGACCTTGGCCTCAATAATAACCAGAAAAATGAGCACGTGGAGAAGAAAAAGAAGAAGGATTAGAGTAGAAATCCATGACATGCAATTTCCACGTCACAAAAGACTGGCCATCAAAATCAGCCTAATGCTCTGGGGACATTAGCTCAAACATGGGCTACCTGATTCTCACCACCGTGTCACAGGGGACATGGGACTGGAAATCTCAGCCACTTGACCAGGGAGGGGAAGAGGGGACCGGGTGTGCTTTGTCTGGGGTCCCCACGAAGGGACGTAGTGATCTGCAGGAAGGCAGTGGCACCGGGAAGATGTAAAGAAGTGGGTGGCTGAAACTGGTTTGGCTCAGTGGATAGAGCGTTGGTCTGCTGACTGAAAGGTCCCAGGTTCGATTCCGGTCAAGGGCATGTACCCTGGTTTCAGGCACATCCCCAGTAGGGGGCGTGCAAGAGGCAGCTAATTGATGTTTCTCTCTCATGGATGTTTCTAACTCTCTATCCCTCTCTGTAAAAAATCAATTATTTATATATATATATATATATTATTCAATTCCCAGTCAGGGCACATGCCTGGGTTGTGGGTTCAATCCCCAGTGAAGGGTATGCAGGAGGCAGAAGATCAATGATTCGGTCTCATCATTGATGTTTGATGTTTCTCTCTCTCTCCCTCTCCCTTCCTCTCTGAAGTCAATCAATTATTTCAGCCATTTCTCAAATGAAAACACTTCCCTCAAGATGCTGGCCAGCCCTGACCAGCGTGGCTCAGTGATTGAGCATCCACCAATGAACCAGGAGGTCACAGTTTGATTCCGGGTCAGGGCACATGCCCAGGTTGCCAGCTCCATCCCCACTGTGGGGCCTCACAGGAGGCAGCCAACCCATGATTCTCTCATCATTGATGTTGCTCTTTCTCTCCTTCTCCCTTCCTCTCTGAAATCAATAAAAATACAGTGGTACCTCGAGATAGGAGTTTAATTCGTTCCGTAACCTTGAGGCGTGGGAAACTATGAGACACTCGAGTAGCGGTAAACTGGTGGGTCGTGTGCAGCCAGCCGATCTGCGCGATGACCCCTATCTCAAATGTTGCTCGTATTTCAAAGCAAAAATCGCTCGCTCGACGGCTCGTATCTCAAAAATCTCGTATGTTAGGGCACTCGTATCTCGAGGTACCACTGTAGGTATTTTTTTTTTAAAGAAAGGATCCTGGACAGAACGAAGGGAGGGTTCCATCACAGAAAACCTACACCAGCAGCTCCATTGTTCTCTCTGAATGTCCGAGTCGTCTTTCCAGGGCTGTGCTGGCGGCCAGCCAGGAGCGGGGGAGGTGGGTGGGTGCGCCTTCCCTGCCACATTGTGCTTTCTGGGACGTAACAAAGGGCCTCGCCAGCTGCGTGGGTCGGGGAAGGGGTGCTCGGAGAGCCCTCTCTCGGCCCATTATGCGGTTCTGAGAAAGGAAGCTCGGGCCAGATCGATACATCCTCTGCGCCGACGTCAAACGGCTCGTGACGTCGGGGGTGCGGGGCTGTTTGGAGTGAGGATATCCCAGTCTGAGGAATCTGACAAGAGTCTGGCTCGGCGCCCCCGCAGAATGCAATGTAGGCATAATCCAGTCTTCCTGGAATTGTCTCCCGAGCTTGGCAATCTGGGCTAATTTTTTCCTGTGAAGGGAGCCGGCGACGTCACCAGGACAGCGGCCGGGCTAATTAATGAGGCATAATAATGGGCATCATAAAAGCTGATGAGCGGAGTGTTCTTTTCCACTGCTCCCCTCTGCCCTTCCCAGACAGCGCTCCGGAATCTGTGAATCACGTTCTGTTAAACACGTCTCCTCTGGTCAACAACATCAAGGGGAAAATAATAACGGGACAGCCATCTGTTGGATGGAGTCCTTGGCTTTTTTTTTTTTTTTCTTTCCACTTCCCCCCATTGCATGTTAGAGGAAGTAAATAGGGGGGGGGAATTCTAATTATATTGCTGTTTACTGATTGCAGGATAAGTTTTATTGTGTTTATTTTAAACGCCACTCTGAGCCACGCCCAGAGCCTTGCCCGTCCTTCTGAGCCTCCCCCACTCCCGCTTCTTTTGCTCTTTAGCTTGTAGCTCGTTTCACTGGAGTTTAGTCTCAAGACCAGCGAGAGCTTTTATGCCTTGGGATTGGCAGTCAGTTGGGGGAATTTAAGAACTCCTGGATGCCAATGGCAAGACCATTGGGCACAGTGGGTAAGATGGGCTGAGTTTAGGGAAAGCGTTCCCCACTCTTACATGAAAAATGTGGCTTCCACCACGTCAGTTCTAGAAATAGAGTGTCCCCCAAAATGCACCCACATACTTTGCTTAATGAAAACGGCAGAGTTTCTTAAAATACATTTCATTTTCAAAATTGAGCTGTCAGCTGTTGAAGTGTATATACATTTTGGGGGGGTCACGCTGTAGTTATTAAGGACTAACTATGTAGGCAGTAGGCACCGAGTCAGACCTGGACGTAAGAATATCAGCCTTGCCCTGTTGGTGTGGCTCAGTGGTTGAGCAATGACCCAAGAACCGAGAGGTCAGTGGTTCGATTCCTGGTCAGGGCACATGCCCAGGTTGCAGGCTCAATACCCAGTAGGGGGCATGCAGGAGGCAGCCGATCAATGATGTTTCTCTCCCATTGATGTTTCTATCTCTCTTTCCTTCCTCTCTCTCTCTCAAAATCAATAAAAATATACTTAAAAAAAAAAAAAAGAATATCAGCCTTGTCCTAACCGGTTTGGCTCAGTGGATAAAGCATCGGCCTGTGGACCGAAAGGTCCCAGGTTTGGTTCTGGTCATGTGCATGTACCTGGGTTGCGGGCACATCCCCAGTAGGAGGTGTGCAGGAGGCGGCTGATTGATGTTTCTCTCTCATCATTGTTTCTAACTCTGTATCCCTATCCCTTCTTTTCTGCAAAAAAAAAATCAATAAAATATATTAAAAACATTAAATTTAAAAAATACATATCAGCCTTGCCCATAACAAGGGGTCACTATTAGGATGAAGTGAGATCAAATACTTGGAGATTCTCTGTTGTCTGTAAAGCGTGGCCTGCCTGAGATTTCTGGGGATCATAATCACAGCAAGGCATCTGATCGCTGAACTGGCTCCTTCGGTGACCCCAAGGTCATGGTCACATAATTGTTCAGGGCTGGGCCGGGAAATAACAGTGCATGAGGCAACTGCAGTATTTTTTCTAGACCACAGCACCGTTCTTGTTCAAGGTCAGCATTCATCTGGAGCCACTTTCATGAAAAAGAGGGCGTGTACAGAGCCATGCCCGGTAACTGGGGTACGTGCCTGCGTGCGGCTCTCCGCACTGCCAAGCGTTTGGAAGCAGACATTTTACTGAAACAAAAGGTTTGGACAGAAAGGTCGCCTTCCACACGTGTCACAGGCAATGAAGTAATAACCCAACGGCGAGGAGCCCCGGCTTCTGGAAGGCCAGACACATCACGAAACAACAGTATCCATCACAGCAGCCATCTAGCCTGGCCTACTCCTGAAACTCAGTCACTGCATACACGTGAGTTGCAAGACTGATAGCTTACAGTCTCCCCAAAACCTCTTAAGAAGTACCTTCTGGCACGTATCACGTTTAAATGTAAGCTCGTTGAAAATTACTTTAAGAACATAGTCCCCAGAAAAGGAAAAGCGGGTATCGCTGAAAAGGCCTCCAGGATATTGCAAAATTGGGGCTTGGTATCACTGTGCTAGCTCAAAGAACAGAGACCCCAACGAGACGCAGCGTCAATCCTCTGAGAGTTAACGATTCTAGACAACAGCAATCTACATAAACAGATGGAAAAGCCCCAGATTAAGATAACAAACGTGGCTTTAAAATTCGCGACACAAACAGTAATAGTGTGTGACAGTGAGAAAGAGAGAGAGAGAGAGCTGGAATTGAGAACCGTTTGGGGAAATCACAGTTTGGGGCCCAGAAGGAGCCGGGAATAGATCAACTTACCATTTACTCACTAACGCTTTGCAAACGGCTTTCGAGGCATGACTGCCCGTCTACCTTTTCTTGCACGGGATTGGTTTTACAGAATTAGGGAACACCATCCCTTTAAGAGGCAAGCTCAGCTTACATCCAGTAGTCCGGGTGAGAACTGAACACAGATTATTCAAAACACAAGCCAGAGAAAGCTGGCTGGGGTGATTGGGGGAATTCAGTGCAAGACTTATTGGACAGGGGACAGGAAGTCCTTTTCCTGGGGCTAGTCATTTTTTCTCCTCTTTCAAATTCTATTACACCTCAATCCACTTCTAGAACCCTCGTCCTAGCCATGCTTCCAGGCAATAACTCTGTCTTTGCAATAGGGCTTGCCTGTCTGCTCTTGACCTTGCTGGGCCTCCTAGGGAAGCCAGCCATCCTCTCCCCAACTAAGCCAGACCCTCCTCATCTTCTGAGTAGAGCCACAGCCTCTGCTTTTGGCTCTTGGATGCTCTGGCTTCTCTCGCTCAAGACTGTTCTCCAAAGCCACACGGTCACCCTCCTCCCGGGTATGCCTCAGCCTCTCCCTGGTCTCAGAGACCCCCCTCTCTTGCCATGAGCATCTTCCTAGTGCAGTGGTTCTCAACCTTCCTAAGGCCGCGACCCTTGCATACATTTCCTCATGTGGTGGTACCCCCAACCATGACATTTTGCTACTGTTATGCATCGTGATGTCAATATCTGCATTTTCCCATGGTCTTAGGCGACCCCTGTGAAAGGGTCATTCGACCCCCAAAGGGGTCGTGACCCACAGGTTGAGAACCACTGTCCTAGTGGATCCTGAGCAAAGGGGCCAGCCTCAGCCAAGCCCTCACAGCCAGGAATGAGGATGGATCCTCATCAGAAGCCTGTGCGATTATCCTGTCCTCAATACTGAGTACTGACTGAGCAGGCAATATTTAACAGGCTCTGCTTTAACCAGCTATTAACAAGACAGATAAGGCCTCTGTCTTCATGAACATACTATATGAATGCGGGAAACATAAACAAGTAAACTAATGACGCAGAAGATACTTTCACACTTTATAGCTAATATAAAACAACTACTATGAATAGAGAGTAGCTAATAATGAAGCCTATACTGCATGTTTTTATGTGCGCTGTCTTAAACACTTCATGTCGATTTAATCTGCAGACCGACCCTACGAAATAGGGACGATGTTTTTATGTGCGCTGTCCTAAACACTTCATGTCGATTTAATCTGCAGACCAACCCTACGAAATCGGGACGATGTTTTTATGTGCGCTGTCTTAAACACTTCATGTCGATTTAATCTTTAGACGGACCCTGGGAAATCAGGACGACGGTTATCCCCGTTTTACCGGTGAAGAAACTGAAGCTCAGGATGCTAAGACACATCGCCAAGGGTTGAGACCCTGATTTGCAAACAGAAACCTCTCAGGGAAGTTTCCCCTCGTTGGTCGTTTTCTCTAGGCCAGTGGTTCTCAACCTTCCTAATGCCACGTCCCTTTAATGCAGTTCCTCATGTTGTGGTGACCCCCAACCATAAAATTATTTTCGTTGGGGTGTCACCACAACATGAGGAACTGCATTAAAGGGACGTGGCATTAGGAAGGTTGAGAACCACTGCTCTAGGCCTACGCTTGAACCACCTCCCACAGACGTTACATCTTGAGATCTTAGACTTGAGCAAGAGAAGGGGGGTCGGCTCAACAGCAAGGGGGAGACTCCGAGAGGGCGCTGGGTCGGTCCCCGTGCAAAAAGAGCATGGAGCTCTGGGGTTTGCAGGAATATGGATGCCTGAAAAGAAACTCAACAGCAAGCCAAAATAGACAACCAAGTCACCCATAGAGCCACTGAAAATAAATCCCCGGATTATAGCTATTTGCCCCCACATAATTTGCTATGTTACTTCGGGATGGTTTGACTCATTCCGTCAACTTGTCTTCAGTTGTTTTCCATCTATAGGAATCCTTTCCCTGGCCCCCAGGAGCGGTGATTAAAGAGGAATGAAGAGGATCTGCGAAGATGCTCTTTAATGTGCTAATGCCCCACAGATCCAAGGGAGGCTTAGAAAAGGCTAGAAATGTAGTTATCTTCGTGGAAGCCAACATCTTTTATTTGTTTCGAGCTTGGCAGCAAGAGGAGTATATTTAATAACTACCTAATTTATTACTAATTTTGAGATGAAGAACACCTGAAAACATCTCTTTGGCTTGTTCTTTGAATTAGCTACGGGCAAATCAGGGATTTTGCCAAACAAGGCAATGGGGAAAAAAAAACAAACGAATGTCTACTGGAAAATAACAAGGTTGGAGGTGAGTCCAATGAGAACCATCCCATTGTGCTCAGAAATAATTTTTGACAATGCAACGAAATAGTTCCCGCTGCGTTCAGCCATGACGAGGTCTCAGAAAATGCAGAAGGAAAAATGCCAGAAGCCGATTCAGTCAGGAGGGAAAGCGTGCAGTGCTGGGGAGAAAGCAAAAAGCAGCCGATGCTGAAGAGAAGCAGAGAACCACACGCAGGGAAGTGGAGAAGAATTCAAGGTCTTCAGTTGAGCCCCTTTGCCTCTAGGAAGAACCCCATTCTCAAAAGAAACAAAGTTCCACCTTAGCCCATTCGGCTCAGCAGTTAGAGCGTTGGCCTGTGGACTGCAGGGTCCATGGTTCAAGTCCTGGTCAGGCCACATGCCTGGGCTCAATCGCCACTAGGGGGCGTGCAGGAGGCAGCTGATCAGTGATTCTCTCTCATCATGGATGTTTCTCTCTCTCTCCCTTCCTCTCTGAAGTCGATAAAAATATATACTTAAAAAAGAAACCAAGTTCACAAACCAAAACTGGCTGGAATGTCATCACCCACGCTGGCAAAAGTCCACTATGGAAGGAGAGCCCTTGACCGAGACAGTGAAGGGGGCTTTTGTGATGGGGGACTGTAGTCCTATTGTCACCAGGGTGGCCTTCTGCCTTGGGTTGAACTGCAGACTACTATTTTAACTTCTGGTCTAGTAAAAACAGGAAAATAGGGCATGTCAATATTTTTTAATACAGTTCTTTGAATGTTACCATTTCATAGGCTCTATGAGGGTAGACCTCAATATTTCTACAACGTTGATGACTGAGGAAGGGCAGGACAAAAGGGTTATTCAAAAATTGCCAGGGCCGAAACCGGTTGGGCTCAGTGGATAGAGCATCGGCCTGCGGACTGAAAGGTCCCGGGTTCGATTCCAGTTAAGGGCATGTACCTTGGTTGTGGGCACATCCCCAGTGGGGGGGGGGGGTCGTGCAGAAGGGCGGCTGGTCAATGTCTCTCTCTCTCATCGATGTTTCTAACTCTATTCCTCTCCCTTCCTCTCTGTAAAAAAATCAATAAAATATATATTTTTAAAAAGCCAGGAACACACACCCCACTATTGGCTGAGAAGGTGGACATGGGGACCCTTGGTAGGGCAGCCTCTTTAGTGAGCCCCTTGGTCAATGAAGGTCTCATTAACCTTGAAAACCACTGGGTTTCAATAAAGTAGTCCAGAGGCAAGTTGTGCTTTGTTTAATAACATGCCGTGAGGGGATGGGGGAGGGTCTTAGAGAAAATTCCCACCACAGTGCTAGCCAGAGGTCTGGTATTTCAGCAGAGCCCACGTGAGAGAACTAGTTCCCCAAATGGTAGGCAGTAAGCAGGGCTGTGGAGAGAGCTGGACAGGAAATGAGCGTTGAGAGGGCGGTGGAGAGATGAGAGGTTGGAACAGGCCCACAAGGTGGCTGGGACCCGATGAAACAGAAGAAGTCACAGGAAATAAGAGTCATCTCTGACCGCCTGGCATACTTGGCTTTTCTGGGCATTGCCCTTGTTCGTCGTATTCGATTTTCATCGGAGGCGGTTTGTGAGAAAGGGCTCCATCTCCCCAGTTCGGATGCCGCTGGCTTGGCATGAATGGTAATTGAAGGCCAAGGTAACGGGCAAGGATCACGCTGGGGAAAGGCTTGCAACTCCTTTGTGTGTGGCTGGAATCCAATCTGAGAGCGTAGCTCTGTGCAGAGAGATCGCTTAAGAAATCAAGAGTTCTTCCTATAGGTTTCATGCGTAGTATGAATAGCAATGATTTCATTTTCTTATTTGACTCGATAGCATCCATATTAGTACTTCTGTATTACCTAGCTAATGGCTATTAACTAGAATAATGCCCAATTTATTTCAAAACGTGTGTGATACAGATTTTCTACGCAATCATACCATTCTTTCCCCACCTGCCCCCTCGACCTCTGATGACAGCTATTGGTATTTTAGAACACTGCGAGTATTCTTTTAAGAGAGAGGATTCTCTTAAGATTCTCTTTGTTTTGACTCTAATTGTACTCTTCATGCAAAATACCAATATTGTCAAACTGGACCTCATTATTAACTTTATTTCAAAGTAAGTTGTTTTGTATTTTTTTTCCAATTCCATCAGACACTTCTTCCAAACTTGAAAAAGCTCTATTACCCAGAATCACTTTTATGGTGATGTGTGGCGAATAGATTTAGACTCTAAAAGACCTGGGTTCCAGTCCCAGCTCTCCCGTTTACCAGGTGCAGACCCTGGAGACTCTGCTAACATCTCTATGCCCCAGTTTCCACATCTGAAAAAAAATAGTAAAATAAAAATGATAACCTATCACATCGGCTTATTGGGAAGAATACATGAGAAAGTCAAAGTAACTGGCATGGCCAATCCTGCAAAAAGTTCATTATTATTTTCTTTAAATATAATTTATTGATTTTTTTTTATGGAGAGGGAGGGAGAGGAATAGAGAGCCAGAAACATCGATGGGAGAGAGACATGGATCATCCGCTTCCTGCATAGCCCCCACTGAGGATGTGCCCGCCACCAAGGTACATGCCTTTGACCGGAATCGAACCTGGGACCCTTCATTCCGCAGGCCGACACTCTATCCACTGAGCCAAACCTGTTAGAGCAGTTTGCTATTATTTTCTTTTGCCTCTTCCATCAGGGCAGCCTGCCGGCCATTACTTGGCATCCATCATTTCAGCCACAAGATCCGTGCCACGCTGCCCCCAGCTTTCTGGCCTCCTGGGGACACATAGATCTCTGGGACGTGGTGGGTGGGTCTTGCTTTCATGTTTTGGCCTCCTCGCCTGACCGCCGGTTCCACACTGCAACCTGTGTTGGATCTGGCCAGGCCAGCGTCATAGGAGGACTCGCTCATGGGACAGAGGAAGGGTGGGTCAGCGCTGGCCCGGCCATCCATTCGCTGCTTGAACTTCAGCTCTTCCTCTGAAGGACAGAAATGACAGTACGTCCATCTCACCTAGGGGTTCTTCCTGGGAAAATCCACACACAAAAGGCAATGGGATGTAGGTGTTTATTAGTACTTTCGCACAATACCCTGCTCGATGAACCCTCACAGCCTTCTGCTGGTTGTTGTATAATAATAATAATGTCATGGCGCAATAATAGGTTCCGTATTCAGCTTGTTATATGCTGGACTCGGAAATCTGGTTGTCACATGTGTTCACTGTCAGTCATCCCCCATGTGCCAATGCGTCCCCTTGGTTCCGTTCCTGCTCACCACATGTGGATCAGCTGCTCTCGATGCTGGGGTGCTCAAGATTCTCTCCGCAGACCCTCACCCCGAGGCACAATGCGGTGCTGGAGGCAACGAGGCTGCTTTCCGTGGTTTCGTCTTCTTTCCGGGGACCACCTCTGCCGGTTCTAGGCTCTCATTCCATGGCCTGGCACACTCTGCCAGTTCCCTGACTGAGCGGGTGGGTTGATTCCATGTGAAGAGGAGATCCATTCCTGACTTCTCAAGGTCAAACGGGAACCCCTCGGGTTCAGCTCAACCCCAGACATCCTGGGTTGCAACACATTTGAACTTTTTTATATCCATGCATTTGCATTCTTTAAAATATATATATATATTTTATTGATCCTTTACAGAGAGGAAGGGAGAGGGATAGAGAGTTAGAAACATCAATGAGAGACCGATCAGCTGCCTCCTGCACACCCTCCACCGGGGATGTGCCTGCAACCAAGGTACGTGCCCTTGATCGGAATCGAACCCGGGACCTTTCAGTCTGCAAGCCAATGCTCTATCCACTGAGCCACACCGGTTTCGGCCATTTGCATTCTTGAGTGTCTTTTCCCAGGGGTGCGGCTGATGCTCCTCATTAGATTGTACGTGGGTCACCCAACACAGAGAAGGACCCATGTCCAAAGGTCACGGAACCACTGGACCCCTTTCTTATCAGAAAAGACAGTGATAATTGGTCAGGAAAAACTGGGAAAGGCTTTTCAAGGGACCAGAAAGATTGCTGAGCGGGTTTTCAGCGGAGAACTAGGCTTTGTCCAGTCTCCTCTGCCAGGTTCTATGATTCTATGCGGTCCGCAGTATTCATGGTCTTTGAGCTATTTCTCAGTTCTCTGCGTTTTAGAAAACTGGCATCAATTCAAGTTAGTCCTAGTCATAGACAGTCAAGTGAGTTTTGTCCCGTGGAGGTACAACTGATACATTCTGGTGCCCATGTCATAAGCCAATTTTGCATCTATTATACCAACTCGTCTCAGCCTCTCTGGCTGCCTATATATGTGTCTGCTCTTTAAATTTTCCTTTGCACAAGTTTTCAACGCCTAGTTCCCTCGTTAATTGATGAGTTAATTATTTGATGCTTGTTCGTTTTATGTTTGTGTGAAAGGCAGGACTTTATCCTTCTTTCAAAAATAAATTATCATTTAGTAACTTTATTTACTGTATTTTCCGGCATATAAGACGACTTTTTAACCCAGGAAAATCTTCTCAAAAGTTGGGGGTCTTCTTATACACTGGGTGTCGTCTTATATGCCAGAAAATACGGCAGCTTTTATTTCCCCACGGGTGCCCATGGGACCCCCAGCTTTTCTTCTGAGGGCATGCTCTGGCCTCAGTAGTTTCTTTATGTGGCTCCGGAGGTTTATACTCAGCTGGTTTATCTCTAAATCTGCAAAAACACCACCAGAGGAACTTTATTCTGCCTCCTTGAACTCATCTACAAATAGCTACATTTTCAAGTTGTCATCTTTAAATTCCCACTTTGATCAGCCTGAAATACCGTTCTGCTAGGATCAGTATTTGTACTTTAATCAGTGGATACATCTAGAAAGGCAGAGAGTTTCTGATTGTATGGAAGGGAGTCAGAACAGAGGCAAATTTCAGGGAGCGAATTCCGGGGAGACTGGCTGGTGGGGGAAGGAGAAAACAGAGAGGCCTGGTGGGGAATGCTTGCCTGAGAGGGTGCCCTGGATCTTGGCAGCTGGAAATGGACAGGGAGTGCTCATATTTTCCTGTCTGCCTTTCCAAACGGCCTGTAATACCCGTGTGAGTAGAAATTCAGTCCATCTAGTTCGTTATGAATACCCTCGGCACTTAACTCAGTGCTGGAACCTACGTGCTTAGCAAAATATTTGTTAAATGAGTCCTTGAATGAGTGAAAGAATGAAGCAATGGAGCCAAGAAAACAGGTTATGGGATGTCAATTTCTTATGTAATCCAAGGGCATCATAGTTTTCTATCCTGAGCTTCTTGGTCTCCCGCTTACTAGCTCTGTATACACACACACACACAAACTAGAGGTCCAGTGCACGGGGTATGTGTGTCCCTCAGCCCAGCCTGCACCCTCTCCAATCTGGGACCCCCTCAAGGGATGTCCAACTTCCCCTTTAGACCTGATCTCGGTAGGATCGGGCTTAAACAGGCAGTCAGACATCTCTCTCACAATCCAAGACTGCTGGCTCCCAACTGCTCACCTGCCTGCCTTCCTGATTGCCCCTAACCACTTCTGCCTGTCAACCTGATTACCCCCTAACCACTCCCCTGCCAACCTGATTGATTCCTAACTTCCCTTCCCTGTGGGCCTAGTCACCCTTAACTGCCCTCCCCCTACAGGCCTAGTTGCCCCCAACTTTCCTCCTTTGCTGGCCTGGTCATCCCTAACTGCCCTCCCCTGCAGGCTTGATTGCCCCCAGCTGCCCTCACTTGCTGGCCTGATCACCCATAACTGCCCTCACCTACTGGCCATCTTGTGTGTTGGAGTGATGGCCAATTTGCATATTATTCTTTTATTAGATAGGATATATATATATATATATATATATATATATATATAAATTTTAGAGAGGAAAAGAGAGAGATAGAAACATCAATGATGAAAGAGAATCACTGATTGGCTGGCTTCTGCATTCCCCCTACTTGGTGGGAGTGGGGGGATCGAGCCTGCAACCTCAGCATGTGTCCTTAGCTGGAATGGAACCTGGGACCCTTTAGTCCACAGGCTGATGCTCTATCCACTGAGCCAAACTGGCTAGGGCCAATCATTCTTGTGAGCGTTCATGACTTTGCCTGGAGATGGGGCACTGAGGAGGCAGAGTGTCCGCAGAAGCTGCCCAAGGACCAGATGGTGACTATGGCAGTGGATGGACAACCAGGAATGGATGTGGGGGAAGGAAGAAGGGACAAGAGTCCCTTCAGTAGGCAGAGCTAGATGATCATTCATTCTGCATAAAGGAAGGCTCCAGAGAAGGGCCTCGTGGGCTGAGCACCCCCACTGATTGGATTGGAAAAGCGATCCAGGTACAGGGAAAGGTAGACATTGCCTCTGGAATACTTTCTCTTTGAGATAGGAATGCACGCTTTCCCACCTGTTCTTGCACAGTCTTACAAATGGGTCTGTCCATATTTGAGCTAAGGCCATGGTTGGCAAACAGCGGCTCGAGAGCCACATGCAGCTTTTTGGCCCTTTGAGTGTGGTTCTTCCACAAAATACCATGGCCTGGGCGAGTCTGAAGAAGTGATGTTAGAAAAAGTTTAAGTTTAAAAAACCTGGCTCTAAAAAGAAATTTCAATCTTTGTACTGTTGATATTTGGCTCTGTGGACTAATGAGTTTGCCGACCACTGAGCTAAGGAGTTAAATCTGCTTTATTACCTTCCTGACATCCAGCACCAAATGACTTGTATAACCTCATCACGAACGACTCTCTTACACATCCTATACAATAAAAGGGTGATATGCAAGTAGACCGAACAGCAGAACAACCGGTTGCTACGACACGCACTGACCACCAGGGGGCAGTGGCTGTGGCGGGAGCCTCTCCGGCCTCTGCAGCACTAAGAATGTCCAACTGCTGACATTCCCCGACGGCTCCCAGACTAAGAGAGGGTGCAGGCCAGGCTGAGGGATCCCCTTCACGCCCCTCCCCCAGTGCACAAATGTCGTGCACCAGGCCTCTGGTGTCCTATAATTTAGTCCCATTCAACTTCTTACCCTTTCCAAACATGCCTTGCCTTCCCCACCCCTCCACCCCCCACCTCCTCTTTCATGCTTTTTATTCATGCTGTGCCTTTGCTCTGAACACCCTCCCACACCTCCCGGCCTGTTCAAATACAGAACCCCAACATCTTCTTTAGCTCTAATGCACACCTTCCATTAGACCAGTCCCCCCAAATATGCCATCGCCTGTTTTTCACTTCGGGATTGGATACCGCTTATGTTGTTTATCTCGGTGCAACACACATTACTATCAGAAACTTATAGACCCTCCCTCCCAAATACAGGCTAAGGTCTTCCAGGGCCAGGACTAGCTTCCATCTCTGCTCCTTGAAGTGCTGAGATCTTCTTCTTCTTCTTTTATAAAATATATTTTATTGATTTTTTACAGAGAGGAAGGGAGGATAGAGAGTTAGAAACATCGATGAGAGAGAGACATCGATCAGTCACCTCTTGCACTCGCCCCAATGGGGAAGTGCCTGCAACCAAGATACATGCCCTTGACCGGAATCGAACCTGGGATCTTTCAATCCGAAGGCCGACGCTCTATCCTCTGAGCCAAACCGGTTTTGGCTTTTATATATATATATATATGTAATTAATTTTTTACAGAGAGGAAGGGAGAGGGATAGAGAGTTAGAAACATTGATGAGAGAGAAACATCGATCAGCTGCCTCCTGCACACCTCCTACTGGGGATGTGCCCATAACCAATGAACATGCCCTTAACCAGAATCAAACCTGGGACCCCTCAGTCCACAGGCTGATGCTCTATCCACTGTGGGTCTATCCACTGACCCTCTTCTTGTAAAACTCAGCAAACTGCCTTGAGTTCATGAGTGAGCACACGATGCCTGAACATCTCCATCCCATTTGCTGCTGCCGTGATCCCCCCGCCAGATGTGGAGGGAGCCAATTTAGAGCGTTACTAGGATTTCACAGATTGCTCCGAACTTCAAAGTCCTTCTCGGAGGAAATTTATGCTCCAGACCGAGACACGCTCATCCCTGGGAGTTTCGCCATCCAGCCCCTTGCAAACATTCCCTTGCTCTCTGCTCCGCTGCTGCTAAACATGCGACTCTTCAAAGCGCTGGCCTCCGGTCTCAGGAGACGCACTGGTAAAAAGAGGACGCCCCCTGGATTGACCTCAGCCAGCATGCCGGGCTGCTGTGCCGAGAATGTTCTGGATCCATCGCACGCTCTGCTACTACCCGCCCCACGTGCTCGGCACGGATGGGCGGTGGTTTATAAAGCATTTTGGAGCGATCCTATTGGACCATTAAAGATGAGCCTGTTTCTCAGGCCACCTGGTGAAGGAATGGGCTTGTTTCGCAGTCAGGCTGTTTATTTTCGCTCAGGTCCTTTTAAAGGATTAAAAGATTCAAAATGAGAGATACAAGCTCTCTGCTTCCCCGCTCAGAACGCAGTGCTTCATCGTGGAAAGCAATCGTGTTTGTTTCAGCCACCGCTGTGACGCGATTGTGGGGAGGAGTGTGTATACACCTAGCGGTCCTACACCTGTGGCTTAGCATGCAAACCCAGGCTGACACACCTGTGGACAGCATGACCACCAGGCTGACACAGCTGTGGACAGCATGACCACCCTGGACTGACACACCTGTACACAGCATGACCACCCCGGACTGACACACCTATGGACAGCATGACCACTCTGGGATGACACACCTGTACACAGCATGACCACCCCAGACCGACACACCTGTGGACAGCATGACCACCCCGGGCTGACACACCT
>JAAGEH010002526.1:8325830-8338469 GCA_011751065.1 Lasiurus cinereus | reverse complement strand
CCAGCATGACCACCAGGCTGACACACCTGTGGACAGCATGATCACCCCGGGCTGACACACCTGTGGACAGCATGACCACCAGGCTGACAAAGTGGAGACACCTCTCATCATTGCACCAAACCAGGGCTCCCACTGCGGTGGGACCAGGACTTCGCTTTATTAGAGCATCTTTCCCCTTCCACTTACAGCTGGAGTTGTCTGCACCGCGAGGGGACTGTTTGCTGCTAGATTTCTTGGCCTACTTTAGCCATGGCCAGCCCCCATTACCTCGTGAGCTGAGTATTTGTCAGACCTGTCACCTCAGAATATGTCACCAGGAAGCCTGTAAATGCAGGTGACATCAATGATGTCAAAACCCACTTCAAAACTGCATCTGCCTTCTTTCCGGGCCTGGACCCCTACGCCAGCTCTCCCAGCTCTCCCCGCCTCCTTCCAACCCAACTGGAGGAAACGTGTTGGCCTCTGGCTTGTGGGGGATCAGACCCCGCAAGAAATACCCAACGTGGGGGCTGCCGCAAGCTGCCTTCCTGGTTTAGAAGACCCCGGGGAGAAACAAAACCACCGAGAAAGGCCTTTTACTTTTTACCACGAGCTGCGGCGGGAGCTGTAAAGTGTGTTCTCACCGGTCATCTTGATCTGAAGTCCATTCCGTCCGCGAAATTGGTCAGCGTGTAACGGCCACAGCTGCCGGCCGCGGGCACCTGCAGGAACCCCAAGAGGGGCTCTGCGAACAGACGGTTTTACAGGCGGCGAACCTGATGGCAAAAATGTCCGGCTTTGCTTTTCAAATAAGTGTATGTTCCGTGGGGGGAAAAAATCAATGAGCCAGAGAACGTTTCATTGGTTCAAAGAGCCTTCTGAGAAACCTGCCGCCCGCTTCTGACTCAGGAAGGTAAAGAGAAACAGACTGGCCCAAACCGGCGGGGCTCAGTGGATAGAGCGTTGGCCTGCGGACTGAAAGGTCCCAGGTTCCATTCCGGTCAAGGGCATGTACCTTGGTTGCGGGCACATCCCCAATAGGAGGTGTGCAGGAGGCAGCTGATTAATGTCTCTCTCTCATCGAAGTTTCTAACTCTCTATCCCTCTCCTTCCCTCTCTGTAAAAAATCAACAATATATATATTTCTTTTTAAAAAAAGAGAGAGAGAGAAACAGATTGGCCTTGATCTAAATCAAGGCAGACCTGCAGGGCAGAGCACAGTCCTTAATGAAGTGTCCTGCCCATGTTCAAACCAAGGACTCCTGCCTTCATTTCTTTTCTTTTTTTAATATATTTTAATATATTAAATTGATATATTTTATTGATTTTTTAATATATTTTATTGATTTTTTACAGAGAGAAAGGGAGAGGGATAGAGAGTTAGAAACATCGATGAGAGAGAGAGGCATCGATCAGCCGCCTCCTGCACGCCTCCTACTGGGGATGTGCCCGCAACCAGGATACATGCCCTTGACCGGAATCAAACCTGGGACCTTTCAGTCTGCAGGCCGACGCTCTATCCACTGAGCCAAACCGGTTTCAGCCTCGCTTCATTTCTAACAAGGAGGCGCTTCTTCGGTTAGACACGAATCCTCAGAAGTTGCTGGAGAAGTTGCTTGTGGGAGGCGGTGTGTCTGTTGACTTTGCTGTAAATCTCAGTGAGCCATCCCAGCAAGTAAAGGCGGGGCTGGATTAGAAGTCAGCAGAGGTGAGCCCTGAGCTACCTTCTGCCCATGCGCGGTCCTGGGGTCCCTAATTGATTTCTACTTCGTGCACAGCGGTCACGTGGGTTGGCGGGAGGACCACAGGTTGGTGGCCAACTGAGATGGGGACTGGGCTGAGAGGAGCATCCCAACCACGAATGTCGCCACAGAGATGCTGTAGTCACCTCGTCCCTCCCCCCATCCCACGGTCCCTGATAACCCAAGGACATCTTTTATAAGAATTAATTCTCAAAAGTCCATCTTTCCTGGGGGGACTTGCAGGTCAATAACAACGTTTAAGGGCTACATTTTAAAAAATGATGGTTCAGCTGGGAAGGAAAGTCCACATCCTTCCTCCAACCACTGGGCCCATCCCTGGGCTGCTGGGCTCTCAGACCCGTCTGCCACCTTCTCCGGGGAGACCAGCCAGCAGCTGGCCATCCTTTCCCGCTGGCGCAAATGTGTTGCCCGCTGGTTTTTCAGGAATCCGGGCCATGCAAGCAATGCCCAGGGTGGGGGCATTCATCTCTGACTCATGGCTTTCCACAGGCAGACGTCTCTGGCCAGCCCTGCTTGCAGGAGAGGTTCCTACCAGGAACCCCAGCTTTGCACACAAATTCTTCTAATCCCCCCCCCCTTCCCGGGGTAGAGACTGTAGACTTGCCAGGGTACCAGTGCCCGTGACTCCGTCCCAGTCCTACCCAGTGCTGGATGGAGCCGCGATAAAGCCGCCCAACATCTAACGGAGGAGCGGTCGCCTGTGGTCCCCTCACATCCACACACAACGACCCACGTGCCGAGACAAGCAGGCCCTCTCCCATGGAGCCGCCGCCGCCTGTGTCGGCCTGCGCAACCCATCTCCCGGGCGGTTAGGGGGGAGGCAGGCAGCACGGATAATGGGAACCATAAAATGGCCAGCTGAGGCTGCATTTGCAAAGGGCCCTTAACTAGCACCAGGCCCAATCTGCTGCCGGTGTTTGAAGTCTGCAGACAGGGGCTCTGGGCCGGTCCCCTCTCGTTTCGTTCTCATGCTGAGCTCATCAGGGGTGGAATGCGGGAGACGGAGCCCCTGGCTGGGGGCTGCTGTCAGGGGGAACCAGAGCCTGGTCCACGGGACGCGCCCTGGATGCCCCAGCTGGCTCCCAGGGGTGGGCGATTCACAGGATGATCAGGAGCCTGTCCACTCAGGGGAGGGCTGTGCGTGGTCTGGTTGCCAGGCAGCAAGATGCAAGTCCGGTTGAGAAGAGGGTCCAGAGCAGTGACTTCGCAGCAATGTCCCTAGAGCTGGGCCCCCAGAGGGAAAGGGAGTTGTTCGGGTCCATGGAGAGAAGCTGGAAGCTTGGAGTTCAAGGTTACATCGGCCCCTTCCTCCAGTCCTCTCTTGGGAGGGGGCGGTCTGTCTGAACACTGCCCTCTGCTGGTCAGAGGAAACCACCACCTTGGCTTTTCCGCATTTCCAGGAGCCCCATTACTGAAGGAGCCATAACAGCTAAAATCTCAGATTCGGGTCCCAGCCTACCAAACCACAAATGTCCCGCAACCTCTTCTGCGTGAACTCCGCGTCCACCCTTTCCCATTCACTTTTCAAGAACTGGTTGGCCCTTAGAACAATGGAAAGACACATCCAGATGTTCGTCTTGCTGTGGTATTTATAGAAATACTAGATGCCAGATGCACGAAATTCGCCCAGGGCTAGGGTCTCTCAGGCTGGCCAGTGATCAGGACCACTCTGTGGGATGGCCGGTGGGTCAGGAAGGCCCCTGCTGGTACCCACCTTAGCTGGCCTGGGGCCTGCAGGCTGGGGGAAGCTCCAGCATTGAGGGCCTGCCCCCTGGTGGTCAGTGTATGTCATAGCAACCAGTCATTCCGCCATTCAGTCGATTTGCATATGAGGCTTTTATTATATAGGATAGGGGGCCCCTTCCATGCCCAGAATCAGGAAAAATTACTGGGCAAACCTAGCAAAACTGTATGTCATGTTCACCCTAAAACACCCACCCCTTAATGGACCCTCTGAGTTATCACGTGAAGTTGGGAGAGAGATGCTCTCATGTTCATCTACTACAACATTTCATTCATGTAACAGTTATGCAATGAGACCTACTATGTACCAGTTCTGTTTTCACTCCAGATCGATGCCTGCAGAAAAGTAGGTTTTGGGGGGAGTGGTGTGTTTTTCAACAACCGGATGGGGAACGGGAGCCCTGATGGACACATTGAGTGGTACAACCATTTGGTAAAAACGGTTCCACAATATCTCACAGCGGCAAACACAGGCTGGCCCCCTCCTTGGTTCTTACTGAGGAGAAATAAAAACATGCCCACACATGGACTTTTAAGGGAACTTTTATAACAGTATTATTCTTAACAGTCCCAAATGAAAACAACCCAAATATCCATCAACTGATGATAGGGTATACTACCCCGTTTCCCCGAAAGTAAGACATCCCCTGAAAATAAGACCTACTTCCAGTTTTGCCTCTTGCTGTAATATAAGGCATCCCCCCGGAAAATAAGACCTCCCCGATCATCAGGCCTCCCCCAAACATAAGGCCTCCCCGGAATATAAGGCCCCCGAAGCTACCTTCAGGAGTCTGACTCCCAATTTAAAGAGACCTCGCCCTGTCTGAATAGCTCCGGCTGCGCTGCAGCCAATCAGTGAGCTGGTTTGTCAGGTAATAAATTTCCTTTTTTCTTGTTCAACAATAAATGTGTACCGTCTTCTTCTTCATGAAAAGACATCCCCTGAAAATAAGACCTACTGCATCTTTGAGAGCAAAAATTAATATAAGACACTGTCTTATTTTCGAGGAAACAGGGTAGTATGTTCATGGGATGGGGTACCTCACCACAGGAAGAGGGAACAAAGTATTGGTACATGCTCTGACATGGAGAATCTCAAAATCATTGTGCTAAGTGAAGGAAAAACGCATATATCCTCTGTGGTTCCATGTATATGTCATTCTAAAAGCAGGCCAACCTCAGTGATGAAAGCCAGACCTTTGGCTGCTAGGACTGGGAACCAGGGTGGGTACCACAGGGGGCAGGAGGAAGCTTCTGGATATAAGAGACCTGTTCTATAATATTGATTGTAGTGGTAGCTACACAACTTCGTAAAACTTCTGCAATTCACTCAACTGGATACTTTAAATATATATATATATATATATATATATATATATATACATATAATTGATTTTTTACAGAGAGGAAGGGAGAGGGATAGAAAGTTAGAAACATCAATGAGAGAGAAACATCGATCAGCTGCCTCTTGCACGTCCCCTACTGGGGATGTGCCTGCAACCAAGGTACATGCCCTTGACCGGAATGGAACCTGGGACCTTTCAGTCCGCAGACTGATGCTCTCTCCACTGAGCCGAACCGGTTTTGGCTCAACTGGATACTTTTTAACAAACAAACAAACTCAGTCCTCTTTGGTGCCCTATGAAGAACCACAGCCGCCGTTCCCATGGAGTCCTGGAAGGTCAAGGACAACGTGTGGGTTTCTCCGTTCGCTCTGCTCCAACTTGCTAGCCTGCGTGGATTTCCCTAACAGCTTCCAGCATTTCTCCGGAATACTGGGGAAATTACAGTGTTTGTTTTGAAGGGAAAGGCCTTCCCCTTTCAAACAAAGACAGTAATGAAAAGCAAACCCGCTTAGTTTGGGCTGTGGCCTCCGGTTCGGTCCACCCTCTCGCCCCCGACGCCACTATGGCTTCTCCAAACACCCTGAGAACCAGGGAAACCGCCCGGCCCACAGCCCCCGCTCAGCCCCGCAGCCATGATGTCACTTCTGTCACCAGCCAGTGATTCCCTGACTTATGAACACATTCCGCAGTCATGCTTAACACCAAAAGGCCAATGGCTTTCCATTCTTTTGCATACGGCGTGTCCATCAAAGAGCAAGTTGGGGTCCAAGGTGGAGGGAGTGGGGGGTGGGGGAAATTATATGAAGCGACACATTCTCTAGCGTACAGGCGTCCCGATGTTTCTGGAGAGGATAGCCATAATAAACACACCCTCCCTGAGGAGCAGCGACACCTGCTACTGATTTTCCCTCTCCGCAGACGGAGCCCACTGCTGGAATTCAGACCCAGAGGACGCTGGCTCTTGCGTTTAGACAGCTGGCACATGTGCTTCCCGGCTCCCCGCCGGCACCCAGATGGGGAGCCGGGACTCGGAGAGGGGGTGGGGGGACGACCCGGGCAGACAGACAAAACCAGTACAGAGCGAGGGGCAGAGACAGACAGAGAGGCCTGCCAACATCCGGGAAAGAGAGAGAGCATCCAAGCCGGATTCGGTTGCTCCTGGCAACCTGTGTCCCTACCTGAGCTTGCGGATTCTCTAACCGCTGCTCTGCCATTTGGGATTTTATGAAGCCTCTTCGCCTTTCGCTCCGAGCACCCTTCTGTGCTTAATTGTGAGACTCCTATATGCCATTGGAAGGAAATATAATCCATATGTTTCGGCTCGTTTAGGCTTAAATCACTCAAATACGGTGTTTTCACCCCAATTTGTCATCCACAGAAACTTTAGGGACTTGAAATAAATCTCGGGAGGCCTGATCCGACCCCCACCCCTTTGTGGCTCTCAGGTAAATACATACACGTTGCAATTAAGAGTTCCAGGGAAGTGCAGGGATTTGCAGGACATTTCAAAAGCGAGTGTTCCTCCCTTTGTGGGTTTCCCTCCAGCATTTCATCCACAGTCTTTCTCGGGTCCCCTTTGCTGGCCACTCCTTCCCACGCAAACTCTTGAATGCTGGGTGCTTCCGGGCGCGGTCCCGCCTTCTCTCCTCCTCAGCTTCTCTCTCTCCTGGGCTGTCCAGACCATTCCTGTGACCATCAAACTTTTCTCTCTCTGTGCTGGCCTCCCCTCTGAACTTCCGTCTTGCCCCTCCTAGTGTCTGTTAGCTATCTGCCCCGAGAAGTCACCTAAGCATTCAGATGTCACTTTCCCGAATGACTGACATAAAGCAGGAAAGGTGGTTGACATCATTCATTCACGGGGAAATGCCAATCAAAACCACCTGAGATGTCAGCTCACACCGGTTAGAATGGCTGTCCTGAGAAAGACGAGAGATAACAAGTGTTGGTGGGGATAGAGGAGGAAAAAGGAACCCTCGTGCATTGTTGGGGGGGATGCAAATGGGTGCAGTCACTACGGAAAGCGGCAGAAACATTCCTCTAAAAATTCAGACTAGAACCACCGTAGCCACAGGAAATGAAATCGGGATCTCAAAGAAATACCTACACTCCCATGTTTACTGCAGCATTCATCGTGATAGAATAAGGAAAGCATTAATATACACATAACAGCTTCTTTATCCGCGTGATCTTACTAAATAATCTACATTAACGCAACAAGTGGTCTCTGCCATCCATGTCTCCTTGGATTCCATTTTGGAAATTAGACACTGACTCACTTCTAATTCTGAAGAAACTGTTTGGCTTTGGGGTCACAGAATTACCAGAAAAAAATTGAGATACGGTTTTCAAAATATAAGAGACCTGTTATTAGTTAATATTTTTGCAACGAGAAGGTAATGGAAATTGGCGAAGATCAGCCAATGTCCAACCTTAAGGAAGAATCAGAGGTCTTCCTGACCAACCGTGACGCTAACTTCCACCAAAGACAGTTAGAAAACAGACTGTGAAGGAATCTGGAATCTGCTAGACGTTTCATAATTTCAAAAACAGAAAGATTGAGACTTGACCAAGAACACAATAGGATAACAAAGATAGAAGAGAATCAACAAGCATTCGAGGACTTTCCACCAAAGCTGCTCAGAGGCCATGTGATTCCGAAGAAGATCATACTTCGGAAAGGATGCGGATATTTTATTGTGCTCCTGTACCAGGACGTCTTGGCTTTCCATGGTGGGATTGGCCGGTGCCATGAAGATAGAATGTCCTAGTTGAGCTTCTATTACACAGAAGGCCGCTCCCTATGATTCCTGGTCTACATGGCCCGAAACTCTCGGAGTAGAATGGGTTCAGAGGACCCAGCATCCCAACCAGCACCTGGGTTCCTGGTGTCTGGCCACAGCCAACTCTGCCCATCCTTCCTTCCGAGGATCCTGACTTCAGCACCAACTCGGAAAAAGAATCACCGCTGTGGTGTTGCCACTGATGAAAATACACAGGCGCGATGGAACGATCTCGTCTGAATTGGCCTCTATTAAAGTCACATGTGCGGCAAAGCAGCTGGGGCCTCATATCAGTTACAGCAGATGGACTTGGGAAAGTGAGCGCAGAAACAAAGGGGGGGAGGGGCTTCGTTGTAAATGTTCTCTGTTGCAGCCCTAAATCATCAAGGAGAATTATTACTCCACTGGGAACGCGTACATGGGTGCAAATTCTCTTTTCTTCCCCCAAACTTCTCAAAAAATGTCTTTTACCTCTATCCTCAGAAAACATATAGAAAAGCAATATTTCCCACCAACAATAGGTGGGAAATATTGCATACACACACACACACACACACACACACACACACACACATTAGAGGTCCAATGCACGAAATTCATGCAAGGAGTTTGACCCTCACATCCCTGGCTTCATCTAGAAGGTCGTCTGGAAAGTCGTCCGGAAGGACATCCAGAAGGTCATTTGGCTGTTCAGTCTAATTAGCATATTACGTTTTTATTATTATACATTTTTTTTCCCTGAGAATAGAGATAGTTCAAAGTTCCAAAGTAGTACCATGGGGCAGGGAGGGAATCTAGGCACAAAATGAAAGGTTCTGTGTTCTCCTGGTGCGTACCCCTCTGCACTAAAGCTCAGATGGTTAAGTGACCATCCACTCTTCCACTGTGGATTCTGCTTATGCCTTTTCCCTAGACCCCTGGCAGCAGAAAACTATTCTGGGTAACTGGTAATATTTTCATCGAGGCGAGAAACATCTATTTGTCTCACAGTACAAGAGAGGACTGGATTTAATACTTATCAGTAAGAATAACCTATTGCCTCTAGTCCAAAGGCCAAATGGTTCCCAGGTTATCACTGAAAGAGAATTAAGTTTGTGGAGGGAAATCCTAGTGTCCTGGGTGGAATCATGTCCATGTAGCTGAAAGGGAACCCCAAATGCCTGTGGATTTGGTTTTCACTATTGTTGTGCTTCCTGGGTTCTCAATCTCAGACTTTATCTTTTGGGCCAGAACACAGTCTCGCTCAGTGTCTCTCTCTCTCTCTCTCTCTCTCTCTCTCTCTCTCTCTCTCTGCAAAGTTAACACTTTCACGTCATCATAAAAACCAATATTTCCTTTTAAAATATATTTTTACTGATTTCAGAGAGGAACAGAGAGGGAGAGAGAGAGAAACATCCATGATGAGACAGAATCATTTATCGGTTGCCTCCTGTGCACCCCTTCTGAGGATCGAGCCTGCCATTCTGGCATGTGCCCTTGACCAGAATTGAACCTGAGACTCTTCAGTCTGCCGGCCGACGTTCTATCCACTGAGTCACACCTGCTAGAGCAAAATATCAATATTCTTAAGAACAAAAGCCCTTCTATGTGGAGGGCTTAACGTATGCATAGCTGTCACTTTGCATACATCATCTCTGAATCTTCACACACGAACCCCATAAAGTAGCTTTAATTATCAACATCCTGGGAATGAGAGACACGAGGCTCAGCTCAGCAACTCTCCTGTGATCACACAGCTAGCCCACAGCAGAGACAAAATCAGAATGCACGAATTTCCAACATCAAAGCCTGCGCTATTGAAACCTGGACAGTTCTACCCATAGAGACTTTCACTAATGATCTGTGGTTGATCATATGTAACAGATAAATGGTGAACATTTTTAAAGTGAGGCAGCCCACGTTGTGCTTGTGGTGAGTGTACTATGACCTTGGCTCTGTGACTCCATGATGGCAGCCAGCAGGCAGCTCCTCAGAAAGGAGAGCCTCTCACTCCTAGTGTCTGAGTCTGAGACCTGGGGAAGGCCATTGGCCAGGGGACCCCAAGACAGTAACTCCCTGCCGAAACTAGTTTTGCTCAGTGAATAGAGTGTTGGCCTGCGGACTGAAAGGTCCCAGGTTCGATTCCGGTCAAGGGCATGTACCTTGGTTTCGGGCACATCCCCAGTAGGGGGCATGCAAGAGGCAGCTGATCGATGTCTCTCTCTCATCGATGTTTCTAACTATCTATATGCCCTGACCTGGAATTGACCCGGTGACCTTTGGGTGTATGGCTTGATGCTCAACCAACTGAGCCACACCAGCCAGGGCCCATGCACTTCATGTTGCGTTAGTCATTTCCCCTCGAGGAATATCGCCCGACTTGGGGTTCCTTCCTCTTATGATGCGTGTTCCAGATACCCCACAGCCACTATCTGCTGGCATGCATTTGACCCCCCAGAAAGCTGGTTACCCAAGGAGTAAAAGTTTCGATCTCACCAACCTTCCCCCGAAGTGTTGGAGACTTTGTTTGGCATTGACTGAAATCGGAGGCAGTTCATAACTAGGCACAGACCAAAGAGTGATGAATGGCCGAAACCGGTTTGGCTCAGTGGATAGAGCATCGGTCTGCGGACTGAAAGGTCCCAGGTTCGATTCTGGCCAAGGGCATGTACCTTGGTTGCAGGCACATCCCCAATAGGGGGCGTACAAGAGGCAGCTGATGGATGTTTATCTCTCATTGATGTTTCTCTCTATCCCTCTTCCTTCCTCTCTGTAAAAAATCAATAAAATATATTTTTTTAAAAAGAGTAATGAATGAAGGTGGAAGCTGACCACCAACACTATTTAGATACGCAGAGCCTGTGTTTGTAACGAAGGTGCTAACGGCACATGTTTTGTGAGTGTTTGTTCTTGTCGGGGGCAGGAGGTCAGTGTCTTCCCCTGGTAGGGCGGCATTGGACTGGTACCATCCTTCTCCTGCGACCAGAGGCAATTAGTATTCATGGGAAGACACAGGGAGAGGCCGAGGAGAGAGATGTGTACAACCAGTTGGTGCCAACCCCCAGGCCCTCACCTTGTTGATGGAAAATTCTGCCAAATGACTCTCTGTTGACCTGCTGTTTGAGAGGGAGGTATTAGGGGCAGTGATTCCTAAAAGGGGTCAGCCACTCTTAAAGACTACGCACCGCAGCTGGTGGGGCCATTAGCCCCTGTGGTTTCAAAGCCGGGGTATTAATACAAAGCCCGGGGCTCGCTCAGCTGTGACCCAGAGCCCCAGAAAAGACTAAACAGTCTCTGTAGGAGGAAGGAGGTCCCGGCTGAGGAGATACATGATCACAAAGACCAGGGGTAGTTTCTGCCGATCACAGCCGGCAGCCAGGAAGCTCGCGGGATCCGCTCCTAATTCATTTTCTTTAATAACGGCAGCCGTCGGTGGCAGGCGTGTCTGATGACTACCCTGTGGCAGAGAGGGCAAGGGAAGACCGGAACTCTACCATCTCTGTCCCTGCATCTCCCGGAGACTACAGGATGCTTCCAGGATGGCTGCTGGATGGCACACAGGGCCTGTGGTGTATATGAGAAGCAATCTCGATTTTGGATACGAATAAAATTTTTTTTTTTTAAATTGGCAGAACAGGAAATAAGCTTTAAATGGATTTGATATGTTGAACAGCCCCAAGAGATAACAGCAGTGGAGGAATTGAACACGATGGTGTGGGGGGAGAGGGAGGGAGGAGCTGTCATCCTTTGATAGGTCCCCAGTTCTCCATCAACAGGGTGGGGAACGGGTGGACATGTGAGGTACTAATCTGTTTCCCCGAAAATAAGACAGTGTCTTATATTAATGTTTGCTCACAAAGATGCGCTAGGTCTTATTTTCAGGGGATGTCTTATTTTCCCACGAAGAAGAATACGGTACACGTTTATTGTTGAACAACAAAAAAAAAAGGAAATGTATGACCTGTCTACAGTACGGTAGTCGTTGTCATCACAAACCAGCTCACTGATTGGCCGCAGCGCAGCCGGAGCTGTTCAGGCAGGGCGAGGTCTCTTTAAGTCAGGTAGCTTCAGGGGCCTTATATTCCAGGGAGACCTTATGTTCAGGGGAGGCCTTATTATCGGAGAGGTCTTATTTTCAGGGGGATGCCTTATATGACAGCGAGAGGCAAAACTGAAAGTAGGTCTTATTTTTGGGAGATGTCTTACTTTTGGAGAAACAGGGTAGATCTGAGCATTTTCCTGGAACCTGACATCAGAAAAACAAAAAAGGAGTGCCATGGGAGGTGTTGCAGGGAGGAGGATCAAACGGAGTAAATGAGAAGGAAAATACTCAGAAACCTTTGGATCTGGAAAGAATACTCTGGTGTTAGGAGAAGAAAGAGAGACCAAAAGAATGGAGCCATCGGCCACACTGGGGATTAGCGACAGGAGCAGTGGCCTTGCGTGCAGATGTCCCTGGTCCCCAGTCCCACAGATTCCAATCCCCACTCCCACGTTCGCTGCAGAAGCTCCTCTAGAGAGAGCAATTCGTGAGGAGACCCAGAACGCACCCTGCCTGCGCAATAGGACAATGAGTCCCGCTATGCCCCCTCGGGTCTTGGCCCACGGAGGACAATTCTTGTTTCTCTATCCAGCCCACCCCAAGCAACCAATGCGGGTTTGGGGGACCAGGGAGACCTCGCCCTGAGGGAAGAGGGCCTCGCAGAGACACCCCCCACCCCCCAGCCCTCCCAGGGACCGGTCAGCGCAGAAGGCAAGTGTCCTGGGAGCCTGGGCACTCCAGGGCTCAGTTCATGACTTGCTGGTTTGGTTTTGTTGCTGTTTTTCAGCCCTAACCCTCAGACCATGGCCAGTGATTCTCCTCCTGGGCAGTGCTGGGCAGAGGACAACCCTCCCGCCAGAGAGGGGAGGGGCTGCAGCCAACTGCCATGTCCAGGCTTTGAACACCTCTTCCCCTCCCCTTCCTCTCTTCTTCTTTCTCCTCCTTCTCCTTCTCCTTCGGTTCTCCTCCTCCTCTTCCTTCTTCTCCTTCCTCTTTTACTCCTCCTC
>JAAGEH010002526.1:8283670-8319235 GCA_011751065.1 Lasiurus cinereus | reverse complement strand
ATGTGTATTACTATATCTGTGTGTGTGTGTATCAATGGGATATATGTATATTACTATATCTGTGTGTGTACATACACACACACACACACACACATATATATATATATAAATAGAGAGAGAGAGAGAGAGAGAGATTATACCATACTGTCATGAGAGAATAAGAGTGCAAAAGGTTAACAGCACCTTTGTACAATTGTAGATACCTTTGACCTCACGGACCCCCTAGAAAGGTTCTGAGGGACCCCCAGTGGCCCGCTTTGGAAATCACTGAACTATTGACGAAGAACATAACCCGGATGAGTTCCAAATACACACTGAGCAAGACACCAGACAGGCGAAGGCATGCGCTGTGACACCATTCGTGTGGCACTTCAGGCCAGGCAGAAGTCGTTCAGACATAAAATCACAGCGGAAAGAACGTGCGTCGCTCCGCTTGCTGTCGCGCATCTCTTAGTGACTGCGGAGGGTGGAAATGGGCTGGAAGAGGAAGAAGGCGGCCTAGTGGCGATGTTTGCCGTCTTCGTCCAACAAGCTCCACTCCGTGAGGGAAGGACAGTCACAAAGGCTGCGATGCATGTCCATCTGTCTCAGAGACTAGAGGGGAGGGAAAGGAGCGAGGTGTGGGAGCCTCAGGAAGATATTATCCAACGTGGGCGTGGCCTGATAGAGGACAGGACCTGGTGGCCGAGGGACAGTGCCTGGAAGGGAGGTGGGGAGGGGGGGGGACAGGAAACCAGCACAGAAATGTAATTACAATGAAGAAAGTAAGTAAGCCTACGAATGATTTTTTAAAAATATATTTTATTGATTTTTTACAGAGAGGAAGGGAGAGGGACAGAGAGTTAGAAACATTGATGAGAGAGAAACATCAATCAGCTGCTTCCTGCACATCCCCTATCGGGGATGTGCCCGCAACTGAGGTACATGCCCTTGACCGGAATTGAACCTGGGACCCTTGAGTCTGCAGGCCAATGCTCTATCCATTGAGCCAAACTGGTTTTGGCCTACAAATGATTTTTAACTCAATTAAGGTGATTTGAAAGAAGTTGCATTATTTAATTCACATTAATTGATCAGAGTCAGAGAATTCGCCTCGGTGCATAGCTCCAAAGAATGCTCTTTTAAGCAAGACCTTTCATAAGGGGGAAATCCACCCTCTTTGGGGTTGGCATGAAGGGGTGGGAGCTGGGGGCGTGGCCTTGGGCTCTCTGCCCTGAGGCCCCGCCCCAGGCCTCCCGCCGCCCCCCCCCCTGCGAGGAGCTGGCCCCGCCCCCAGGTGGCGCAGCGGGTGGAGGTGGGGAGAGGGGGGAACCCCCACACACCTGGACTGCAGTCCTGGGCCTGCAGCCGGACCTTGGGGGCAGGCCGGCCTCTAAGCGCAGGCCTTTAGGGGTCCCCCAGGGCCTCTCAATCAATAACCCCCGGGGTTTCTTTTATGAGGGTTGGATCCTGAGGATTTGGAGAGGGGGCGAGTAAAGTGGCACTTCAAAGCCCAGCCCCGCCGCACCTGCAGCCTTTATGAAGGGCTATTAATAGAAAGCACACGACTCCCCACTAATCCCCAATTCCGAGGAAATCGATGATTTACGCTGCGGGCCCGGAGGCACTGGGGACTTGGGCTCGGGGGCTGCGGGGAGACGGCTCCGCTGGTCCCGCAGCTGGCCTCCCGGGAAATGAAGGGCGCACAGCTCTGCAGACGGGCCGTCCGTCCTCAGGCCCAGCTCTCTCTTCTGCCCCGGGGCGTCAGCCTGCGGTGCAGCCCCCCAGTAAGGAACTGGCTGGAGCCGGGATGAGGCCACGGGGCCTGGAGCTCCTCTCTTCAGAAGCAGACAGACAGACAGACAGACAGAGGCCTGCACGTCTTTGTTGTTAAGCAACGTCATGTCACACTGTGCTCTGTGACACTGCGCATCTTCTTCCGATGCCACCTCACAGAGACTTGCCTTGGCTGTTAAGTGTGTTTAAAATTTCCCGCCTCTGAAACTTCGGTTGTTAAGTAACCATTTCCCCATTTGGCTGAGAGCATCTGACTGCATTGACTTCCCACTGCTGCAGCTCACAGAAACATGAGCATCCTTTTTTTTAAAAAAAAAAATCTTTATTGTTCAGATTATTACAACCGTTCCTCTTTTTCCCCCCCATATCTCCCCTCCACCTGGCTCCCATGCCTCCCTCTGCCCTTACCTCTCCCCCGCATTGTCCTCATCCATAGGTGTATGATTTTTGTCCAGTCTCTCCCTGCACCCCTCCTCACCCCTTTCCCCCTGAGAATTGTCAGTCCACTCCCTTTCGATGCCCCTGATTCTATTCTATTCACCAGTTTATTCTGTTCATCAGATTTTCAATTCCCTTGATTTTTAGATTCACCTATTAATAGATATGTATTTGTTGTTCATAATGTTTTATTTTTTACCTTTTTCTTCTTCCTCTTCTAACAGAGTACCTTTCAGCATTTCATACAATACTGGTTTGGTGGTGATGAACTCCTTTAGCTTTTTCTTCTCTGTGAAGCTCTTTGTCTGCCCTTCAATTCTGAATGACAGCTTTGCTGGGTAGAGTATTCTTGGTTGTAGGTTCTTGCTGTTCATCACGTTGAATGTTTCTTGCCACTCCCGTCTGGCCTGCATCGTTTCTGTTGAGAAATCAGCTGTCAATCGTATGGGTGCTCCCTTGTAAGTAATTAACTGTTTTTCTCTTGCTCCATTTAATGTTCTCTCTTTGTCTTTTGCTCTTGGTATTTTAATAATGATGTGTCTTGGTGTGGTCCTCTTTGGATTCCTTTTGTTTGGGGTTCTGTGCGCTTCCTGGACTTGTAAGTCCATTTCTTTCCCCAGGTGGGGGAAGTTCTCAGTCATTATTTCTTCAAATAGGTTTTCAGTATCTTGCTCTCTCTCTTCTTCTGGCATCCTTGTTTAGCCTGGAGACATCGAGGGATGCCGTGTGGAGACCCCATACTCCGGAGCCAGATTTCCTGAGTTAAATCCCGACCCTACCCTTCGCCATGTGTCTTCAGGCAAAGTGACACGACTTCTCTTCGCCTCAGTTTTCCCGCCTGTAAAATGGAGCGTGAGGGTCCCCAGCTGAGGACTTATGCGTGGGTCTGAATGATTTGATGATATGTGCCAAGCACTGAGGATGTTAGGGTAACAGCCAGCACATCCTGAGAGCTGGGTGGCTGTCGGGTGTGGCTATTATAATGAGACAAACTCGCTCAGCTTTCCTCTAGAATTCATCCAGGGTTCACCCCAACTGCACCCACACTGGTGCTTCAGAGTATTGGTCACCGCTCATCCTCCGCACTGGGTGTGGCCATGGGTACTGGAAAGGTACAACTTGGGGGGTGGGGCACTCAAAAGGACACCCCTTTCCATGACATTGTCACCTCCTGGTGTTAGCAGCTTCCCCATCCAAAATACACCATCGGAGACAGAAACCCTCCCTTCCCTCTCCCCATCCCCATCTCTCACAGCCACACCCTCCACCTTCCCACACAGACTCCCCCCACCACCACCACCACCCACAAAGCTAAACCCTCAGGCCCGAGCAGAACAAGAGGACAGGAGTGGAACTCGGGCCATAAGACCTGTCTTTAGAGTAACGTTTTACTACCATGTCTGATAGTTTTGTTCCTGTCTGTGCTTCTCCTCTGGACTATGATGTATGCTTTAGGCTGAAATCTTTTAGGAGGCATCATTCCTCCTGATATTGAAGAGATCACGGAGAGAAAGGGGAAGAAACACACACACACTCTCTCTCTCCCTCTCTCTCTCTCCTGAGAGCCACAGTTTGGCAAGCGCCTCACCTCTCATTTCTGACGTTAATGAGGTAGCGAGGAGTGGGAATTGCCTGCCGAGAGATGAACTTCAGGAGGATTGCTCAGAGCCTCTTGCTCAGCAGAACTGATAAGATTAAGCCACCCGTACCCCAATAAACACACCACACGGGAGAGACCAGAGGTATCTGATGGTTGTGCTCCAAGAAATGCAAGGTTAGTGTGCTGAGTGAACTGCATTATTGGAGGGGGGGGTGGAGAGGAGGGGGAGGAACTGGGTCAGAAAACAAACCAAGGACCTGCTTTCCTGTTTAAAAACCTGCAGCCTCAGGTTAGCTTTTATAATCTCGTGGACACAACTCACAAGAAAGGAATCTCTGAAAATAGCTCTTTCTGAGATCATCCCATCCATCTCTCTCTCTCCCCTCTCCTCTCCTCTCCTCTCCTCTCCTCTCCTCTCCTCTCTCCTCTTTTCTTCCTCTCCCTTCTACTGAGTTCTCCCTACCTCTCTAGACCTAAGGCTACCTCTCCAGCTGGCCCCAATCTGGCAGATATTTTTCCTGGGGTAACTCTACACTCTCCCAGGTACCCTCGCTGTCTCCAGGAGTTAGCAAGCCTTCACCAATGCTGTGTTTCCTTGCTTGCTGATAAGGGAGGTCATGTTCTCACGCAACTTGAGTGTGCGGCTGTCTGTGTGGCTGCCAAAAAAAAATCAGTGTTTACAAACTGCTCGTGTCCCGTGCCAGCAACGTGGGGAGGGGCAGGCACCAAGCCTTGACCTACTCGTCTGTAAAATGGGACTCCCGCCAGCGTGGCTTCGTGCAAAGGACCCTTGTAAGGGCTCAGAGAGATAACGTGTGTCTGCAGCGCCTCATAAATCGGAAAGGCCTCTCCCACATACCGTATCAACTGTTCCCGAACCCAGCTGAGTCTTCTAGGCTAAGACAGTCCCAGGGAAGAATTTTTGTAATATTTTTTAAATATATTTTATTGATTTTTTACAGAGAGGAAGAGAGAGAGACAGAAAGTCAAAAACATCGATGAGAAAGAGACATCGATCAGCCGCCTCCTGCACGCCCCACAGTGGAGATGTGCCCGCAAGCAAGGTACATGCCCCCGACCGGAACCTGGGACCCTTCAGTCCGCAGGCCGACGCTCTATCCACTAAGCCAAACCGGCCTCGGCCCCAGGGAAGAATTTAACTGCCATGCATTGCTGGCCGGATGAAATGTCCCAGTCTCAGTTTTTTTGTTGTATTCTTTGTTTGGTTGGTTTTTGTTTGTTTTTTAAATTGATTTCAGAGAAGAAGGGAGAGGGAGAGAGACATAGAAACATCAATGATCACTGATCGGCTGTCTCCTGCACACTCCACACTGTGGGTCGAGCTCGCAACCCGGGCATGTGCCCTGATCAGGAATTGAACTGTGACCTCCTGGTTCACAGGTTGATGCTCAACCTCTGAACCCCGCCGGCCGGGTTCCCAGTCTCGGTTGTAACTGGCTGGCTCTGCGGGGTAGGCTTGCTCCTTCCGTTCCTGACATTTTTGACCTTGTCCCTTTCCCCAGCTTTCTCTCCTTGCTTCTGGCCAAATGAAGAGCCATCAGAAACCGGTTAGGTCTGGATTTGCTCTGAAGGCCCAGTGTGTGGGTTAATCGGCTGCAGCAGACAGCCATCTAGATCCTAGGGAAGGAAGGTGAGGAGAAAAGCTGGGAGCAGCCACATTTCAGAGGGGTTGTAAATCCTCCTCCGTGGCAATAACCAACAGCTCTCCCAGGCCGGATCATGTGCCGAGGTTCTGCCAGAAGGTATAATGTCTCTCTGGGGTGTAAACTGATGAGGAACGGGGGTTACCTGACCGGGGAACCTTGAGCAACTACTCCTGCACCTCTTTCCCATCGGACACACCTCTCCTTGGGCCAGTGATGACATCACGTGACACATGATTAAAGGTGCATCCGGGGACAGAGATTTGCTTGCTGGGGTGGTAGCTGGTAAAGGTGACTGCTAATGTCTTCACAATGCCAAGGGCTCTCTCTCCAAACTGGACTGCATCCTCCTCCCTTCGTTTTCGTTTACAGGGAGGGAGAGACTTAACCTTAACCCACCCCTGGACAATGCGACCTGATGGGGAAGTGACAGACTGTGGGATCCTTGTGGGTTCACAGTCTGACATTGATCTACCTGAGGAATGTGTCCCCTATAAAACAAAACCGCGAATCGAAGAACATGGAGCTCCTCAAACAGAATTGGGATGGACACACCAGCCATATACAACAAAGTAAAATATTCCGGGAGATAGAGATAGTAATAAGATAAAGCAGGAACAAGAGATCAGAGTACAAAATACTGAGTACAAAAAAATATAAGAGCTGAAATAAGGGATCCAATAGATGGAATCAATAATAGAATGGATAAAGCTTTGGGATTGATTGGATATTTTGGTAAGCAGAAGGCAATAAGAAAAAAATAATTTCTTTTACACAAAATATAAAGCAAAAGCTAAAATATATGGCGGGTATAAGTAGAAGTATCAGATAATGAAGTTGCAAAAAAAAAAAAAACCCAACAAAAAACACGAATAGCTGGGAAAAACATTACAAAAATCTTGATAAACTTTTCAGAATTAATGAAATAGGCTACAATTTAGGTTTAAAAGGTTCATAGCATGCCTGAATGCATTCTAATGAAATCTAAGAATGTCAAAGATAAAGAAATTATTCAAAATGCTTCCAAAAATAAGAAAAAAAAAACTTAACACAGGAGGAAGAATCAAATTTATATCATCTTATTTGGCAGCAACTTAGAAATAAGAACTAAAATAATTTTTCAAAGTAAAATAACTTAGATTCATGGGGATTGTCACTTAAGTATGAGGATGTAATAAAAATATTTTCAAGCATATGGGCTTCACAACATTTTTAATATCAATCTCACGGAAAGAATTTACTAAAGAAAGTATAAAAATAAGGGGGCAAAGAAATTGAAGGATGCTGTAAGAGATATAGAAATTAAAGGTGAACAAAGAGTTTATCTAAGTGGAATCATTTTAAGAGAGTGAGAGACAAAGAGAAAGATATTATATGCACAACAATCAGAAATAAAATTTAGAAAAATCATAGAGTGGGGATGGGTAAGGAATTTCTTCGAGGTAGATAAGTATGCCAAGATATTTACATTGCTAGATCTAATTATGGATATTGACAAGCTTTAAAAAATCTATCCTATATAATAAAAGCCTAATATGCTATGTGTCTGACTATTTTTTTGAACGTTCGACCAGTGGCTATGACGTGCACTGACCATCCAGGGGCAGACGCTCCAGCTGGTAGGTTAGCTTGCTGCTGGGGTTCGGCCCATCTGGAATGGCGAGACAGGCCAGACACACCCTGGGGCCCTCCCTCGGTCCTCCCCAGCCCTGATTGTGCACCAGGGGGGTCCTTGGCCTAACCTGCACCCTCTCACAATCTGGGACCCCTCAGGGATGTTGGAGAGCTGGTTTTGGCCCAATCTCTGCAGGCCAGGCCGAGGGACTCCACAGATTCATGCACCGGACATCTAATATAAAAATTATATATATATATGTGTGTGTGTGTGTGTGTGTGTGTGTATGTTAAACAATGGTTATTCTTTAAAAAAATGTTTTATTGATTTTTTTACAGAAAAGAAGGGAGAGGGATAGAGAGTTAGAAACATCGATGAGAGAGAGACATCGATCAGCTGCCTCTTGCACGCCCCCTACTGGGGATGTGCCACAACCAAGGTACATGCCCCTGACCGGAATCGAACCTGGGACCTTTCAGTTCACACACCGATGCTCTATCCATTGAGCCAAACTAGTTTTGGCTCAATGGTTATTCTTAATTCAAGATCCATTCCCATGATTTTTATACAGTGGTACCTCGAGATACGAGTGCCCTAACATACGAGATTTTTGAGATACGAGCTGTCGAGCAAGCGATTTTTGCTTTGAAATATAAGCAACATTTGAGATAGGAGTCATCGCACAGATCGGCCGGCTGCACACGACCCACCAGTTTACTGCGACTCGAGCATCTCATAGTTTCCCACGCCTCAAGGTTACGGAACGAATTAAACTCGTATCTCGAGGTACCACTGTACATCCCATATATATATATTTTTTAATTTTTTTTTCCAAATCTACTGGAAACCAGTTAAATGGAAGTAATTTAATAATGCTTCCATTTAAGTCAAAAAAATTCTTCGGTGTCTCAAAGCTTGTGCTGATTCCCACAACTTTCTCTTAGAGACTTCGGCTTGTTTTGAACTTTCCACCGTAGTGAGTTGACTCCCAGGATGAGTTCGTTAGACGTGGGGCTCCATGGTCACTGTTAATGGCATGGCCTCCCACAGAGCTTAAGAGCCCACAGAAACGTCCCATGATGCACTTGAAATGCTTTCCTGTAATAAGACAGGCACTTAAAGCCAACTATTAATTTACTCACTCAGCATCGCTCCTGCCCCGAGCTATGAGGAATGTGTCGTAAATTCCAATTATGAAAAAAAAAAAGCACACACACATTGCCTAAAAATAGCTTTTCTTCCTTAGAAGGCAGCATTTAAATTTAACAACATCACCAAAACAGGTGATTGCTTTGCTTAAAAAGTATGCACAGGTCTCACTTGGAAGTTATGCCTAGGGTAAGAATGCGTGAGGAGATACTGGCTGGCCCAATGCTTTCTCTTTCTCTGGTTAACAAATTGTCCCTTCACAAGTGTCACTTTGGTGGCCTGCCGGCATTGTCCTGGTCTCACCATCCATGGGGAAACTTCGAAGTTTCCCTATGCAGGGTGGTGCTGGCACTAGTTTTCTGGTGAACATCGTTTATCAAACACAAGTTGATTTCTTTCCATTCTTATCTTGATAAGCATTGGGGTGTCTATGGAAATGCCCACGTAGTGTTCTCTCTTTTCATCTGGAAATGTCAAACATTGCATTGATAGATTTCCGGTGCTGAGCTATTCTTGCACAGTGTAGAACCCTGTTTTAAGTAGCTAAATATACTAGTATTTATCTATGATTTTTTACATCTATGGCCACGAGTGAGATTTAGCCATAGCTTTGTGATATTCTTCTGATCAGTTATCATGTCAGAATTTTGCTAGTCTTGAAAAAAAATGAATTGGTAAACGTTCCATATTTTTCTACGCTCTGAAAGGAATTAAATAACAGAGAGATGACATGTTTCTTGAAGCTTGATGGAATGTACTGGAAAATCACTTCTAACTTTTCTATAAAGACAGGGAAGTCTTTAATAATGACTTCAACTTATTGCATGATTATTATTCTTTTCAGAGTCTATATTTTGACACTTCTAGAAAGTCATCAATTTGACCTGTATTCCAAATTTAATGAAAACATATTTTCTAAAAAATTATTTGTGACTGCTTATTTCCCCCTAGTTGAGTTATTATATGATTTATTTTTTCATTTTAAATAGCTAAATATTTATCTATTTTATTGGCCTTTTTTCAAGGAAAAACATCTTTCTACTTAAATGGAAGGCTGTGTTAGTTTTTGTTACTTTCATAGTTTTATATCCCATTAATTTCTGATTTACCTTATTAAATCCCTGGATGATCTCACGTTAGTCCCAATTCCACTCTGCGAAGCTGGTACTTCTATTGCCCCTGTTTTATAGATAACGAGGCTAAGTCTCAGGGCGATAATGAAACCACGTGAAGATCCAATACCTCATCCAGAGCCACCGATACCCTCACAGAAAGGATGGAGCCGGAATGGGGATCCAGAGGAGGCGACTTCCACACGGGTCCACGCTGCCTCTCTCTGGCAGGCTGCCACTTCTCTCAAAGGACATGGCATCCCCTTTCACCCTGGATCGGGTCACGGCGCTTGGAAGAGAATTCCAGAAGGAAGCCGTCTGGATGAGACAAAGGGATGGATTATGGGGAGGTGTGCCTTAGATACAGAGGCCCAGAATCCTTCCATCCTAATGGCTTACCCAGGCCACACGCTGGAGATTTGAGGGGCTGCGATGGCTCAGTTGCAGGCCGTGGCTGCCCTGATTGACAGCCAGGATCCGGCCCTGCACGAAGCAGCCCTGGGCTCAGACTCTCACGCTCTAGGCCTGTCATTCCAACTCTAGTTTTCAGAGGGCACACATGCCACCCTGGAGATGCAGGCCTCTCTCTGAGCATCCACTGGTTGGACAGTGCAGAAGCGGAGCTGTTTTTAGAGCCGGATCCCGCTGGGTGAGCTTCGTTCAAGCCTCTTGCCAGACCCGCCTGGCCGCATGGACCAGCCGAAGGGGCAACACAGCAGGCCAATCAGCCAGCCGCTGCCTGTCCACGGGATAAACGAGGTGAGCGGACGGCAAGGAGACAGTAAGCAGAACTCAAGGATTAATTTTCCCGGTCCCAGCGCTCCTGGGGGAACCTGCCCTCTATCCTATCTGCACGTTCCTATCCCTGGAAGTTCAGTGGAGGGACTTGACAGGGCAGAGAGATCTCCTCTGAACCGCCATGGAGAACATCTGTTTTCTCGGTCACCCCAAGATCAGGCTATCAAAGCGCTGGCTGTGAGAAACTGTTTCTATCCAGAGGTGCCCAACGCTGTACCGGATTGTAGGACGGAATGCTTTTTGGACTCCACAGTCTGTCTGCCTGGGCTACAATTCCAGCTCCCTCCTCCCTCCTGGTTCTGAGGTTTTGGATCAATTTCCTGACCCCTCTGGTCTCAGTTTTCGGGTTTGTAAGTGGAAATAACAGTACCCGCTTTGAGGATTATGTCAGATCATGAAAGCAAAGTGTTTAGAACAGTGCCTGGCATAGGCGAAGGGTTTAATGCAGTGGTTCTCAACCTTCCTAAGGCCGCGGCCCTTGCATACAGTTCCTCATGTGGTGGTGACCCCCAACCATGAAATTTTGCTACTGTTATGCATCGTGATGTAAATATCTGCATTTTCCCATGGTCTTGGGCGACCCCTGTGAAAGGGTCGTTCGACCCCCAAAGGGGTCGCGACCCACAGGTTGAGAACTGCTGGTTTAATGGATGCTGGTCATTGGAAGCGAATATTCTGGATTTCCACTGGGCCAGAAGGCGCGTGTCCACCACCAGTGTTTACAAGTGACTGAATGAATGGAAGAGGAAGTCATCAGAGCATGTCCTCGCGCTTCGTGTGTAAATGAACCAGGATTCAATGCTCAACTGTGTGGTTCTTGGAATCTTCCAGGCGCTTCGCTGAATTTTCCTCCTGGTAGAGCTGCTTGCACTGACCTGTCCTCTGATGCCAACTGCCCTCAAGGACGGACGTGATGAGACAGACCCATTCCACCTGTGAGGGGCTCTTGAGGGATCACGTTAGGGCCTGGGCTGCATTCAAGAGAGACATTGCTTGGGAATCAGTTTTCAGTAAAACTGCGCTCCTCCGGCACAAGCGGTTTGTTTTGTTTTTCTTAGGGAGAAGCTGTAGCCAGTCACGGTCCTTCTTTGTTTTGGCTGTGAAAGAAGCTTCGAGTCGAATGTGTTGCTTTTCTCACGTACTTTCATGCACTGCTCTTACTCCCCAGATGTGGGATATTCCTGTTCTTATTTCCCCTTTATTCTCACTCCCCTGATAATGTATTTTATCCACGGAGCAGTGCATATTTTTATACACTTCTCCGGTACCTTTTGGGGATAAAACGAGAATGAAGGTATTTTTAAAAATCTAAAAATGTAGTTCAACACATGCTTATCTCTTCTCTTGGGTTTGGCGTTGGCCAGTCCTATTGGGTCAGATATTAGTATTTTCTCAGGGTTAGAGAACACCCCCCCACCCCTTGAACATATGACACAATTACTCAGAGTTTCATGATACCTGGTACCCTGTTTCCCCAAAAGTAAGACATCCCCCGAAAATAAGACCTACTTCCAGTTTTGCCTCTCGCTGTAATATAAGACATCCCCCCGAAAATAAGACCTCCCCGATAATAAGGCCTCCCCCGAACATAAGGCCTCCCCGGAATAGAAGGCCCCGGAAGCTACCTTAAGGCATCTGACTCCTGATTTAAAGAGACCTCGCACGGCCTAAACAGCTCCGGCTGTGCTGCGGCCAATCAGTGAGCTGGTTTGTGATGACAACGACTACCGTACCGTATACAGGTAATAAATTTCCTTTTTTTTTTTTTTGTTCAACAATAAATGTGTACCGTATTCTTCTTCATGGAAAAATAAGACATCCCCTGGAAATAAGACCTAGCACATCTTTGGGAGCAAACATTAATATAAGACACTGTCTTATTTTCGGGGAAACGGGGTATGTCAACAACAGGTAGAGGCTGATTTAAACTACGGACACTTAGAAAAATAAAAGATTTCATAACCAACCCTATGTCCATTTATTTCAGACACAACTGATGGACTGCGCAGTTCAGAGAAGCTCAGGGGTAGAGGACAAGATAGCAACCAATTATATCAACGTGTGTCCAGACCTCCTCAGAAAGCCTGGGTTCAGGTTCCCCTCCTGTGCTCTCTGCTCTCTGTGCATTTATTACACCGCAACGTCATAAGGATTGTTTCTTATTGATTATTACTTTCCTCATAATGCCCAGGGTAGTGCCACAGTGACAGGTAGAGAGATAGATAATAGAGATTCAATACATATTTCTTGAATGAATCAATCAAGGATGTAGAAGGAGAATCCTCAACAGAGTAGGGTAGGTGGAAGACAGGGAGGATTTCTGGGTCAGTATCAGTGCAGCATTTGTCTATTAAATAAGAATACAGTGGTACCTCGAGACACGAGTGCCCTAACATACGAGATTTTTGAGATACGAGCCGTCGAGCGAGCGATTTTTGCTTTGAAATACGAGCAACATTTGAGATCGGCCAGCTGCACATGACCCACCCGTTTACCACGACTCGAGCGTCTCCTTGTTTCCCACGCCTCAAGGTTACGGAATGAATTAAACTCGTATCTTGAGGTACCACTGTATGTAAACCGGACAAAGAAGAAGAAGGAGAAAATGCTAAGCAGGCAGGAGAAACAGCGTGCGTGAAGTCGCAAAGCTGTAGAAAGCACAGCATGCTTGGGGTATTGCGAATATTTCAATATGCCTCCAGTCCGGGCTCCGTGGGAATAAAAGAAAAAAAAGATGGAACTTGGAATGTGAATTTTATCTTGAGCCCCATAGAGAGTCATTGATGGATTTCGGGGAGGGGCAGGTTAGAGAGATTACTTGGACTCCAGTGAGGACGGTGGACGGATGGCAGGCATTTAGGAGGCTCTGACATCAATCCGGCAGAGAAATGATGATGCTTTTCATTAATCAGGGAGTGGGAGTTGCGGTGGAGAGGTTTTTAGGTGGTAGAGTCAACAAACTTTGCCATCAATTGCATGAGGAGGGTGTGGGGGAGGGAGGAGTCTACAATGCTCCCCACATTTCTATGATAGCTAGCAAGCTGAATGTTGGCGTCCTTTTCCCAAACAAAAAATAAAAGAAGATAGGGAGGAGGGGTGATTAAATCAGTTCTGGTCACATTGCACCTCTGATGTCATGGGTAGAGCCGAAGACAGCAGGCCTTTCAATACAAGGATCTGGAGCCCCCAAGATGGATTTGTGTGGACACTGCATAATTTGGGAGACAACAGTCTAGAGCAGCGGTTCTCAACCTGTGGGTCGTGACCTGTTTTCTGAGGGTCTTAGGCTCTACAGCAGCGACCCACAGGTTGAGAACCGCTAGCAGGGTCGCCTAAGACCATGAGAAAACACAGATATTTACATTACGATTCCCCACAACACGAGGAACTGTATTAAATGGTCGCAGCATTAGAAAGGTTGAGAACCACTGGTCTAGAGCTAGTGGTTAAAGGCTTGAGCAGGATGGAGAGGGCGAAGAGGAGAACTCTCTGAGACGTGCCCTTTGAGAGATGAGCAGGGTAAAGGATCCAATGAAGAAGCCTAAGAAAGATGGCTGGCGTGAGAGGACAAAATTGTGAGATCTCAAGCTAAGGGAGAGAAAATATGGAGACAGCAGTAGACTCTTGCATCTGACTGACACATCATCCCGAACAAGCCTTCCTCTGAAAACAAATGGTAGGTGAAATGTGAACGTGTTTTCAAATGATTTGTTGAACTGGTAAGGAAGTAAGGAATCCTTAGAAGCAAAAACAAAACAAAAACAAAATCATAATAAAAGCATGGATTTGGAGAGGCAAACCAAGACCATCTTTCTCAGAAAAATAACTACTGAATCCCGGAGGCCTGGAACTTTCATTTTGATAGCCATGCAGGATACACCAAGCTGGAAACAGGAAGGTAAAGAGTCTAACAGGATATGCTGTAGAAATGTGAGGATTCTGGTATAAAAGTGAAAATAAATCAATAAATCCAGCAGAGAAGAACCAAGAATCTTGTCTACTATGACTTGCCTTTCTCTTCAGTTAAAAAAAAAAATGTGTGTGTGTGTGAATCTTACCCTAAGAAAAAATGTTTCCCTTAAAAAGTTGAACAAGTTTTAATGCAGTTGTTGAAATGCATGTCCGACTAGGAGAGGAAGCAATTGTTGATATGGAAGTAGAGATGGTGAGTTTCAATTTTCCTTTTAAAAGTTTTGGCTCCAAAGAGAAAATGAAATAGGACAGTGACTAGAGGTCGATGCAGGATCAAGGAAGAATCCTGTTTTAGGTTTAGAGAGATTTACTTATTTACAGGCTAAGGGCAACAACCAATTGACTGGCAGGAGCTGAAGATGGAAAGAGAAACATAGAGAAGGGTTTCTGTCTCCAGGGCCAGATAATGAGCACACAGCACAGGTGGGGAGGGCGGGCCAGGCAAGTGACACGTCTCCATTCGCCAATGAACGCAAACAAATCAAATCAGAGCCCGGCCAGTGTGGCCCAGTGGTTGAGCATCGGCCTCTGAATCAGGAGGTCACGGTTCAAGGAACATGGGTGGCAGGCTGGATCCTCAGTAGGGGGCGTGCTGGAGGCAGCCGATCAACGATTCTCTCTCGTCATTGATATTTCTCTCTCTCTCTCCCTCTCCCTTCCTCTCTGAGATCAATAAAAATACAATAATTTTTAAATACAGTAAATTCAGAAGTTATAAATGATTCCATAGAAACACAAACGATCATAAAAGATGACTGAACAAGTATACCCCAACAGATGGGACAACCCAGAAGCAATGGGGAAATTCCTAGACGCATGCCGGTGAATTGGCACTGGGCACATCGGTAAGCCCCCAACACCATGAATGGCCCCAGCCCCGGGTTAAGGCCCTTTCAGTGAGGGGGGGGAGGGATCACCCCGCCTCAGGAAACCTTTTGAGAACAGACTGGGAACAGCAGCCCGTGTCATCCTCAAATGCCTACGATGGAACAGCGGCATCTTTCTTTAGTTTCTGACTCTCCCGAAGCGTAAACAGACGGGGTCTCCTGGGCTGGAGTCCACGGATGTTTGCCCCTGGGTGGCTCCCCGTGCGCCTGGCCACCCCTGGACCAGGTGGGGCCAGCTTGCCAGGCGGTGATGGGCCGCGAGGGGCCACACACTGCAGAGAGCTGCCGGCGGCCGGCTGGGACCCCGCACCATCTGCAGCTGCCCGGGGATCGGGTTTCCCAGTCACCTGCTCGGGGGGCCGGCTGCAGGAACTGAGCTGTCAGACAAAGGCTGGTAATTACCCCCGACTCATCCACACCTTCCCTGTCCATATTCTAATTGAGATTTAATGGCTCTGGACACAGAAGGGGGGCTTTTCCTGCCTGCTGGCCGCCCCCGCTTTCATCTGAGCATCCGACCAATTAGTTTAGCATCTGGGGTAACTGACAGAAGTCAGGCCTGGCTGCCAGCAATTCCCAGGCCAGGAAGGCCCTGGGTGGCGGGTGGGGGTGCTGATGTGTGTGTTTTCCCTGTTCCTGGGCTGCCACGGAGAAGCGGGGGATCGAGGCAGAGGCGGGGGGAGTTGGAGCGCGGGAGGCAATTACGATTCAAGGTGCACGTGACCTCCACGTCCACCTCCTGGTTCTCACGGAAATGCTCCATTTACCTGTGGGCAGCAGGTTCACCACGTGATGTTGGGTACGATGACTCATTTGAGTCTCCTTAGATCAGTGTTTCTCAACCTGTGGATCGCGACCCCTTTGAGGGTCAAACGACCCTTTCACAGGGGTCACCTAAGACTACTGGAAAACACCTATTTCCCATGGTCTTAGGAACCAACACACCGCTCCTCGGTGTAGCAAAGGGTAGCCATGTAGTTTATTGTTGTCATATGAAGACTGTTACCCATGCTACACCACGATTCAAGACAGAATTTCATCTATTTGTAATTAGAAATAAATATTTCACAATATACAATTACATATTGTTTTTATGATTAATCCCTATGCTTTAATGATGTTCAATTTGTAACAATGAAAACACATCCTGCATATCAGATATTTACACTACAGTTCATAACAGTGGCAAAATTACAGTTATGAAATAGCAACGGAAAGTAATTTTATGGTTGGGGGTCACCACCCCACATGAGGAGCTGTCTTAAAGGGTCATAGCATTAGGAAGGTTGAGAACCACTGCCTTAGATCTTATCCTTCCAGCATAATTATAATCCATCCAGAGATGCAAGTCAGAGACTTATCACACTAAGAGAGAGAGAGAGAGAGAGAGAGAGAGAGAGAGAGAGAGAGAGAGAGAGTTCTTGCAATTAAATATCTTCGTCATTCTGACTCCTTGCCTTCGCTTTCTCACTCTCCCCTCTGCCGGCCTTTCACCCACCCCAGCCAAGGCAGGTCAGCTCAACAGATTCCTTGAAAGGAGATGAACTGAACCCCGATCAGGCGGCACCAAACTCCAACTGGAGACAGAGAGCCTTGTCTCCTCCGTTTCTCATCTGCGAGCCAGATCACTCGGCCTCCCAGATGCACAGAGATGGCATCTCAGGTGTTGGCAAGCACACGTTGGGGCTCAGGCCCCTTGGACTGGGGTGGACCGACTCCACCCGGAGGCAGGCAGGAGCTGGAGAGAGGGGTGATTGCCTGGTACAGGGCACCCTTTGGCCACAAGCTGCTGAGACTAGCTTTTCTCTGGACTCTGGAACCACCCCTCGGGCTTTAAGTAGCCCCTGAAACCATCTCACCAAGAGGGAGGGGGTCATGAACATTAGAACTCGGCTGTGGAGCAACTGGTTAGCTCAGATTCTCCTTAACACGAGAAACAGAGGATGGTAACCTTCAGAGATTCTGTTTTGAGAAGGGGAGGCGTGCATGCGTGCATGCTTTTTTTTTTAAAGATTTTTTTAATATATTTTATTGATTTTTTTTTTTTTTTACAGAGAGGAAGGGAGAGGGGTAGTTAGAAACATCAATGAGAGAGAAACATCGATCAGCTGCCTCCTGTGCGCCCCCTACTGGGGATGTGCTCGCAAACAAGGTACCTGCCCTCGACTGGAATCAAACCTAGAACCTTTCAGTCCACAGGCCGACACTCTATCCACGGAGCCAAACCGGTTTGAGCTGTGCATGCTTATTAGATTACTGAGTGATGGTCTAGTGCTGGATGGAAAAGGGTCGTCTTTGCAAAGCCTGTGAATGAGCTTGCCCTCTGCTGATTCATAAATTTCGAGTCTGAGTTCAAGGTAGCCGTCTCCCAGGTCATGTTCCAGGAGAAAAGTAGCAGGCATGCGCAGGATTCTTTTCAAACATTCAGGCATAAATGAGGGAATAATCATGGGCGTCATATATAGTTGACTCTTGATTCCAACCAACCGATTTACAAGCACCTCCTTATCTATTAGAATACGCTTGGGTGCCACAGAGCATACGAAGATGCATAACACACAGTGCTTGCTCTCAACATGCTTACAGCATCTTTGAGGAGAAAATAACACAAAAAAAATTGCAGACATTACAGAACTAGCCAATTCAATGCTGAGTTACATCATTTATAGCCAAAATACTCTAGGGAGTTCATCAGAGAGAGAGAGAGAGCGATGAAGATAATTCCTAACAGTTAGTGAGCGCTTGCTATGTGTCAAACACTTAGTACATACCCGACAGACATGAACATACATGATTAACCCTCACAACCCTCCCTAAAGTGGTACTGTTTCTATTTCACAAAGGAGGGGCTGGTGCGTAAAGAAGTTAACTTAGAGGAGGTGCAGACTGAACGGATGATTTCTTCCTCTTAAGGAATTAATTCGGTTGTACAAAAAGATAGAAGGAGCCATGTTAAAAAGAATACTCTTCCAAAGAAAGCCATGAGGTGCAATACTGACGTGGTGATGATGCTAAAAAGAGAGAGAGCCCTCACCAGTTACTAATACATGCAGAAATTTTTACAGGAGAAAAACAAAACGGACATGAAATCCATGGTTTGTTTTAAACCCCCACGCACACAAGGTGTGAATGTGTGGAAAGAGAATTAGATCACCTAAAACTGGTCAAATGCTGAGGACCGTGAAAGTTAAGGAGCAGTTGCATGGAGTGGGGACTTGAAATATTGGGGTAACACACACGGTTATCTAACCACACTCGAAAGTAATCAGAATCGTATCGAATGTGAACTATCATTGAAAAATCATAAAGAGAACAGATTCACGGAGGTCCATTATACTATTGGCTCTCCTTGTGTGTACACCTGGAAATTTCCATAATAAAAAAAAAATTTGGTATAAGTAGCCCCAGCCTTCAAGACTACCAGTTGACCCTCACGTGTGCAGCCACATTCCAGGGGGGCCTGGGACTGGGCTTCCTGCTGACTTTGAACACTCTCCCCATGCGATTATCTGGTGCGACGGGCCCGTTCCTTTTTCAAAAATCAAAGATCCTATGCAACTGTTAGAAGCATCAAGACGTCATTCTATTCATCTTGAGCGAAATGCTCCCCCCAGCACAGCTTTTTTTCCCTGAAAGAGGAGGGGGGTTGGGAGTAGAGTAGAGAGAGAGGCTGGGGCCAGAGGTCGGAGAGGAGAAACGACCACTGAGTTTTTCACTTGCGGGAGAATGGCAAGGCCCCCGGGGGAGACAGCAAATTGAAATGAAGGCTGTTCCCGGCCGCCTACAGGATGTGCCTGCAAATGTCGACATCCCCAAATGGTGAAAAGGTCTGTCTGTGCCCATGCACATGAAGGGAACGCCTTGTAATGCGCTCCAGCCCCGGGGAGCGGCTGGCGGGCTGGAGGGCCGGGGCCGGAAGAAAGGGATGGATTTGACAGAAGGCGGTTAAGTGCTCTGAAGGCTGGGCCCCTCCCTGCGGTTTAATAGCCGGGTCCGCCGGGAGCCACAAGGAAGGAGCCGAGTGAATCCCCCCAGCTTTGCGATTTCAGGATCACAAATCTTAAAACAGGTGTGAGCTGGGGGAGATCCTCTTACCCCTTGTTTGGAGCTGGCTGCGGCCGGCCGGCTCTGGACGCATTATCATTCCACCGTGAGGCCCTGGGATCGGGGAAGGGAGGAGAGGAAAGAGAAGCTGAATAAACAAGAATGGCTCCGAGTGACTAATATTCATTAAGTCCGCCGGTCACGGGCGATGAAATTTATTAAACTGGGGTTTCCAAGAGAACGTATGCGTGGAGCTAATGAGCACAAATAATAATAAAAAAAAAGACACCTCCAGGAAGTGGTGTCCTGGGCCCCAAGGAGTCTGCTGAGTAATGAATGGGACAGGAGATTAGAACGTGAAAGGGTCTAGAAGGCCGGTGGTTCTTGGAATGGGTTGTCCTGGGTGGTGGGAGGGAAGGGAGAGAGGAGGGAGGCGAACCCTTGGACTTGTCTGAAAAGGGGGCCTACAGCTTTTCATTTATATTCATTAAGGAAGGAGGTGGTGCTGAAGGCCTCTGAGCCCCAGTGCTGCCCTCTGGTGGAGAAGGCAACCACCATCTTTCAGATGTCAGGCCTGGTGGAGGTGGGAGAGGCCCTAGAGGGGATAAATGTCAACGAGGAAAAGTAAAATAAAGTAAAATGGCTTAAAAACTCTTACCAGTCGAAACCGGTGTGGCTCAGGGGATAGAGAGTCGACCTGCGGACTGAAAGGTCCCAGGTTCGACTCCGGTCAAGGGCATGTACCTTGGTTGCGGGCACATCCCCAGTAGGGGGCATGCAGGAGGCAGCTGATTGATCTCTCTCTCTCATCGATGTTTCTAACTTTCTATTCCTCTCCCTTCCTCTCTGTAAAAAATCAATAAAATATATTTAAAAAAAACAAACAAAACAAAAAACTCTTACCATTTGTAACAGCACGGAGGGACCTGGAGGGGATTATGCTGAGTGACATAAGCCAGTCAGAGAAAGGTAAGTATCGCATAATCTCACTTATAGGTGAGCAAAATAAACTGTATTAGCTCCTGTTTTAAAGGTGACTCTATGCCAAAACCGGTTTGGCTCAGTGGATGGAGCCTCAGCCTGTGAACTGAAAGATCCCAGGTTCGATTCCGGTCAAGGACATGTACCTTGGTTGTGGGCACATCCCCAGTAGGGGGCATGCAGAAGGTGGCTGATCGATGTCTCTCTCTCATTGATGTTTCTAACCTTCTATCCCTCTCCCTTCCTATCTGTAAAAAATCAATAAAACATATTTTTTTAAAAAGGTGACTCTATGCATAATTGATCACAATATACTTTATAGATGAATACTAACAATTCTGATAAAATGAGGCTTTAACATAGCTGCATGCCTCACTCCTTATTTGCACCCCAATTGTCATATGTACCGTATGTGGCTAATGCCCCAAACCTAAGCATACGACATCCTATTTTTTTTTGCTTCATGTAACCGTGATGGCAACTCCTGGCGAGCAGAGATGGAGGCCCTCGTGCTGCCCAAACAACCGCCTCCACTCTGCTCAGCCCAGTCTGTGCCCACCTCTTCACATCATATGGCACCCCTTCAGCTGTGGTGGTGGAGCCTGCCCGACTCCGCCAGCCTGAGCTGGGGTTCGGGTGGGAGGGAATGGGCGCCACACCAACAAGAACTTCGCCCACTCCCCCTGTTCCTGATACTCAGCAGCATTTCACACGTGAAGGACTTGCTGATGGTTGCGTGCTTGCTGGTGAGCGCCAGAAACAGTGTTTTTATTAAATGTCTGCAGTCTCATCGTTGCCTTTGGGGAGACAATTTGCTGAAAGCCTTACACAGCCACGCACTATATGAATTCTAGAACCCCAAGTGAACTCTAAGCTCTAAGAGGCACCCTATTTTTGTACTTACAAAATAATGTAAATTGCTTTTCCCTATCACCTCGGATCCTGAGACAGAAAGAGCTTCATACACTTTAGTAACACTGCAGGATCTATTGCTTGGAGATTCAGCGAGAAGAATTGCAAAAACATCCTCAGGACCGTTATCTCCAGAAAGGCTAAAGCGGTCAAGGTTTGGGCGAGAACAGGCCTGGATATCAACCCAGCATTCCCAACTCGCTTCCTTCAAAGATGGGGGGCGGAGGGGGGAGAGAATAAATAAACTTAAATTCCTAAAGAATGGAATAGTGTTAGTTTTATGGGCACTGCTCTAGAGGAGAAAACAGAGGCGTATTTTTCTTAAGCCTGTTGGAGAAAATTTATCTCAGGCCACAGTCGAGAAACGGGACGACGATTATGTACCTGTCATGTTTTATATTGAGATATGTCCCGAGGCTCGGGAACGGGGTAGAGGGCCGTTCAAAAGTCTCTTCTAAGCATCTTCGAATCTTGATTTATGGGCACCTCAACCACATCCCTATCCGCGGTGGTATTTTCGGAGTTAAAACACGGCAGATTTACCAGTTTTCAACATGCGAGAAGCTCACATATTTATCTTCCAGTGCTACGGGGGTGAACTTTCGCGGGGGCCCCCACGCTTGGCGCCGACCTCAGATGGTGTTTCTTATTTTTATATCTTTCCTATATTGAAAGACAAATAGTCGAGAGAAAAGCCAACTCTGTAAAAAAAAGAGGGAGCGCAGCTGATACCCAGGTTGGACCACCCAGAATGCACCAGGATTAATGACAACTGGGTCTGACAGCATCCTGACCACAAGAGATGAAGTCACCCTAGGAAGTGTTTTGCAGAAGAAAATAAAACCAGCGGAGTGAAAAAAAAAAAGAAGAAGGAGAAAAAAAAAGCCTAATGTCTGAAATATACATTGTCCAAGCATTTCCCCCCATTAATTTTGCAAGCCCTTGAGTGTTTCCAGGGAAATTTAATCTGCGTGTTTCTGAGCCATTTACACTTAACTCACCACGCCGCCGTTGCTTCGTGAGAGTCATTTGTTGTCCAAGAAGCCCTCTGAACCTTGTTCGTAAAGGGATTTTTTTTTTTTATGAAAGCGACTGTTTTTCTTTTTCCTTGAAATGAAATTATGCTTCTCCAGATTGAAAGGAACGTGGAAATGAACCCTAACTTCGGAGCTTCTGAGGCGCAAGACAGAGAGGGGATCCTCTTTCAGGTTTCCAACCCGAGGTGCTCTGGTTTTGGCAACATCGCCGTACAGGGTTCAGCCGAAAAGACACAGGCTTATTCCTCCTTGGAGAGCCGAGTAAAGGGAGCCTTCTCCGGCCTCTGCAAACAGCAAGGCTCGCCCCGGCCGGCGTGGCTCAGTGGATAGAGTGCCGGCCCGTGGACTGAAGGGTCGTGGGTTCGATCCAGGTCAAGGGCGCATACCTCGATTGCAGGCTCCATCTCAGGCCTAGGTTGGGGTGTGTTCGGGAGGCAACAAATCAATGTCTGTTTCTCACATCTATGTCTCTCTCTCTCTCTCTCTCTCTCTCTCTCTCTCTCTTTTCTCCTCCCTTCTACTTTCTCTCTCTAAAAATCAATGGAAAAAATAGCCTCAGGTGAGGATTAACAACAACAACAAAAGGCTTTTAAGGGCTAAAACGAGTTTGGCTCAGTGGATAGAGCATCGGCCTGTAGACTGAAAGGTCCCAGGTTCGATTCCGGTCAAGGGCACATGCCTTGGTTTCGGGCACATTCCCAGTGGGGAGTGTGCAGGAGGCAGCTGATCGATGTCCCTCTCTCTCATCGATGTTTCTAGCTCTCTATCCCTCTCTCCTCTCTGTAACAAATCAATAAAATATGTTTTTTTTAAAAAGGCTTTTAAGGAATACAGCCAGTCTGCCAATCGACTAGACTAGAGTCCAGCCTGAATACAGCTCTGACCTTGAGTGTGGGGGGTGAGACCCTGGAAGTCCTAGAGACACGTCATGGTCTTAAGGACTTTGTGGTCCAAGGGACTGAACTGTGAAAGGAGGGCAATCATAGCGCCCACCTCAGAGGACTGCGGTGAGAACTAAATGAGAAAACTGGGCGACGTGCTCAGCACTTCCTAGACCTCAATATACTTCAGCTAAAATAATCATCGTTATAATTTAATCACCATGAATGAGCCCCTACAACAGGCACTTCAAACTGAAAACATGCGCTGAGATGCAAAGACCACGCTATATAAAATGCTCATCCGTGCGTGTCTTCGCCTGCCAGCTCCAAATCCCCCTTGTGAGAACGAATGACTTGGGGGGCTCAACGTATCTGGGGGCTGGATTTGTAAGGCCTGATGGAAGGCCTAATTGGACAGCCACTGCGGGAAGAGCCGCTGTGTGTATGAGAATCAGGCCGAGTCTGGCTCATGCATTGGCGCCTGGGATGTGTACTCTACTGAAAGCGGGGAGGCGGGTCCCAGGTACAAGGGGTCTCGGCTCTGTCTCCCAGCCTGGGTCCCCTCTCTGTGTGGCCTCATTCTCAGCTGTCGTGAGCCGGCTGCAGCGTTTCCCTGGGCTACCATGAGAGACAAGGAAGAAAGAGATTCAAGGAAGAAAGAGAACCTATGTTCTGTGTCTTACTGTTCACCTTGAAGACATAGAATGTTCGATCCATTGGATCCTGTTAGTGGATCGCAGAGGACGGGCCACATGGAAAAGTTACACAACCTACACATTCAGTTTCCAATCCTCCCGATCTCAGTGTGGATGGTTTCAGACTAGTCTCTTTCCACCGACTCCACCAGAGGTGTCAATAGCAAGAAGGGCTCTTGATTCTGACCTCATCCTTCAAAGAGGCCGAGTTTCTTCTCCGGAATGTTCAAAACAGCGGTTCTCAACCTGTGGGTCGCGACCCCTTTGGGGGGTCGAACAACCCTTTCACAGGGGTCGCCTAAGACCATCGGAAAATGCAGATATTTACATCACGATGCATAACAGTAGCAAAATTTCATGGTTGGGGGTCACCACCACATGAGGAACTATATGCAAGGGTTGCGGCCTTAGGAAGGTTGAGAACCACTGGTTCAAAAGTTTTGAGGCTGAGTAAAGACCATCAAGAGATCGGGGGGCTGAATGCTAAAAGCTGGAGCAGAGAAAAGGCCGGAGAGCATATTTCTGAAGCCCAACTTGAGCGAAGGAGCAGGAAATACACAACTGGAGAAATTCTTTTTGAAGATAATACACGATCGTTTCAACAATAACTTGCTTTATAGGCTGTGCTTGATAACGTTTATCTGCTCCACGAGAAGCCAACCAGTTCAAACGTCTGATCGCCCGTCCAGTTCCATTGGCTCACACGCACTAAGAGGGAGGTTTTCATTATCAAACCAACGTGGGCTTGCACTCCACTTAGTAATCACACATACCATCTCCCTCCGAGTCTGGCCTGGCCGTGGGAGCATTACAAATATCTATATTGTCCCAGCACCCTCTAATGCTATTACAATGACAATTTTATTAGACCCATAAAATGTTTGCAACTTCCCTGCAGCACACTGTAATTTCACCAACAGTTGTAAAAGGTCTTAAATTATATTTGCGCAAAACTGAGATGAATGGGATGGAGCGTTAATGCGTTTCTCATTGTGTAATAGGGGACTTTTTCCTTCCCCTCTCCCTTTGCCAAGTGGAGAGCAAAAAAAAAGAAAAAGAAAAAGAAAAAGAAAAAAGCTATCTCGTTCAACTATTTGTCAACTCCCATTAGAAACATTTAATACGAATAAAATTTATGGATTCGGTTTCCAAAGGATACTGCCAGGAGACTTCATGATTACCACATCAGTTCTTAAATGCAGCCATTGTTCACCTTATAAAAATCTATATCCAGCCTGACAGGTATAAAATGCAGCTCTGTGTGCTGAGTCAGCATCAGAGACGTTTCTGGTTGAAGTAGAGTTCATGAAATACAAGTAAATGTGTTCTCAAGGCCGTGAGGAAAGATTGATCTGAAAGCTTTCCCGCAATAAATATGGAACTGACAGATGATGATGCTCTACACCTATCCTCAACAGAAAATAAAATAAAGCATGATTTGGCTCAGCGGCTAGAGCGTCGGCCTGCGGACTGAAAGGCCCCAGGTTCGATTTCACTGAAGGGCATGTACCTTGGTTGCGGGCACATGCCCAGTAGGGGGTGTGCAGGAGGCAGCTCATTGAGTTTCTAACTCTCAATCCCCTCCTTTCCTTTCTGTAAAAAAAAAAAAAAAAAAAAATCAATAAAATACATTTTTAAAAGGATAATAAAATAAAGCATGATTCAATCAATCCCATAGGTAGGAAATAGGTGAGTCCGTTTTAAAGGTTTTATAGGCACACACTCAAGGGTGTAAGTGTGAGCAAGTCAATTACGAATTTTAAAGCAGGTGTTGTCTTTCACACAGTGAGATTGTGCTGACATGTCCTTGGCATCCCATTTCTGGAAGTCTCGATGGCTTCGCATCTGTCTACATTCAGGCGCACTATCGTTCTTGGACCTGATTCTTTAAGCCACAGCGACTGTTTCCTCCTCTACGCTCCCCACCTCTGTCTAACGTGTACATGGTTATTTGTCTAGGAACCTTTCCATTCCGACTAAATACGAGCTCCTTATTTTTTTAAGGATATTTTGATTGATTTCAGGGAGGAACGGAGAGGGAGAGATGGAAATATCCGTGATGAGAGAGAACCACTGATCAGCTGCCTCCTGCACGCCCCCTACTGGGGATCCAGCCTGCAACCCAGCATATGCCCTGACTGGGAATGGAACTGGTGACCTCCCGCGTCATAGGTTGATACTCAACCACTGAGCCACCCCGGCTGGGCCGAACTCCTTATTTGATGCCGGCTTTATCTTCAGCTGCGCCACACCCTTTGCAAACAGTAGGTGTGCTTACCAGGTATTAGTGATGGAAATAATGAATGAATAAGGCGTCCTTCCCACAGAACTGCGCAATCAGTAGTCCCTAGAACAGTGGTTCTCAACCTTCCTAAGGCCGCGACCCTTGCATACAGTTCCTCATGGGGTGGTGACCCCCAATCATGAAATTTTGCTACTGTTATGCATCCTGATGTAAATATCTGCATTTTCCGATGGTCTTAGGCAACCCCTGTGAAAGGGTCCTTCGACCCCCAAAGGGGTCGAGACCCACAGGTTGAGAACCGCTGCCCTAGAACTAGTCACTTCCTAAGGAAGAGCATCATGGAAGCAAGGGATGTACAGCGGTGACATCACCACAAACATCAGTGTGTAGTGAGCTAAGCGCGAGGGCACAGGGGAGCAGACGTTATTAAGGTGGAGCGTGTGCGCGCCTGGAGGAGCATGCTTTCCACGGGACGCCTGACCTCATTCTGAGAGCACACATTTTCGCATCCTCAGCTTCCAGATTTGTCCTTTAAAAACCTATCTGTCTGAAGAATGGCTGGATTTCAGAGTTCCCTCCAGTTCTCCCCTCGGCTGATTGACAAAAATGTAAACCCAGATCGTGTGGCCAGGGAATGTGAATTGCTAACTGGGCAGCATCCGATGATGTCCCAGAACTAAGCTACAGCTCAGCTTCTGCAGCCTGATTACTCATTTCGAGCAAATTAACTAAAGCCCCAATCAATACCCTACTTTCCAGCGTATAAGATGACTTTTTAAAAAACTGTATATATATACACATACATATACATATATACATATATACACATATATATGTATGTGTATATATATATAGTTTTTTAAAAAGTACATATACATATATATGTATACATATATATATATATTATTGATTTTTTACAGAGAGGAAGGGAGAGGGATAGAAAGTCAGAAACATTGAAGAGAGACATCGATCAGCCGCCTCCTGCACGCCCCCCACTGGGGATGTGCCCGCAAGCAAGGTACATGCCCTTGACCGGAATCGAACCTGGGACCCTTCAGTCCGAGGCCGACGCTCTATCCAATGAGCCAAACCGGTTTTGGCAAGACGACTTTGTAACCCAGGAAAATCTTCTCAGAAGTCGGGGGTCATCTTATACGCCGGGTATCATCTTCTAGGGCGGGTATATCCCAAACTCTATATTTTAACTGGGAAAGTTGGGGGTCGTCTTATACGCCCAGTCGTTTTATACGGTATATGCTTTATGGTCCGAGATCTTTACTCACAGGGCAACTTTTTTTTTTTTTTAAGTAGAAATGAGTCACATGAGTGGAATTCTGGAGAGCAACGCCTGCTTCTTAAGCTGCATGAGACAATGCAGTAAGTTGTCTTTAAAACGATCAGCAATTGCGCCAATATCCACTTTCCGAAAAACTCCACGGCTCGCAGCCAGCCAGAACTAAGACGTAAAAAAACTGCCCCTGTTCCACTCAAATCAAGGGAGATCTGGAGAGCCGCCAAGCCTCGCTCTGTTTGACGCCGCGCGGAGACAGCCCTGCTCCCTCAGTCCCCTGTCTTGTCAATATCTGTGGGAAGCAGGTCGCCCCGAGGATTACTCTCCCCATGTGGACGGAGAGAAAACAGTTCTCCTCTTTGCCCCGTCACAGGAGAAACTGAAAACCGTGGCAATTAGAAAGCCAACCCCACCCACCCCCTTCCTAGCAAGACAACAGCAATAAAAACAAATGGGGCCGAAACCGGTGTGGCTCAGTGGATAGAGCGTCGGCCTGCAGACGGAAGGGTCCCAGGTTCAATTCCGGTCAAAGGCATGTACCTTGGTTGTGGGTATATCCCCAGTAGGGGGTGTGCAGGAGGCAGCTGATGGATGTCTCTCTCTCTCTCATCGATGTTTCTAGCTTTCTATCTCTCTCCCCTCCTCTCTGTGAAAGATCAATAAAATATATTTTCAAAAAATAAAAATAAAAACAAATGGGACACTGCCCTAGCGAATACAGCTCAGTGGATAGAGCATTGGCCTGCAGACCCAAGGGTCCCGGGTTCCATTCCAGTCAAGGTCATGGACCTTGGTTGCAGGCTCCTCCCCAATTTGGGCCCGAGTCGGGCTCCTGCAAGAGGCAATTGCTTGATGTGTTTTTTCCCCATCAATGTTTCTCTCTGTCTCTCCCTCTCTCTAAAAATCAAGGGGGGACATATCCTTGGTGAGAATTAACAAAAAATCAAAACATACAAACAAAAACCCACAAATGGGGCATCAGATGTTATGGCAGAAGTGGCTTCTATGATAATTAATTCTTTTGAACCACAGCTTGGGAAACTGAGGCTGGGGGAAAATACACGACCATCTCCAAGGGACCGGGAAGGCAGCAGCATGGATGGTTTCTCTGAGGCGGTCCCCGGGTGTCCAGTTCTGTGTTTCATTAACTCCAGCCTCCTGAATGGAAGGCGTACAGCGTGGCACATTCGTCCCTGCCAGTTACAAGGCGCCATGCCAATCAGGAAGCGCCCGTCTCACTTGGTGTCTGGTTGTGTTTATGATGTTTAGCACCTCACGTCTGGATGGCTGTCCCCACACTTTTCACCAGGTGTCAGCTTGGTGGGACAATCAAGGTCAACACCACCCAGCGAAGACGGGCCCTGCATTTCCTCGGCCTCTCACAGCACAGAACAGGACCTGGTCTTTTTTTTTTTTTTTTAAATATATTTTATTGATTTTTTACAGAGAGGAAGGGAGCGGGATAGAGTTAGAAACATCGATGAGAGAGAGACATCGATCAGCCGCCTCCTGCACACCCACTACTGGGGATATGCCCGCATCCAAGATACAAGCTACATGCCCTTGACCGGAATCGAACCTGGGACCCTTCAGTCCACAGGCCAACACTCTATCCACTGAGCCAAACCGGTTTCAGCAGGACCTGTCCTCTTGATACAAGTACCCTGACCATCCATGTGTCATGATGACTGGGAAAGAGGGGGGTCCCTAGAAACCAAACTGTGACCCCAATGAAAGGAGGAGGGGAACACAGGACAGAAAGGGTGTCCCACCACCCCCACAAACCTGCAGAAACTAGAAAAATCCGCAGAGAAAACCCTAATTTGCAGAATACATTGGGGAAAGGGCAAGGGAAAAGGGTGTAGGCTTTCTTTTTTTTTCTTTTTTAAATACGTTTTTTATTGATTTTTTTACAGAGAAGAAGGGAGAAGGACAGAGAGCTAGAAACATCGATGAGAGAGAAACATCCATCAGCTGCCTCCTGCACGCACCCCCCCCCCCACAGGGGATGTACCCGCAACCAAGGTACATGCCCTTGACCGGAATCGAACCTGGGACCTTTCAGGCCACAGGCTGATGCTCTATCCACTGAGCCACACCGGTCTTGGCGGTGTAGGCTTTCTACACGCCCTCTCCACCTGAACCCTACTTGGGACTGAGTGGTTAGAAAACAGACCTCGGGATAACAGGGGCCTGGACGCCGAGGGACGGGCCAAACTCAGAGGCAATAAAGACTTCGCAGTGAGGTTTTTCTGCGCCTTCTGATTATCAATGGCCACTCGGATATTTTTTCCCTCTCGATATTCTCCGCCGTAAATCAGAAACCACATGACCTCCCCTGCTCCTGCTGTAATTTACAGAGAAGCATTTGAGCAAGAAAAACAAATGATACTGAGTCAGATTCCAAGGGACCCAACAGGATCGTATTTCCAGGCCATAGTTGTGAAGAGCATTTATCCAGCCACGTTTCCCCGCCCCCCCCAGTGGGGTGTGTGTGTGTGCATGTGTGTGTGTGTGGTATGTAAGCCTGGATCTAGCAAAGAGGGGGTGAAATAGGAGGATTAGGGGGAATTTTGATTTTTAGTTATCTGAAGAGAAGACTTTTTAATGCTATACACAGATGCTACAAATCCCAAATTTAGGAGGGGGTTCTGGAAGGAGAAAAAGGGGAGAAAGCATGAAAAGAGGAAGAAAGGAAGGGAGAGAGGGACAGAAGGAGGAAAGAAGGGAGGGAGGAAGGGAGGGAGGAAGAGAGGAGAGGGGAGAGAGGAGAGGGGAGAAAGGAGGAAGGAAGGGAGAGAAGGAAGGAGGGAGAGAGGGAGGGAGGGAGGGAGGGAGGGAGGAGAGAGGAGAGGAGAAGGGAGAGAGGAGAGGAGAGGGAAGAGGAAGGAAGGGAGGGAAGGAGGGAGCGGTGGAGGAAGGAAGGAAGGAAGGAAAGAGAAAGAAAGGGAGGATGAAAAAGTAATAAAACAAGGAAAAGGAGAAGCAGCAAAAAAAAAGACTCATAACTTAGCCAAAACCGGTGTGGCTCAGTAGATAGAGCCTCGGCCTGCAGACTGGTTCGATTCCGGTCAAGGGCATGTACCTTGGTTTCGGGCACACCTCCAGTAGGGGCGTGTGCAAGAGGCAGCTGATAGATGTCTCTCTCGCATCGATGTTTCTAACTCCCTCTTCCTCTCCCTTCCTCTCTGTAAAAAATCAAAATAAAAAAAAAATTAAAATTAAAATAATTAAAAAAAGACTCACAACTTAGGTGCAAAACCACCGCTGGAGAGAAAGGAGCGGAGGCCACACGTTGGGAGTAAATGCGTTTCCACATGTGAACGCCAATATGTTATGGCCTCATCCCGAGTCATAAATATGACAATTTGCCTCATTTCAGAGCGAGGCCGGGCCGGGCCCAAAACAAGCAGCCATCCCGTGCTTACTTAATATTCCTGAATATGAGCTCTCCCCGAAGCTCCCCGCGCGGATAATGTAACGCCGGGCGCGTATGCGGCAGGAGGAGGAGCCGGGAGGTGACAGAGAGCAAGCTGTGAACACAGAGCTACTTTCAGGCGGAAGGCTTGTACATGATATATGGAACAGAAGATCGTCCATCATGGTTATTGAAACTGTGACCAGCAAAGCTATAAACCTGACACGGAAGAAGAGAAAATATGACTTGTGAGGTTGAAAAAGCACCAAAGAGGGAGTTCTAAAAGGGAACATTTCATGACAAATTAGTTTGTATTTTCTGTTTTCATTTCTGACACATGGAAGGAAATGCTATATGTTTGCTTAAGGAAGTGCAAATTTCTCCACTTCATCCATTTAAAATCCTCACCCGCAGGCCCTTTGTGCCGGAGCATAAAATTTGGAGACCTTAAAGAGTCATAATGTTTCCCCGAAGAGTTTGGCCTCAGAAACATATTACGCTTCACAAGGGCTAAAAAAAGGAAAACCATTTTGCAGCAACCTGCGGAGTCTGCTTGCGGTGGCTTGCAAGGAGCATCCCTTCCTTCGCATGGTTTCTTTAGCGGATCTGATGAAATATTAGATGCGATCGGAACACGCGGCTCAAGCAAGAGAGCCATAAACTTAGGGAGACGGAGTCGTAAAACAAAAGTGTGCTAACACGAACCAAGTTTCAGACCAGGGGAAAAAGAGTGCCCGCTGGTTGCTCGGTGAATAGGCACACAACTGGGCCGGGAAGTTACAGACGGTGCGGGATGTAGAGCGAGCTAGGATTTAGAGCGAATTAAGAATGACTGCCCAGCTATGGGAGCAGGCAGAACAGGGCAAGTCAAAGAAGGAAGCTCAAATTCAAGGGAAAGTACTGAAAATCCTCTTTTAAAATGCTTCTGCAATTTCTGTGTGTGTGTGTGTGTGTGTGTGTGTGTGTGTGTGTGTATGTGTGTGTTGGGGGCGGGGAGGGGAGAGTGGGGGAGATAGGAGGTGAAGACCATCCAGATGATATCAAGGAATTTCCCCCCAGTGCAACATACCAGTAGCTACAATAACAATAACACTATGTTATTAGTAAAATAATCATACTTTTCAGTTACAACTTTAATTTTTGAAGATGTCAATTCTCCCTAAATTGATCCACAAAAAATTTACAGACTTCACCAATCCCAATCAAAATCTCCGCAAAATGCTTTTAACTTGGGAAAAAAAAAAAAAGAGTCTAAAATTTAGCTGAAAGAATGAATAGAAATAATTAGCAAAATTCTAAAAAGGAAAAATAATTAAGGGAGGGGGTACTTATCCTCACAGAGATTAAAAATTAACTATAAAATACTTGCCACTCAGCCTAATTTACGGCAGGAATGGAACTGAGTATAAAAACAGTAGCCAAAATATCTGCAAATTCCATGTACATCAGAGGCGGGATTTCAAATCAGGGAAGAAAATATGGTGCACGCTGAAAATAATGTCGGAAAATCTGTTAGTAATTTATTAAATAAATAATCTGCATCCAAACTCACTCCTGATTCCAATATAAATTTTAAATGAATCAAGTGTTACAGTTAAAAAATAGGAACAGAAAAGCAGTAGGAAAATATATGGGTGAATATTTTGATAATTTCCAACTGTAACAGAGAATTCAGAAACCTTAAAATATTATGCCCTATGGGGCGGGGGGGTAATGGGGGAATAAGGACACTTATGTAATAACCTTAATCAATAAAGAAATTTAAAAAGAAAAAATATATTATGCCCTTTTGCTGCACAAAAGTAAGATGAAATGTTATGGTGTAGAAAAGGAATCAACGAAGTCAAAAATGCTAAAGACAACCAACTGGAAAATACATAAGAATATTCTCTTTCTATATTTATATTAGCAAATTATATTTGTATAAATAAATTCATGTGTTAAGCTTAATATGCAGAAAATATGACTTGTTAGGTTGAAAAAGCACCAAAGAAGAAATTATAAAAGGGAATTGGAACCCTAACTGGTTTAGCTCAGTGGATAGAGCATCAGCCCATGGAATGAAGGGTCCCGGGTTCGATTCCTATCAAGGGCAAGTACCTTGGTTTCAGGCTTGATCCCCGTAAGGGGTGTGCAGGAGGCAGCTGATTGGTGTTTCTCTCTCATCCATGTTTCTAATTCTCTATCCCTCTTACTTCCTCTCTGTAAAAAATCAGTAAAAAATATTTTTTTAAAGAAAGGGAATCAGAAATCAATAGAAGGACAACCTGGAGTTCCCCAATAGAAAAATGTATGAAGAATATGTACCTCAAAAGAATAATATGTAGAAGCAATTAATAGAAGAAATACAAATAGCCAATATAAGTAAGAAAGATATTAAACTTCACTGTTAATTAAATGCAAATAAATCACCAGAGAGACATCACCTTTTGCCCATCAGATTATCTGTAATATTTTAAGATAATTAAAGAACCATTGAGACTCTGCCAGCAAATCTGACCTTCCACTTCTCACCACCTTTAGGGCATCAAGTCCAGCGGTTCTCCCCCTGCGGCTCCTGTATTAGACTCCGAGAGGGCGGCTTCCCCCTTTAGACCAGCGGTTCTCAACCTGTGGGTCGTGACCCCTTTGGGGGTCAAACAACACTTTCACAGGGGTCGCCTAAGACCATTGGAAAACACAGATACGATTCATAACAGTTGCAAAATTACAGTGATGAAGTAGCAACGGAAATAATTTTATGGTTGGTGGTCACCACTACATGAGCTGTCTTAAAGGGTCGCGGCCTTAGGAAGGTTGAGAACCACTGCTTTAGACCCTTTGGAGCTATTAGAAATGGGGAGTGGATTTCCATGTAAAGGTTAGGAAAGATGCTTACAGGATAAACAAAGCATGTGACAGCACTTCTCATTTACATTCTACATATAAACATGCCTATTCACACAAAAGATGTTGGGAAGGATATATTCCAAAAGTACTTAACTCTCTTAACAGAAGCTTTTCCCTCCCTCCCTCCTTCCTTCCCTTCCTTCTCTCTCCCCTCCCCTCCCTCTCTCCCTTCCTCCTTCCTTTTTGCATTCCCGAGATCCTGGCACTCCTTCCCACGACGAGGTGACTAGACTGTTCTCTGAGCCTCACCCACAGCACATTCGTCTAGATGTCTTCTTACGACGCCAGACAAGCAAAAGCATTATCAACAACTTGCAGGCGTGTTTCACTGCGCTTGCCGCAAAACTACTGAAGCCGGTCACCGGGACAAACTCGGGATCAAGGAGTGGGAAGCAGTTTTTGATAGGGGGTAGTTCAAAGTCACAGTCACCAAGGGTGTGGGTAGGAGAAGGATGAAGAATGGGGACCATGAATGCAACCGGTTACCACCTGGATGCTGTGTGCTTCAGATTGGAAGGCCAGAGCTAGAGGGTTTTGTCCTGAGATTCAGATTGCACAGCAAACATCCTGTCTTTTCTTAGAAAAGTTAGTTATTAAGGAATGGCTGGTTGGCTAATAGGGATTATAACACCTCACCAATCTACTGGTTAGATATCCATGTCCGCTCAATGTTACTTATGCAATGAGATGAGATACATTTTAAAGTACTTTGAAATTTTATTTATTTTTTTTAAAAGATTTTTCTTGATTTCAGAGAGGAAGGGAGAGGGAGAGAGAGAGAGAGAGAGAGAAATATCAGTGATGAGAAAGAATCAGCTGTTTCCTGCATGTTCCCTACTGGGGATCAGGCCTGCAAACCAAGCATTTACCCTGACTGGGAATCAAACCCTGACCTCCTGGTTCATGGGTCAACGCTCAACCACTGAGCCACAGCGGCCTGGTGAGAATTTTAAAGCTATGCACATAAGATGATTCTATGTGGACCTCATAATTGCCAATACATGTCTTCTGGGCTTCCTGTCCTTTGCTTTGTGTATTCAGAGAACGCAAAAGCCAGTTCAATAATGAGTGGATCAGAAAACTATGGTACATCTACACAATGGAATTCTATGCCGCCATCAAAAAGAAGGAATTCGTACCATTTGCAGCAACTTGGATGGAACTAGAGAGCCTTATGTTAAGTGAAATAAGCCAGTCAATGAGGGAAAAACACCACCTGATCTCATTCATTTGTGGATAATAAAGAACATTATAAATGGATGAACAAAAAGATAGATACAGAGGCAGTAAAGCATCAAACAGACTGTCAAACTACAACAGGAAGGTTAGGGAGAGGTGGGGTAGATAAGAGACCCACCGAAGGACTTGTATGCATGCAGATAAGCACAACCAATGGACGCAAGACACTGGGGGGTTAGGGTATGCCTGGGAGGAGGGGGAGGGCAATGGAAAGATATGTATACATGTAACACATTAATAAAAAAAGAAAAAAAAACTGAAAAAAAAATAGTGAAGCCTAACATGATTCGGTAGATAAATTCGTTGTTACAAAACAAAGACAATATCACGTAATGTGTTCCCTAGTCAAACATGAATTGCTTTGGGGACTCATTACCATTCCTTCTCACACTTGCATTTTATGCCTATCAGAGGGCCTGGTGATATTTAAATGTCAGATAAATTGCGTCCAACGATTGCTTTCCTGAACATGAGTCTCTGCCCGCAGGAATTCGAACATGAGTCATTTTTCCTTGAAATGCGTCCAGTCGCTGGAGCAGCTGTAAACTGTAGGAGTTGATGCTTTTTAATTCTGAGGTGAAAGAGTCAGGGCGCCCCACCCTTTGGAAAGGACTTTGGCTACGACACTCTCGCAGAGTTCAAGGCGCCAAAGCCTTTAAATAATCTCTTTGCCTCCGCAGCTCCTGTGGCCTCTGAGCGCTCCACCGCCACAAAGCAACAGCCCCTTCTATTTGCCCGGCCTCTCTCTCTGAGCAACAGTACCCAGTTTTTGACATCTCACCCCCAAATCCAGCTGTGGAAAAAACTCAACGTAGCAAAACAAACAAACAAACAAAATCTCACCAGGAAGGTGTTTGCCACAGGGAAGGAAAACAGAGGTTCTATACAAAGCCCCTCTAAGATGTAAGAAGTTATCTCTTTC
>JAAGEH010002526.1:8216657-8283570 GCA_011751065.1 Lasiurus cinereus | reverse complement strand
CCCGAAAAGAGTTGTCATCAGCTAGCTCTCCACTGCTTGTCTCTCTCTTCCTTTCATTCATCCACTCAACAAATATTTATTGAGCACTGTCTCTGGGCTAAACAGGCACAGGCCATAAAATCCACGTTGCAGTTGAAATTAACGCCGAGGAATAAAAAAGTCATCCCCCAAAATAAAAAAGATATCCATCCATTGGCCTTCAACTCAACAAAATCAGGTATAGCCCCAGAATTAATGAATTGAAATAGGTTTGCTGTGAAGACCCTGGTCTGTGATGGCTACCCTTTGCTTCTGTGTGATGACAAGAATGTTTTTTATTTTTACTTTTAAATATGAGAGTGAATTAATCAAAGGTAATGAGGTGAGTTCCACAAGCCATATATAAAAATTAATATTAGTTATTTGCCAATAGCCATCCCTTCTGTGACAAAGACTTCCTAACAGCTCACTGAGGCATATCCTGCCGCTGGAACGGGGAGATGCCGATAAGGAGATCATACATTCAGTTTTTTTTAATTTTTAAAATCATTCCTGGGTGTATCCTGAAGATAAACTGCTTTACAAAGAACACCCTCTAACTTCAGAGCTGGGAATAAAAATTACCCGCTAGCCTGAAGACATTAAAACAAGTTCTGTATACTCGAATCCCTACTGGCTGGGACCCCAATAAATCAATTGATAGTCAAACAAATAAAATAAATATTTTAAAACCCATGTTGTCTTCACAGAACGGAGACCTATAACTTAGCCACTAAGCCAGCTACTGTTTACTAATGTCCTCGCTCTGCCCAAGCCTAAAAATAGGCCCCATGTTTCAAGTCGGGTGGCAAGTGGAATGACCGATGATTTATTCCCCAGCGTTGTGGCAACGGCCCAGCATTTAGATGGCTGCTTCCTTCCCAACAGGAGGCGAGAGAGCATAAATTTACCACCAAACCTGGATGCCAGAGGAACAGGGCTACCTGGCAGGCAATGCCCGCATCCAAGGGGGGGATTTCATTCTTTTTTGGAGGGTTGGGGGGTAAAAAGGGGTCAAGTAACAAGAGCCGGAGCAGCGAGGATATAGGCTGCTTTCGGTAGCTTGTTGAACAATTCTGAGATTCCACTGACTCACTTATTAGGATAATTCAATAAAGCCCGTTCATCTCAACTTTATTTCCGAAGTCAAAAAGCATAAAATCGAGAATCAAGACAGCCTGAGCTGAGTCCCTGTACTAATTAAACATCTGGGTGGACTTAGGCATTGATTTTCCCCTCCATTCAAATCCAATCTCACCCTGGCCCGTTTGTTTCAGTGGATAGAGCATCGGCCTGCGGGCTGCAGGGTCCCAGGTTCGATTCCTGGTCAGGGCACATGCCCGGGTTGCAGGCTCGATCCCCAATAAGGGGTGCGCAAGAGGCAGCTGATCAATGATTCTCTCTCATCATTGATGTTTCTCTCTCTCCCTTCCTCTCTGAAATCAATAAAAATATATTTTAAAAAATGAAGTCCAATCTCATTGGAATTGTCACGACAGGATTCACAAGATAGTGAATGGAAAGCAATGAACACAGTCTCTGACAGTAGTAAGAACTCAACCATTCGCTGTAACTATTCTATCAACAAGCATTTGTGAGCACTCACTATGAAATTCTGTGCAAAATACTCTTTGTGGCTCTGAAGATAATAAACCAGACCTGTATTCTGTCTACCAGGGGATTAGATTCTAACAGGAGAGATGAGGTAAGATGAAGTTATAAACTACATGAGAGGGAGAATGACAAGAACTGTGTGTATCTTATTCACCCTAATGTCTCGGCTCTCAGAACAGTTTCTGGCAGATGGTGGGTATCCAATCAGTGTTTGCTGCCATATATTAGTAAATATAAATGACTTGCTTACCTCATAGAAAGTGTTAAGAGTGAAGGGGAGAAATATAAGAGAAAACCTAGGTAAGAACGAGGACCCTAAAAGGCAAAGAAGAATGTTTCTCCTACGTTCTCATGTGTCAAAGGCAGCAAGGAGGACACGTTCCCTCATCTAGGGTATTGTAAAGCTGACAGCAGGTGGCGGAGGTAGTTAACAAGAAGAGGATGAATGAGCCCAAAGAAAATTGATGATATTTACCAAGACTCCTGCAGTGCATGCCAGCTTATTGTGCGCTGGAGCAAGCATGTCAAACTCGTGGCCCCACAAGGAATATTTACACGGCCCAGACAATATAACGGTATGTAAGAAACGTTTTAATAAACATTTTGTGACTTAATTTTTACAATGTCCTGTTATACATCATCATTCATAACCAGCTGCCATGTTGGCTAATGACCAGTTACTATAATCGTGTTGCATTCATGTCCCTTACACGTCTTACGCGCAGGCACATCATTTCCCTCCACTAAAACCAGCAGCGAATATTTTAGCAGCCGATGGCCACATCGTTAGTCTTGGACTGACTTTTTGGTGTGCGCAACAGGAAACATTTCGCTTTCGGAGAACAGGAAAATTAGGTTTATTTACATTACACTCATTCATTTGTGCAGTTATTTAGCATCTGGTAAGTTAATGTTCAAGAAAAAATACGTATTCATTTTTGTTAAAATGTTCTATTATTTTATGCTAACATTTTGTTAAAATGTTCTATTATTTTATGTTCGGCTCTTTGTATTCCGCATGTCTCTATCGAAATCAACCTACGTTTCTATGAGAATGGAAGTTCTTGTTTTTTGGGGGCCCACACACACTTAGACCTTGTGTATTTGGCCCGGGTCAGCCTCTGAGTTTGACATGCTTGTGCAAGAGGCTGTTCTAAGCATTCCATGTGTGATCGCTCATCTTATCTTTGCTACAACAGTGAGAGAGGTTTATTATTATCACCCTCGTGTTGCAAATAGAGGACACAGGCACAGAGAGGTTAAGCAACGTCCCCCACGTCACACAGCTGGTCGGTCCCAGAAGCAGCACTGTGCTCCTGGCGGACAGCTGCGGGGCCTGCTTTATTAGGCACAGCTCTCCACCCGGCGCATCCAGAGCCCCCATCCCTCTTCTGGGTTCTTCACTCGGAAAATGCTGGTCCCAAGCTCCATGCTCGGCGGCTTCTGTCTTTCCCTTTTTAAAGAAACCTCCTGAGCCGAAACCAGTGTGGCTCAGTGGATAGAGCGTCGGCCTGCAGACTAAAGGGTCCCAGGTTCGATTCCGGTCAAGGGCATGGACCTTGGTTGTGGGCACATTCCCAGTAGGGGGCGTGCAGGAGGCGGCTGATCGATGTCTCTTTCTCATCGATGTTTCTAGCTCTCTATCCCTCTCCCTTCCTCTCTGTAAAAAATCAACAAAGAATATTTTTTAAAAAAATAGAAAAGAGGAAACCTCCTCTGCCATTACCCTGCCTGCTTCCTGGGGGGAAAGGGGGCTCTCCGTAGATCTGCCACAATAATGCCTCCTCAAAGGGGAAGAGTGCGCTATAAATATCCCTCCCTGAGTGCCCCCCAAAGTAGAACCACCTGCTGGAGCCTCAGGGAGGTAGCCGGAGCGGCCCAGCCTCCACTGCGGAGGGAGGTTTGCATCCCATCACTCAACACAGGTTTTTAGGGACCTCCTGCAGGGCGGGCTGCTGCACAAGGGGGGGAAAGTAAACAGGCCGTAATGAATGGGGTGACTTCGGGGCTTTATCATCTACCTGCTTAATTGGGTCAGGAAGGCCGCATCGGCCAGCGCTGGGGAGAGGCTGCATCCTGAGGAAGCGCAGCGATGGGTGCCCTGGGCCCCGGGCCCGCAGCGCTTTCTGAGGCCGTGGCCCCCCGGGACTGGAGGAACATCCTGTTTTCTTTCACCGCATCTCCGGGTGTGGAAACGCTTTGCAGCCTGGAGGCAGAACCATGCCTCCGACCGGGAGCGCAGAGGGAAAGGTGCAGATGAGGCCGGCTTTCTTTTCTTTTCTTTCCTTTTCCACCGGCAGAGCCAGGCCACGTTCGCAGGTGCCTGGGTGCAGCCGGCCCGAGGTCAGAGAGGAAAGCAGGGCGCAGCCTGGTCTCCCAGCTCCATCTCACGGTCCTTTCATTCCCAGCTACAAAAAGGGGGCGCGGTGATGAGCCAGCCAGGCCTTCTGAGGATCCGCTGGCTCTGGCTGGACCACACGGGTCAGATCTGGGGCAGGACTGAGTGAGCAGAAAAGCGGTGCTTGCTTTTGCCAAAGGGCAGGATTTCGCTCGCAACACCCACACACCATGGCGGGTGTGCACATGCACACACACACACACACACACACACACGCACATGCACGCACGCACGCACAGATGACCGCAAGGAATTTTTATTTTCTCCGATCCCAATCCGGAGTCAGATGCCGCCGCCAAACGCCTCCCTCCCCGAGGGCACCTCCTCCTCGAGGAGCCGCCGGGACTTGCACACTGCGCTCCGCGGGCGCTGATGGTGAATCCAGATGCTCTGCCCCGTGGTTCTCGACACTGACCTTTCGCTGGAGAGTCAATTTGTCAGTCTGCTCCGTGGGTCTGAAGAAATCATCAAAGCCGCCCCGCAGAGGGGCTCCCCATAGGTTTCTCCAAATGCCAGTGCAACCCAGCTACTCTGTGGAAGGGGGAAACTGGGGGGGGGGACAGGAAGAACTGGCAGCTCCCATCACCCCCTTAGGATTGGTTTAATACATTCTGTCTCTCAGGGGAGGGCACTGAGTATTTGGGGGGAGGCGAGGAGGGAGCAGAGGCAAGAAGCAGCCTCCTCCCCCATCACCTTGCCTAACGGGACGCTGAAGGGGGAGGGAGAGAGACCCCCCAGCGGCTCCCCAGCCCAGGCATGTCTGATTTCCAGTCTGCATGTCAATTTTCTGCCACCACAGCCAAGGAAATCAATGTTCTTCTGCACAGAGGGCCAGGGAGATGCGAGCATCATCGGAGATCACGGACGTGTGAAAGCTTAGCGAGGCGCAGGGGCTGGCTGGGTGAGGACAACTCCTTCACCTTCAATTAGGAGATGCTCAGGGGTCTGGTGTCAGTTTCCAGAAAGAACTAGACGGGGCCTGGCCCAGTAGCAGCCCCGTGCCATGTTCAGATACTTAGCGCTCCTTTTCCATTTCCGGTCCACCCCGGATCTTGCTACCATCTGAAGCAGTGGTTCTCAACCTTTTTTAATGCTGTGACCTTTTAATACAGTTCCTCATGTTGTGGTGACCCCCAATCTTAACATCATTTTCGTTGCTACTTCATAACTGTAATTTTGCTACTGTTAATGAATCATAATGTAAATATCTGTTTTCCAATGGTCTTAGGCGACCTTGCTAGCAGTTTTCAACCGGTGGGTCATGACCCACAAGTTGAGAACCACCGCTGTATAGAGCCTAAGACCATCAGAAAACACAGATATTTACATTATGATTCATTAACAGGGCATCTGAGAATACGGCATCTGAGGGGAAGGAAATATTCAAAAGCCCAAGCGAGGAGACCTGGCAGTCCTCAGTTGTAGGCTGGCACAGAGCAAGACTGCTTGAGGCTCCCCGGAGTAGCTGCTGTGGATCTGAGAGTAAAGCAAAGTGGGAGAGGCGCGAGCAGTACTTGGAGGAGGATGTATGTGGTTCTGCTGCAGCCAGAGTGGAGAAACTGTGTTAACGTCCCAGCGATACCTCAGTCAAGTAGCTGAGAGTCAGAAAGGCCAGACTGTACTCTACAGTAATTCCTGCTTTGTATCTGCCTTTAAAATGCTTTAAAATAAGCCCTCAAAAGTAGTTTAAGAAAGACAGATTTTAAAAATTGCTTTCCCCACCCCAGTCCCAAATTAGAGTGAGTTGAGAAACACGCTGGGCTCTCCATAGATCTGCCACAATAATGCAGAAACAAGCCTTTACAAGTTCAATGTAGACAACTAGTCATTGAACTGCCTACTAGAGCAAAACTCAGCACCCTTCAGAAACTACAATATACCATTCACTAAGCTGAGCACAAAATCAAAAAATAAAAACATGTAAAGAAAAAGAAAGATGTGACCCACAATCAACAATGAAATTCCGAGATGGCCCAGATAGTGGATAGGACAGACAAAAACTTTAGAAACTGTTAATACAAATATTGTGGAGGAAATAAAGAAAAATAAGTTCAAATTTTTAAAGGAAAATGTGGCCTTCATGAGTGGAAAGATAGGGAATATCTACAAAAAAAATGTAACTGAAATAATCAAATAAAATAATTAAACTAGAATAAAAATTTAAACAAAGAATTCAATGGATGGTGAATATGGCAGAAAAATAGCAGTCTGGAACTGGCAGGAGAACAGAGAAGTAACAATTGAAGAAAAATAAAGAGGCTGTTGTATTTATGGAACAATTAAAACTGTCTAATATATATGTATTTGGAGACCAGAATGAGAAGTTGTCATTTAAAAATTTCCACATTTGTTTAAAAAATACCACTTAAAGATCAAGAAGCTTAGCAAATCCTGAGAGTAAACACAAAGAAAACCATATCTCAGCACATCATAGTTAAAATGCTTAAAAACAAAAATAAAAGGAAAAACCCTGAAAGCAGACATAGGAAAAGCATGTTATATACAGAGAAACAATGATACAAATGACAGCTGACTTCTCATCAGAAACAATGGCAGTGAGAAGATAATGGAATACCATCTTTAAATTAAAAGGGGGGAAAACACTGCCAATACAGAATTCTATAACCAATTAAAATATCCTTCAAAAGGAAGGAAAACTAATGGCATATTCAAATACGTAAAACTTGAGAGAATTTATTATTAGAAAATCCAAAGACTAAAGGTAAATGATACCAGAGAGAAGCTAGAATGTACACGAAGAAATAAAGAGCACCAGAAATAATAAAACAGTGGCTTATTAAAAAGTATCATATTTTAAAATAACTTCCTTAGAAGAAATTGACCATTTAAAAATGAATTAATAGTTTTGCAAGGTGAGGTTTATAATATGTATAGAAGTAAAAGATATGGTGAAATTCAGAAAGCCAAGAACATCAAATTTTCCAGAGCATATAGAACAACCAGACTCTCTTATATTGCTGATGGGAGAATATAATGGCACAACCTCTTTGAAAAATTATTAGACAGTTCTTATAAGGTTAAAGTACATTTACCATGTGACCAGAAACTACACTTTATGTCTTACCAAAAATAAATTGAAGCATGCCCAAATATGTTTAAAAAAAGGGGGGGGGGCATGGCAAGAATGTTTATAGCAGTTTTACTAGCAATGGTAAAAATAAACAAAGAAACAAAACAAAGAAAATCATCCAAACAACAATCAAAAGTACAATGAATAAATAACTTGTGGCACAGTCAAACAATGGGATATTACTATTCAGCAATGAGAATAATGAATAACTGATTTGTACAACAACATGAATGACTCCCCAAAACATTGTGCGGTGTAGAAGAAGCCAGCCATGTGAGAGCAGGTGCCATAAAATTCTATTTAAAAGAAATTATAGGACCAATAGAACCAATTTCATAGGATATATGCATTTCATAGATTCAACTGAGAGAATACTTCATATCTGTGATTTTGCTGTAAGTAAATTTTACCTAAATTTTCTCCTTTTTTTTTTTTTTAATTTACTTGTCCTTGTGAAAAGATGTAAGTCAGATAATGTCATGCTTTGGTTCATACCTTCACATGTCTCTCATTAAATCCTTACGATGGTCTCAATGATCTCAAGGTCTTGCGTGTTCTGGTTCCCCATTACATCTAATATTTCCCCTGTTACTTACACTGGTCTTTTCCCAGAGCCTGGGATGTGTAAGCTTATCCCTATCAAACCCAGGAGCCTTTGCTCTGCTCTCTTTCTCTCAATAGTACTCACCACTGAAATAGATTCCTTTATTGTATGTTTAGCACCTGTATCCCACAAGTAAGTATAACATACTTTATTGTGTTCATATATTCATCTCCAGTGCATCATAGCTGCTCAACAAATATTTATTGAAGGAAAAGTTTAAATGATGAGTTATCATTTTTTGTCATTAAAAATATTTTGTGTTTACTCTATTCTTCATACACCCTTTCAGTTCAAGAGGTCTAAGCTAAATTGTACTACTGAGTGAGTCTCTGTCTATGTAAAACTATTCATCTTTGGCTAAGGCTCCCAAACCCCCTGCATTTTGATTGGGGGAAAGAGTTTAAATAAGAAAATAAAATGTTGAATGTACTAAGTCTTAGTAACTAAGGGGTTGTCTAGGAAGAAGGTTGAAAGGTATTGGAGTTCATTGTTATGTCCAGAAAGTAACTTTACATTATAAAAGGCAAATTAGCATACCTTTAGCCCTGTGGGAAAGAAACTCACCTTGAATCCAGAGAGTTAGATTTCATCTAGTCAGTCCCCCCAAAATAGGTGGAATTAACTTCAAGGACAATTTTGCTTGCTTCGTGGGGATGCTTTCCTCATATTGTCTCAAACCATTCCTAAAAAAAAGAAAAGCAAGAAAAAGGAAAGATAAGCTACTCTGTCAGAGGAAAGGGCTCTTTTACATGGAAAGATGAAGGACAGCCACTACCCAGAAAGCCAGAGGAGGCAGGCTGGTGAAAGGCGGAGTCTTGCATCAAGACAGGGACCAATCCCAAAGTGACCACCGTGGCTGCCAATTTCACGAGACAGGGCTGCGGGGAGGTCACCCAGGTAGAATGAATGGCACCCTGAGCCATCATACCCCTGCACCATGAGCGAGAATGAACTCTGGCCGCCATCAGCAGAAAGGAAATGTACTGGAAGGATGTTGGGTGACTTCCAAATCAACATGAAGGCTGGAGAACCTGACTCAGAAAATGGATGGGAATCAGGAAGGTTGGGCAGCTGAAAACATAGCTGAGATCACAGAGCTGAAATAATCTGCTTAAAATGTCACCAGCTCATGACATGTGTTGTTGCTTTCATTGTAACCACATCCACCCCAGACACTAGCTGACCCCACCTCAGGACTCTACGCTAATGTCCTTGACTTCAGAAATAGCTTATCTGCCCGTTGGTTTGTACATCAGTCCCTTGGGTTTCAAAGTTCTGGGTGGGATCTTAAATGTGATTGGCCAAGTCTTGGCCACGTGGATATACTGAGTCAGGCAATGGGGAGAGGACATATCTGCCTCCTTTGTTTTTCTAGTAGAAAGTGGGGTCCTCGTATCCTACCAATTGGGGGATATCTCCCTAATAAAGAGAATGTTGAGGTTATAGACAGTCAAGTCTATTATAATCTATCCCTCTGATGGCCTTTCATCTCCATAAACTCTTCCTTCCAAATCTATACTTCCAAAAATATTTCTACATAAAATTACAATCCCATCTTGAATTTCTAAAAATGTGGATTAAATAGGGATTACAACCACCACCAACACATTCTAACGGGCATTTCTTTATATATATGGTAGCTCATACTTATGGCTTCCTCCTCACTACCACTTCATGTTCACTCTGCCTCACCTAGTACATGGTAGGTCAACCTAAACCTAAATCTTCATTCTTTAGAAATCTGAGCCCGTGTTTCTGCTGGCATAAGCTTGAAGTAATCTTCTATGATCTTTACTCTTCAAAATAATAGTACAAGAGATGTCTTTGGGTTGTATCCATGGTCCTTCCTCTCCTTTTTAGTAATCAGGATCAATCAATCCAGAAAAAAAAATTCAACTTCCTCTTTTTATGATTTTTTTTCCAGTGGCATGAGAATCCCTGAATGTCCAAGTGGCTATTTCACTCCCAATTTTATAGAATTCATGGAATATCTCTTGGTAGAAGCAATTCTCCATTGGGTAGTAAAACCAGCAGAGCCCAGGGAAAGAATGCAATTTTTTTTTATGGTGGGTCATTACATGTAATTGAGAGTGGCTCTCCATATTTCTTCCCCAATGTTCCTGAATTTGTGTGTTCCAGAACAGAGAGAGTGTCATTTATTCACCATTAACTCAGAGTAAACGATTCAGCCTGAGGGTTACCACCCAAAATTTGCAAGATGTTGAGCTAAAGGGTAGCCAGTTGATCCTATGTCTGAGTTTTCAAGAGATCACTCCATCTTTCTGTAGGGTCCATTGTTTACGGAGAGTGGGACACATGGTTAGATCAGCAGTGAATTCTATGATCATCAGACCATTACTGCTTCCTCTGCAAAGCCAGTTTCTTAGTCACAGGCAATCCATTTACAATTTTAATTTTTATTTTAGGTCAGTTTGTTTTAAAAGTTTATTTGAATGTCAGGATCATATGTTAGGAGTCCTTAAATGTTACCTCAAGATATTTGGCAAGTAAATGTCAAGAAAATCACAGTGATTATCAAAATAGAGAACACAGAATAGGGATTTCATTATGATAATTCAGAACTTAAGGGCCACTGGTGAAAGTATTCACAGAAGCACAATGGGACAGTGAAAACAATCCTAAATATAAGGTAGATAATTAGTTCCATGGGCAATTTCTGCTCCTTCCATGAAGGAATAACCCAGTGCAATCAATTTCTAACAGGTAGTTGACTAGCTCTCCTGGATGCCAGGGTTCTTGTCCCAGCATTAAGAAGGGGTTCAGCAATCTAGAAAAAGGCTGTGCATAGATGATTAAGAGGTCTGGAGAAGAAAGATAATTTTGAATGGCATAGGGAGTCAGGAGCTTCAGCTAAGGAGCTAGATTCTCCTTGTCTCAGAGCCCCTTGTTTTTTATTAACACAATGTGTCCTACGGCTGTGGTCAGCAAACTGTGGCTCCTGAGCCACATGCGGCTCTTTGGTCCCTTGAGTGTGGTTCTTCCACAAAATACCACAGCCTGGGTGAATCTATTTTGAAGAAGTGGCATTAGAAGAAGTTTAAGTTTAAAAAATTTAGGTCTCAAAAGAAATTTCAATCGTTGTACTATTGATATTGGGCTCTGTTGCCTAATGAGTTTGCCAACCATATACCTCAAAGGGTTCAAAGGGTAGGGTTTACAGAAGCATTGTCAGATTGGGAAATAGCCTACAGCTATTCAGATGTTTGGCCAACAGGAGGCAATAATATGTAGATTCAGATGCTCTGAGCTGTCTGGCAGTAAACAATCATCCTATTGAGGTTTGGGGGAAGTGCCTTTCCAGCCATTCCAATAAGTAATTATATATGTGACTCAGCCCTTGGTGAGCCCTTAAAATTCAACAACCTTTTGATAAAACTCTTGTAATTATGACATGCTGGAATTGGCTCCTGGCACCTGGGTGTCATGCCACCATGCTGCTCAGGCCTGGGCATCCCTAGTGAAAGCTGATTTGTTCTCCTGAAATATTTTGGTTCATTCTAAGAAGTTTGTTCAATTTTCCCCTAAACTTCCCCACCACCAATTCTCCAGTATTTTTCTGTCTAAGCTTCTGATTATCTGACCAAACCATTAGCCACTGTCCAGGAATTGGATCTAGATTGTTTCCTCTGGCAAACTCTCCTGGATAATTAGATGGACCACTAAGCTTCTAATCCCAGGGGAATTTCCGTTCTCCATTGTGCTTTGGGGACCACCCTTGAGTGGAGTGAATGCACTAGAGCAGTTTACAACCAGAAAAGTGACTGGCCCGTTGCCATGTGCTAGAGAGGAGCATTTGACTAGCCACAGGGAGAACATTGAATCTCTCCACAATTCCGCAGGGATGGACCTGGGATGGGACCCGGGTGGGGCATAGACCTAGGACCCTCCCAAAGATGCATTTAAAGGACCCTGGAGCAAGACCACTGATGTGTTGGCTCCTACTCCCTTTGGTTCTGCCCTACATTCTGGTGTCATTAAAAAACCCCACTGAACAACTCAACACACTTGGGAGGTGTACCCACCCGACCTCATCCCAGGTCTACACTCCAACACAAACAGAGCTGTCCTAATACATCCTGCCTCTGTGGTGGGCAGAAATCTGGAGCAACTCAGGGCAGGGGGGTGGAGGCGGGGGGTGGGGGATGGGAAACGCTTTGGAAAAGGTTTTTTTTCTCCCTGAGAACGTTCATTTCCAACATTTCCGCCAATAACCACACTCTCTTGGAGTTTGAGATCAGAGGTAGACTACCCTGGTGGCCTTTTAACCCTAATTAACCCACAAGCCCATTTGGTGCCCCCGCCTCACTGACCTACGTGATGTCGCTTATAAAACGCTGTGTGCCTCCCGTCTGTCAAGCGGTGCACATTCCACAGTTCTTGCTCAGGCCGCTTCCTTCCCCACGGAGCCGCTGCCTGCCTTTTCCAAAGCTGATATTAATATCGCAGACCATTATAATATAGTTATTTTCATGGAAGGCCGGGAGGAAGTCACGTGGCATTAATTGGTCCCGGGGGGTTCTGAAAGTCTCCATTTAGCCTGTTGTTTTAACTCCCATAAGCAGCGGTGAAGTGGAAATAGTGAGGAACTCAGGGCGATCGCATTAAATGAGTGGAGTTTTTTCCTCGGCTTTGTTTGGTTAATGAGTCATTATTCCTTTTTTAATTGGAGGAACATATGTAGCAGGTCAAAGGTACATGCACTTCCTGAAATGCGTGCAAACACACTCACACACACACACACACACACACACACACACACTCCTAGGCCACTGTCTGTTGCCTTATTTTAACCACTTCTGTGATGTCAGCTTGATAGGCTGGGATACAGAGAAGCAAACTAAAGTCGATGAGGTGGGGGGGGGGGGGGGGCGAGGAAAATAAATTCAAAAGCTCCCAAGCATAAAAGAAAAGATCTATTTCATTCTGTTTACGTTGCTGAACCGGAGGGTTTCATATCCAAATGTTGATATCACTGCAATCCACTGCTTTGTGTTTGTAGGGTAAATTTTACTTTTCTGGAAGCCATAATAATCTGGCCACTCAGTGTCTATCCTATATAATAAAAGGCTAATGTACAAATCGTCCCCTTGACCAGGAGTTCGACCAACAGGCAGGGGGGCCAACCCCCCATGTCCCCTCCCCCTGGCCAGGCTGGCTGGACCCTGGCCAGGCTGGCTGGACCCCACCCAGGCACGAATTCATGCATTGGGCCTCTAATATATATACACACACACACACACACACACACTGAGTGGCCAGATTATTATGCGTTCAGAAACCATCATAATCTGGCCACTCAGTGTGTAGCATCCTTTTTTACCTTTATGGTGAGTCTGGGAATTTGGTAGGACCAGAATTACTACTACATTTTCCAGACTGGGAACTGATTTCATGGGACACAGTGACTTTTTTTTTATCCTCACCCAAGGATATTTTTCCATGGATTTTTAGAGTGTGTGGAAGAGAGAGGAAAAGACAGAGAGAAACATTGATGTGAGAGAAACACATTGATCGGTTGCCTCCTACTCACACCATAACCCAGGGCCCAGGCGGGGAAGGGGTTTGCCACCAAGGTACATGCCCTTGATTGGAATCGAACCCCGGGACCCTTCAGTCTGCAGGCCGATGCTCTATCCACTGAGCCAACCAACCGGCTTCTCCTCAACCCTTGGGAAAAAATCAAGAAGGGCATAATAAAAAAGTCCTGTGGACTGAAGAAAGGCCAAACAAACAATCCGTAATGATGGCTTGCCCTACCCAGTCACAAAATGTAACCACTGGAGGAAATGAGAGGACCCGCGGGAGGGCGAAGGGAACTGACTTACCCATCGTCCCTTTCGTCTTCTCTCGTGGGCACAGAAACACAGACGTGTCTCAGCCATGTGACGGGCCAGGTACGCTCCTTCTCGCTTCCCTTTTGATATGTGCGACACCCCATCTTTTCTGCTCATTAAGCCACCTGGCCTAACTTTGTGGGAAGAGTGCTTGTCTGGTATTTCAGACATTCCTAGGATTCAAGGGGGGGAAGATTCGACAACCCAGCAAATTTCCAAGAGACTAATTACCTAGAAGAATTCACCAAACTGCGCTTGCTCCTACCTGTGATCTTCAAGTTTTCAAAGATTACAGCCAAACCCAGTTAGTAGCTCAATTTTTTCAGAAACTCCTGGATCCTCTGCTGCTGCTGTTTTTTTGTGTGTTTTTTCCCCCCTTCCTTCTCTTCACCCCAGTTTGCTTTGCGGCAAATTATGGAAAGCGGGGGAGTCATCAAAGGGAATGTGAGCACAGAGGAAGAGGACGGAGGAGGAAAGGAGGCAGTGAACTTGAGAAAAAGGGGACTGGGAGGGGCAGGCTCGGCGCCCCCCCCTCCCGGGGGGGGTGGGGGGGAAACGGTCTGCAATCCCACGTTCACTGTTTATCACATGCAGGAAAAGTGCTCCGAAGAAAGAACAAATAACGGTGCTTAATATAGAAGGCCCCCCAAGGTCCAGAACAATTTTAGAAAGAGCAGCAGGGCGGGGAGGAAGACGTATTGTGCACCTCCGAGGAAATGAAGGGGAGGACAAACAATATTGTTTGAAAGCGGCGGCGACAAGCTCTGATCAACCGCCTCCTTCTGACCCGGAGACATTTATTGTTAGATTCTCTAAAGGAAAAAAAAAAAATCTGCTCTGCGCAGACCTCCCCGAGTCACCCTATTTCGCAAGAAACTATCTGAGGCTAAGAAATTAGTGCTTCGACACTTCTGTGTCATGTAGGGGAACGGATAGATAAAATCACGTCTCATTTCCCTCCTCGCTGAGTCTCTGTATCATCCAAGTGACTGCAGAGAGACCATCTGACTTAGTGCTCTAGGAACAGAAGTTTTGTAATGCTTGGAAAAATGTAATTCTGGATATGTTATCAGAAATTGATTCAAAAACCACTTCAACCCTAGCCCGTCTGGCTCAGTGGATCAAGCATCAGCCTGCGGACTGAAGGGTCCTGGGTTCGATTATGGTCAAGGGCACATGCCTGGGTTTGGGGCTCGATCCCCAGTGGGGGGCATGCAGGAGGCAGCCAAACAATAATTCTCTCTCATTATTAATGTTCCTCTCTCTCTTTCCCCCTTCCTCTCTGTAATCAATAATATATATGTGTGTGTGTGTATATATATATATATATATATATACATATATATTACAAAACACTTCATATATAGTTTTCCATACATTTATAAGTGAGTCATCTTCCCTTTATATGATTCTGAGGATGACCCTAAACCTATGTAAGAGGGGGAATTATCCTTACACATACACAATATATTTATTAACTCTGGAACCAAACAGCCCCAGCCTTTATTCTATTGGATTGAGAGGCCTGGCTTATAATGCCTGCCAAAAAATATTAATCGTTATAGTCAATATTTGAACACTGGTTATGCTGAGGCATAGTTTCTTGGTGATATTTACCCTCAGTACAGGTAGAAATATGTATGAGTTATCAATTGCTGTGTAACAAATCACCCTCAGATTTAGCAGTTTTGATTAATAAATCGTCACTATCCCACAATTTCCGTGGGACAGGAAACTGGGTGTGGCTTAGCTGGGTGCATTCTGGCTTAGGGTCTCTCACAAAACTGGCATGAAGGTGTGAGCTAGGTCTGCAGCCACCCAAAAGGTCTACAGGCTCTATATAGGGGTTCTTCAGTTCCTTGCCACGTGGGTCTCTCCATAGGATTGTACCCCAAATGGGCAGCTGAGTTCCCCCAACATGAGGGATCCGAGAGAGAGAGAGAGAGAGAGAGAGAGAGAGAGAGAGAGAGAGAGAGGTCAAGTGAGGGCACCCAAGATGGAAGCCACAGTCTTTTTATAACCCCACCTGGGTAGTCATCTCAAGCTTCCACCATATCCCATTCATTGGAACTGAGTCCGGAAGTTCAACCCACACTGAACCGGAAGACAAATGCACAAAGACATTCACACCAGAGGAGGGATCACAGGTGGACATGTCAGAGGCTGCCTAACCATAGAGACTCTGACAGCCGCCTGAAGCCGCAAAGCTTCAGAGAATTCACGTAGAAAAACAAGTAACTTCTATTAACGCAGCAAAAAAAAAAAAAATACCAGCTGGACTGAATTTAGGGGTGATTTATATCCAGGTAACCTGTGAAAGCTGTAATCTGGATGATCTGCCAAAAATTAGAAACAAAGTATGACAAATTCCTTGTCATCATCCCTATCAAATTAAGAGACTAAAGAGACGTCGCCTATTCATTCTGATGCATTGGTCATGCTACATTGGTTATGGTTACACTTCAGTCATTTGGTGATTGTAGCAATTTGACATATGAACTGCCTTTGAGGGAAATTTGGTTTCGAAGCCTCAAGACTTCATCTCAGAACAATTTATCACGGGACTGACTTAGCACAACTGTAACCAATCCTACCTCAAGTCACACATGTGTGTGTGTGCGTGTGTGCGTGTGTGTGTGTGTAAGAAAAAGATGAAAAGACTCACCGTGTTCTGTTTATGAGGTTGAAGATCTTTTCAGGGTATTGCAGCCAAAGTCTCTGTATTACAATAAAAGCTTATCTACCCCAATTTAGATAATTGTCCTCCTCGCTGAATGGGAATTGTCAAGCCCAAAGAGAATTTCGAAGTAGCTCAGAGATTATTTTATGGAGAAAAATAAGTACTAAGAATGAACCAGCCTATCGGAATTTGACGTCCTAATCTATGAAGGAAATTAGCCCTCTCTGATGGGATTTTCTACTCTGAGTTTGTGACTTAGAATTCATCTTCTCCTTCTCCAGAATGTTTTTAGGGCAAGACACAAGTAGAATACCCTCTCCTAGACCTGCCATGACGCCATGCAACTGTAAAGCAAAGTGTAATATATTGGGGGCCCCTCGTGTTATGGCTGAGAATCTCAAGTGCGCAAGATGATGCAGTCACAGAGCGTCTATCTGGCTGCCTGTCCTACTCGAACCCACACCTCGCCTTTTCGGTAACCAGGACACTTGTGGCCCCCCCTTCTCTCAGTGTGGCCGGGTACCCGCTCTGAGAAGGCTTTTGTCCCCCAGCATCTGGCATCCTTCAGCCTGTGCGAAACTGCGCCGTGAGGAAAATGGCTGGGGCTGCAGGAAGCATGTGGCTTCCTTCCCCTGGACCCAGAAGGTACCGTGTGTTCTTTGGACCGCCGACAGCTTCTCGGGCCGTTCCAGATACGGTGTCCAATAACCTCCCTCCCTGTCCCCATTTTTCTTGCCCTCATTCCAGAAAACGCTGGCGAGCTGCCTCCCACATAATTTCATTGTGCGGACAGTTCTGATGAAAACGCTCTCTCCGCTGCTTTGCACTGACCTCCGAAGCACACTCTCTAATTAAGTGCAAATGGGAATCTGCCTCGGAGCCGGCCGGCTCTCATTTTGGACCGGGGAGAAGGACCCAAGTTTATGAACTCGAGAGGCAAGCTCCATCTGCCAAACGAGGAATTTCTGATTTCGTTTGGTGACCGCACTGAGATTACAGAATGCGCCTCCGTAAGCTCTTGAGTGCTGAAGATGGGTAAACCATCTGTCTGTGCTGAGAAGTCAAAAAATACACCCCCCATCCCCCCCCCCCCCCCCAAAAAAAAAGTGGCTCAGGCCATAACATTATTTACCCGGAGCAATTTCATCATAAGAGTATTTTTGGTTCCTCGAAACGGCGTTTCTACATAAGCACAACACTTTACAGTACTAAAGAGGCAATGGCTGCCTTCATGCTCGCAGGTTTATAGGGGTACGCAGCTTCTAAAGAAATGTGAAGGTGTGGTAGAGAGAAGGGCGAGAAAGGGAATGGGCATCAGGAAGAGAGTTTATTTCCAACATTGCCTCTTTCCCTCCCCAGCCAGCAGGGGGCAGTAGGAACAGAGGAAGTGAAGCTTGCTTTCTCCTCCGAATGGGGAAATACACACACAAGGAGGGAGGGCGAAAGTGACTGAGGTTTCTCTGCTTTCCGACAGCTTCTTTGGGGCAGAGGTAAGAGTCCAGGGGTAGCCCCGAATTCCAGTCTTGCACCGTGCTAGCTGAAGTGGTAACGTATGTTTATGAGAATATTGACCAATGTTTTGAGAACATCCTCTGAGCCAGGCAGTGCGTTAAGCATTTTACAGGTATTGTTTTATCCCATCCTTGGACAAAGGAGAATGACGTAGGTTGTGGTCTTTATTTGTGTTTTCAAAATGAGGCTGAAACCGGTGTGGCTCAGTGGATAGAGCGTCGGCCTGCGGACTGAAAGATCCGAAGTTCGGTTCCAGTCAAGGGCATGCACCTTGGTTGCAGGCACATCCCCAGTAGGGGGCGTTCAGGAGGCGGCTGATCGATGTCTCTCTCTCATCCATGCTTCTAACTCTCTATACCTCTCCCTTCCTCTCTGTAAAAAATCAATGAAATATATTTTTAAAACATGAGGAAACTGAGGCTCACGAGATTAATGACTTGCTGAAGGTCACACAGCTAAAACTATAACTGCTAACTAGGAACAAGAGCTGAGTATTCACCTCTAAGCCCGGCATGAATTCTGATCCAGGTTCCATGTGTTTCTGTGTACTCTTTCCCCCCATTTTTTTCATTCTTTAACCTGACAAAGGAGATGCAAGTATTTTTAGGTGTTTTTTTTTTTTTTTTGTTCTTACCCAAAGTGTAACACATGGAATACACACACTGACCAGGAGAATTGAACGTGTCTGTGTTGCCAATCAGAGTAATTCAAGAGAAGGACAATCTTCCTCCAAAGTCCTAAATTGGCCCAGCAGGCATGACTCAGTGGTTGAGCATCGACGTATGAACCAGGAGGTCACGGTCTGATTCCTGGCCAGGGCACATGTCCAGGTTGTGGGCTCAATCCCGAGTATGGGGCGTGCTGGAGGCAGGGCAGCCAATCAATGACACTCTCTCTCTCTCTCATCATTGATGTTTCTAACTCTTTCTCCCTCTCCCTTCCTCTCTGAAATCAATACAAATACATATCTATTTTTTAAAGTCCTAAACTGGCTAACAGCAGCGATATTTCTGAGTAATACTTTTAACCGAGATGTCACACTGTCTCCCTTTCTTTAGACACATAGCCACAAGTTGGCCGTGCAGGCCCTGACCCTCTGCAGTTCTTCCGGCCAAACGGGATGGAGCGAACAGCTCAGAGTTGGGTACCAGGCCGATGGACTCCCCTCTGGGCTGCCTGCATCCCTGCCTGCATCTCGGAACCCTCATCTGGAAGATGAACGTGTCCTCAGCGCCCAGTGGTCGCGAGGGGTGAAGCAAGCGAGTGCAGGTAAAACATTTAGCCCGGCTCGGGGCACGCTAGCTATTATTATCCTCACACGACGTCAGACGTGGAAAACAAGTGGAGAATTCAGATGGCTGTCCAGATGTTGGGGCCTGGGTGCCAAACGCCCAGATGTTTGAGAAACCTCGGATAATTAATTGTTGGTGGCGCTCACCGGGATCGCTGACGCGATGCGATCTCAGATTATGACCGAGGGCAGATGGGGGTTAATGTCCTCCCCATCCACGCACAGTCGTCTTTTGTTGGAAACGAAAAATACAAAGGCACAAGGGCTTCCCCTTTCCGTGTCTGCCGAACAGATTACCGACTGTCCAAAAGCAACTTCTTTTTTTTTTCCAGGCACTTCAATTCCTTTCAAAATACTGATTTTTTTTAAAAAAAACAAAACACATTACTTTATTTCCTATACCTTTTCCCCAGCTTTTAAATATGTCATAAAAGTCTACATCTAATCCAATATTACTGATTTCTTTCCTCTACTGTAACCCTGAACAGCCCAGCATTGAAAATAAAGACCCAAGACTTATCTGTCTCCCTCAGTGAGGGGTTATTCTGCGGTTGTTTGGACATGTACGTATTATTTTAAATAACTTTTGGAAACTATAAATTCCTTTCAGTAGAAGGCTCCTTCTTAACACTCTGCCTCATCCAGTAACAACTGACATATAAATATCACAAAATACACAACAAATACATTACAAAGCAATTATTTGTATGATAAAAGAATTAGCCAAAGAGAATAATTATGTAAATATCTTTCTCAGTCTAAAACCTGTCATTATCTTTACACACCTACATTTCCACAGACATTTGTTTTATTAACCCCATTTCTATTTTTCTCAATCTTCTTATTCATTCCAGATTGTCTTACCATCTTTCAGAACATCCATTAACTACACAAAATTGTGTTTCTTTTTTATAATGTCTTGGCATTTAAGAAAAATAAATGGCTTCAATTGACTAACCAATGTGCTTTCCACATAAGTGTTGGTTGATGTTTTTCTTTATGTTATTAACAAGTTATTAATGAGCACAAGGAAAGTGAACCAACTGGGACATATCAGAATTTTATTTATTTGTCAATTACTTGAGTGATTTCTTTGTCTAATTTTCAAATCCTGAAATGATTATTGCATCTCTGTTTGTGCTGTTCATAATGTAATAGCTAAAGACACTACACATTCTTTTAAATGAATTTATTGACTATTTTTTTGATATGAGTTATTAACATTTTCTCCATCACTTTTCTAAGACTGGATGGTCAACAAATCAATGAATCGAACTCTTTTTTTTTTAATATATTTTATTGATTTTTTTACAGAGAGGAAGGGAGAGAGATAGAGAGTTAGAAACATCAATGAGAGAGAGACATCGATCAGCCGCCTCCTGCGCGCCCCCTACTGGGGATGTGCCCGCAACCAAGGTACATGCCCTTGACCGGAATCAAATCTAGGACCTTTCAGTCCGCAGGCTGACGCTCTATCCACTGAGCCAAACCAGTTTCGGCTGAATCGAACTCTTATTTGCTTCATTTCTGTTTCCATGGTGTAAATCAAGCATGTCAAACTCACAGTCGGCTGGTGGACTGCCACCAACCACGAGTTTGACACGCTTGGTGTAAATGATCAAGCTGTCACCAGAATAGCACTGACTGTGGAGGAGGGACAAGTTCATGGTAACACACCATTTTACAGTATTCCCCCATAAAAGTTATAATAGACATAACTCATCTCGAGAGCTTACCTAGCAGTGAAATGTGGTCAAAGAATGAGAAAGTAAAGAGTGTGAGTACTTATTAGTACGTATTTTACATGTAATTTACGCCAGTGTGTGCTTTTGTAATTTACACGTTAATAATGGCTGTGTTGAACAACGGGCTCACAGATCTCCTCAACATTGACCAACGGGCTCTCCCGAGGGGCTCTGAACTGGCTCCAGCGGGCATCTGCCTCAGGCCACTGGACATTGGGCTAGACCTGCCCTGCTGGATCTTTCCAGAAGTCCGACTCAAGGTAGCCTTTTTGACAACCTGCCTCTTAGGTAACTGCTCGCCCCTTCTGGTGCCAAGAACTTGGATGGATCATTCTTTCTTTCTTTATCCATGACTCAGGCCTTCCTCAGAGACTGTCCTGATCTTTTCAGCATTTGAGATCTTATTATTTAATATATTTTTATTGATTTCAGAGAGGAAGGGAGAGGGAGAAAGAGAGAGAGAGAAACATCAAAGAAGAGAGAGAATCATGGATCGGTCACCTCCTGCATGTTCCCTCCTGGGAATCGAGCCTGCAACCGGGGCAAGTGCCCTGACCGAGAATTGAACCATGACCTCCTGGTTCATAGTGGTCAATGCTCAACCACTGAGCCACACTGGCTGGGCTGAAAGTTTATTATTTAAAATAAATTATTTAAAATAAACAAGTGTAGCTTAGATATTAAAAGGGTGGGGGGAGATTACTGGGTATGAGAGTGGTGGAGGTTGCCCAATTAATCCTCTTTGCAATGATGCCTAGACTTCCATCAGTTTGGCTTCCTACTTTCATGTACGTCCAATATTGTGCAATACATAAGTGAACTCAACAAGAAACTTTCACTCAAATCTGCTCATCGCTAGAAGGGGGTTACTTGGAATATAATCGGGGCAAAGCTTCTCTCTTACAATAACTTTCAAAGGCCTGACATCCCTATGGGGGCTCCTCAACCTCACACTCTTGAGTGGTAAGCTATCACTGGAGTCGGCTTACTTCCTAATTCGGGGTCCCCTGCCACGCTCACCCTTGACTTTGTCACCTCATAAATGTGTCACTTCCAGCATCACCTTCCTTTTTCAGAACAAGTTCTGCCCACCCTGACTCTGTATCTGAGAAAACACTGAACCTGAGCCAAAATAAAGGAGTTCCTTTCCTCCACCCACTCCTCCAACGTGGCTCTGGCACACCGGGCCCTGTGATTGGCCGTGGGCATGAGCGGGAGAATCCTCGTCCTCCAAGAGGTTACGGACTCGGTGGTGGTTCCCAACCCGAGGAGCACGTTCAAGTTTGAAAACCTACCGAAGCGCAGGCCCCATTCCAAACTACTGAGGTCAGAATCCCTCAGACGGGCCGTAGGCAACAGAACTGTTGAAAGCCTCCCTCCGCATGGTTCTGATTTGGAGCCAGGATTGCGATCCCCGGGAATAATAAATACCGAAGGGCCTTTCCCTGTCTGTGTGTGTGGCTGGTAGACACCGGTCCTGTTGAATTAGACTCTTCCTTAACAGCCACTCAACAGGTTTTCCTCCGATTTCCGCCTGTGTCAATGGGAAAAGCCCAGTAGTCCTTTTGGGGTGTAGCACACCTCTTCCTCCTGTTGTTCATTTTGTGGCATAAAGACCCGCTCTATTCCTCTGAAATGTCAGAGAGCACTGTGTTTTATGAACACAAAGAATGTTAAGATTCCATGACGGATGGGTTAATTCACCTATTTCAAAGACCGTTCTTGTACCTGTCTCATTCCACACATGTGCAAGTGTAGCTTAGATATTAAAAGGGTGGGGGGAGATTACTGGGTATGAGAATTTTTTTTTAATTTGTAGAGGTTTTTTTATCTACTTGTTTTTTGTTTTGGTTTGGTTTTTTTAAAAAAAATTTTAAATATATTTTATTGATTTTTTACAGAGAGGAAGGGAGAGGGGTAGAAAGTCAGAAACATCGATGAGAGAGAGACATTGATCAGCCGCCTCCTGCATGCCCCACACTGGAGATGTGCCCGCAACCAAGGTACATACCCCCGACCGGAATCGAACCTGGGACCTTTCAGTCCACAGGCCGACGCTTTATCCACTGAGCCAAACCGGTCTCGGCTATCTACTTGTTTTTTATTAGCGTATAGTTAACATATATTATATCAGTTTCAAGTGCACAATATAGTGATTCCATGTCTATATATCTTATAAAGTGCATTTGAAATGTTAATGAACATACCGCTAAGTGGCCTTCCAAAAGGAAGTACTAAGCCATACTCCCATCAGCGATGGATGAGAAAAATAGCTTTTCTCCACAATCTTCCTGTCATTCTTTACATTTCACATCTTTGCTTATTTTTTTGCCAATTTGAAGAATAAAAATGGACACTCTATACATCTCGCTTTTTATTACAAATCCCTAGATATGCATGAATTTGTTTCTTTATTCTTTTTATCCTGATCTGTTTCTCTCCTACTGACCTATAACCATAAACTCATACTATGTTTGGATATCTGGTAGACCCATTCTCTTTCTTTGCTCTCACTTTTATCTTCATTAAAACTCCTACACATGAATTTGAGAATCAGTTTATGATAAACTATGAAAATTCTGGCAATCACATGAATTAAAAGCTCATTTTGGAAGAATCAACATCTTTTAATATTGAGTCCAACTCCTCATAATTGAATTACTGGAAATACACTCAATGACACCCATTCACTCTATAGAACATTTTTCAGAACACCCACATATTTCTGTTCTCATCAACTGAGCTGAAAGCTTACATATCCTTTCATGATGTCTGCCCTGATTAATATTATTATGCAACTTGATGAAATGCTACAGAAACCAAAGGCATAAAAAAAGAGAATACTGTTGTTCCTACCCAACCTAAATTGATGCTTTGGAAAGCCTCAATGAGGGGAAGTGGTTAAAATTAGATGTGAGTGAGCCATTGGTTAAATATTGTCTCATCAATACTTTTAACTAGTAGTTTCACTTCAAAGGAAATGAAACTGGACATCTGAGATGCTGCCTTTCCGGTATGACTTATGCAAAAAAGTCAATGAGGAACTCCCATCAATGACCTTGCTAAACATAAGACTTAAAGCTCTGATCTGCAGAAAAAAATATGGGTGAATAAATGTAGACTATAGGTTGAAAGTTGCACTAAAGTATCTTAGGTATATCTTTTTCTTTAATTATTCCATGTCTTAAGAAACTTTTTGATCAACAACTGGACTAATTCTCTGTCTCTATCATAACAGAATCGGGGCTTTCTGCATTTCTCTTCATTAACTCTCCGGTTTCTGCTCTTCTCTTTACAATTCATTATTCTTAATCGCTTTGTGTTCATTTTGTTGTTTGCTTGTTTGTTTTTTCTAACTCTATAAGTTTAATAACCTTATTCATTGACTATTTTTGTTTGTTTTGTAAATGCATTTCAGAGTATAAAATTTCCCCCTAAGAATTACTTTGGCTTTCCCCCCATAGATAATAGGACCTTTATTTGTTTGCTCATAGTTCTAAGTGTTTTATAATTTCCATTTTCACTTCTTCTTTGCTGATGAATTTATTATTTTTTAAGATGTATAGGTAAATGCTGTTTATCTAATCTCTTCTGGGAATTTTCCATGAAATCCTTCCAAATTAATAGTACCAAAAGGAAGACTGAGGCCTGGATTTGGATAGTCAATGGAAATGTGAGTAGCCTAAAAGCAGAAATTATTATATGGAAAATCGGTGTATTTGATTACAACAAAATTCAGAATTTCTGCTTAACAATGGATACCATTGACAGATTTAACAGAAAATGACAATTAAGAAAACATATTTTCAACACCTAAAGCAATATCTATTAATACCAAAAATACTTTGAAAAAAATCCATATGGGAAAGGTGGAAATTTTAGTAGGAAAATGGCAAAGGGTATGAACAATCAAAAAATGTGAAATTCTAATGGTTAACAAGGATATGCAGTGATGTTAAAACCCTTGGGTGTTCAGAAAAATTTCAGGTTCACAAAAGCAGAGAAGTTGTTTAATGCTAAGAGGCGGGAATTCTCACCTCTAGCTGAGAGCACAGCCAGAGAGCCTTTTTGGTGAGCAATCTGATGCTCTGTAGTCAAACTGAGTCCACATATACTGTGACTGAGCATTCAGTTCTGAGAAAGCTACCACAGAAAGCTGCCCGCACAATGATGAGTAGTAATATACAGTGGTACCTCGAGATACGAGTTTAATTCGTTCCGTAACCTTGAGGCGTGGGAAACTATGAGACACTCGAGTCGCAGTAAACTGGTGGGTCATGTGCAGCCGGCTGATCCACGCGATTACTCCTATCTCAACTGTTGCTCGTATTTCAAAGCAGAAATTGCTCGCTCGATGGCTCGTATCTCAAAAATCTCTTATGTTAGGACACTCGTATCTCGAGGTACCACTGTATCTGCATATATTATTGATTTCGGAGAAAATGGGAGGAAGAAGGAGAGACAGAAACATCCAAGATGAGAGAGAATTACCGATCTCCTGCCTCCTTCTGAGGACCCAGCCAGCACCCTGGGCATGTGCCCCGACCAACCAGAGCTTAAACCTCGACTTCCTGGTTCACAAGTTGACATTCAACTACTGAGCCACACCGGCCAGGCTGCACTGTCAGTTAGAATTCCTTTTTCAAGAGTCTACTTCTCCGTAGATAATTTCTAATGACTCTGGGCCAGCAAATATTTCACACAAGATTTGGGCAGTAGAAGTGGGCAGCGCACACAACCTTAGAAAGTCATTGCTGGGCTCCGGGCACAAGAGAGGGACGAAAGTCTGGCTTCAGTTAAAGGAGAGCCTTAGCCTTTATTCAGCATCCCAGGCCTTGTTCTAGGTCCATGTACATGCACACACTAAACTCGGGTGAATATATGTTAGTTCTGGTGTGGCTCTTTGTAAAATTGCTGACCATTATGATAGCTGTCGTCTACCTCTCTCTCCATGTTTTCTCTTCCTTTACCCTCTCTCCTCCCCTGGTTCTTTGTCCTCTCCTTCAAAGATTATGAAGACATCCTCTGATGAATTTTATTAATAACCCTAATACCAAAGGGACTACATGTTAATCCACTGAATAACTCTGTCCAGGAGATGGGCCACACTGAATTCAGTGACCCTTTCTAGACACATAATTGGATGACGGCATATCACTTCCTTAATGGTCCTGGTAAAAAAAAAAAAATTATAAATGAAATTGCTCTTTTTTTATTTTTTAAATTGCTATTCCCACTAAACCTGCTATTATACCGAGATGAATGTTCATCTAAAGTAGAAATTACCTAATAATTCCTCCCACCACACAGCTCAGGAATTTGGAAATAGCATATCAGGATTTCCTCCGTAAATGTATGCCATGAATCTCAGCCTTCTTAGGACACATACCAAAATGGCTTTTAGAGTTGCACAGTCCGACTCCTTCCATCTCTAATGGCTCAGCCTCGATAAGACTCAAAGGCCTTGCATGTTAGAGCCCGTTCCTCCCCATCAGCCTGGAGGAACTAAGCCCAGCTCTCCAGCTCCCCATTCTTCCAGCGTGTGTGGGTGTTTGGGGAACTTGGTTACAAGTGGCTGTCAGCAGTAAGTCTAAAACGAAGAAAAAAAGGAACTCCTGATTTATGATCCCAAGGGCTGAGTCTTATTTCAGAAATGTAAAGGTTATAAGCACACACACATGCATGCATACACACCCCACACATACACATGTGCGAGCACACACACACTACCTACTCACATACATACTCATGCACACACATGCGCAACCATATGCCACTCCACATACACACAGAGACACACACCAGATATGCCACAGATATGCATCTATAAACATGTACACATATATACACATGCTCAGAAAACATACTCTGATATTGATGTTCAAAAATAGACAATTAACACTCAAACGAATATGAACTGTTCAATGACAAGAATGTAGAACTTAGTGTCTTTTGTGATTTTAAGTGACATATAAGCATAAAAACAATATCCTTTGGGGTGAAAAATAAAACAAGAGTTCTCGTACATAATAAACGGCTAATATGCAAATTGTTCCCCTCTGGAGCTCGACCAACCAGAGGGCAGCACGGAATGAAGAAAGGCCCCGGCTGGCAGCAGGAAGGCCCTGATTGGCCCTGATCGCTGACCAGGCCTAGGGACTGTACCCATGCACGAATTTCATGCACTGGGCCTCTAGTCATTTACATAACCACTTACTATAAGCCAGAAACCGTTAAACTAAGCTCAGTTTGTTTGTGGCTGTTTGGAGGTTTATGTTATGTGAGAAAGGTGTGAACAATTATTTTCATTGACTTGCTGAGATGACTGTTAAATAAAAGCAATATTACTCTATTACCTGACTCTGTGAGGTTTACAAAGACACTAACCATATTGAGAACCACATCGCTGATCAAAATCCAGGAAGAAGCTCCAGGCATGAGAAGCAATGTCATTTCCACCTTTTAGCAGGTTTCAGTTACATTATGATATCCTAGAACCCTAAATCTTTCTCCGTCACTTTTTATGGTTTCCTAGTTCCTGTAGGTAGGTTCGAGCTTTTGGTTTAGCATTTAAATTTTCAAAGCATAGCTGTTTTATAATCTATGTCCGATAATTCCAAAATCTGCTATCTGTGCCAACACATGTCTCCTACTGACTGTTATTTCTGCTCATTCTTTCCTCTCTGCCTCGTTTCCTTTGGTGTCTAGTTATTTTTGAGTTCATGCTGATCATCGCCCTTGAAAAATAATCCGCTACCCTGAGTACTGGGAATAGTTCCCTCCACCACAGAGGCGCCAGGGACAATCTCATGCCAAGGCTAGAGATCCTGGTTTAACCCAGGTTATATGTGTCCAGGGTATAAATCTGTTACCATCTCAGGGACAAGTTTTAATTATTTTCTTACTTTTCATTCTCTCCTTCTGCTATGCTCAGCACCAACGAAGTCTTTCCTATGTCCTCTCATATTAAAGGGAAGAGAGTGAGTTTAGCTCTGGTTCAGTTCTAAGTACCTACCTCTTTGCATTCTTGCTTAATCAGTGAGAGTATCCTATAAAACTCCTCGTCTTATGCACACGGTGGGCCTTCACTTCTGTCTCTCTCACTCCAGTTAGCCACTAACCCAAAATCCAAGTGTGTTGGACTGGCAAATATTTTAAAGCCCTAAGCAGCCTGAGTGTTCCAATATTCTACCTACTGTTTTGGATACTGGCTTCCATCCAGAAATTGACCTAGAATTTTCTGTCTCTTTTGTGAGTACAGTGGTACCTCGAGATACGAGTTTAATTCGTTCTGTAACCTTGAGGCGTGGGAAACTATGAGACGCTCAAGTCGCAGTAAACTGATGGGTCGTGTGCAGCCGGCCAATCCGCGCGATTACTCCTATCTCAAATGTTGCTCGTATTTCAAAGCAAAAATTGCTCGCTCGACGGCTCGTATCTCAAAAATCTCATATGTTAGGGTACTCGTATCTCGAGGTACCACTGTACTTCAAATATTTTAAGTTGATTTTTCAATGGAAATGTCTTATCTAGCACTTTTTCGTCTTTGACAAAAAGATAGATCTGAATAACCTAGACTACAATATGTAAAAATAACTTATAAAAGGGCATTTTCTATTTGAAAATTACATGAAAATATGTTTGAATTATTCTAAACTGTATGTCTCCCACAATATTCTGAGTCTCAACAAAGAACTTTGTGGTGTATAGCACATAAGTTCACATCAATATCATACCTGAGATTCTTGACTACATTGACTACAAGTGATTTATAGATAAATGACTTGGAAAATGCTAAGTTTAACTTATTTAAAACAAATTCTGGAACAATATAATATTTATGAAATCAAGTATTAATTATGCTATTATATGTTTTTAAAACACACAGTGAAATAAACAAGGTATAAGAATCAACTATTCAAGTTTGGAAATAAATGTAAAATCAAACCTCCATATATTTACCGAACAGTAAAGCTGAAAAGAGCATTCTAGGTAACTTATGGTTAAGGACAGCTGTGAAGAACTTATACCATAAATAATTAGGTATGTTAATGATATGCTTTTCATCATTACTACATGCATGTGGCTTTGCACTGTGGACCAAGCCCAATTAATTGGCATTTTGATGTCTTTGTGGAAATGACATATTCACAAATTTATATTTTAACACGGACATTTCTATATCTTGCTCAGTTATCTTAATGGTTCTTAGCAGTTTTATCCCACAATAGAAACTTAAGTGCTTTTGTTTATTTTTTGTTAATTGATTTTTTACAGAGAGGAAGGAAGAGAGATAGAGAGTTAGAAACATTGATGAGAGACAGACATCAATCAGCTGCCTCCTGCACGCCCCCCACTGGAGATGTGCCCGCAACCAAGGTACATGCCCTTGACCGGAATCGAACCTGGGACCCTCCAGTCTGCAGGCCTATCCACTGAGCCAAACCGGTTTCGGCTGAAGTTGCTTTTAATACATTTTGTAAGTCAACAGAGAAGAAGAAGAAAAAGCAAACAAAAATAGACTTCTAAAGGGCTCTTGCATTTGCGACATTTCAGACACTGTGTATCACCCATCATGCAATATCTAGGCTTCTTGACAAAAACTCTCCATGTCATTTTCCATTATGGGAGATTTTTGAAAACACGGTGTGAGCCCTTTGCAAAAATGGCCTTTTAAAGGCAACGCGTCGGCTCCAGACGATTCCCAGATTCCTCCGGGGTTATATTTTCTCACATCACCCCACGGTCCGCTTAGATCCAGTTGACTAGGAATTCATTGACAAGGCAGACACTCCATTTTACCTTACAAGGCAACACCTCTCAGATTGTCTGGGAACTATTTTTGAGTATTTGTTCTTTTCCCCCCAGTTCTCATGTCAAAAACAATAGTCCCTGAATCAAGAAAATGCCAGAGAGTAAAAACACGCCAATGCATTTCAAAAGAATCACATCTCACCAATAAGATGGGACTGGACTGCAGTTTTACAAGCCAGTCACATTCCCCTTCTACTTGCACAAGGTCATGGCACACAGGACTGGAGTTCTCCTTAGAGCTCTCACGTCTCTTCCTCGGAGGCTGAAGAAATTTATAGACACAAAACAGGCCAGGCCATTTCTTAGAGAATATGCAATGCAGTTTATCCGGAATGACATCTCGGAGGTTATTTTGTCCTCCCTGGTCTCATATAAGTCATGCTGATGCAGTAAAATATTTGCAAAATTCATAACCGAAGTGCTCTGTTGTATATAAAAAAAAAATAAAAATTAAGTACTTCCAGCCAGAGTCCTAGTGAGACCGGGCCCGGCTTCCCATTCCCCGTGAATAATAACAACGCTCCTCTGGAGAAAAGAGGACAGTTTCGTTTTATGAGTCCTGATATGAGAGAAATCCCCTCATGTACTCACCCTCTCTTTAAGGTACCTCTGTGGTTATTATTAGAAAGCTCAGGGCTCGCCGTTTGAAAATACAGCGCTTCTCAGACCTTAAGCTCTTTATCCATCTCAGCTCTGGTTTCTAACTACAGCAGTCACAAAAAAGATCGATCCTGTCAACCTGTCATATTAGAGAGAGAAACCGGTTTCCTTCTTGATTTACCTGCTACCCCTGAGCATTGCCAGAAAACCCGGCTTGCACACAGCACACCAGGCTCATAAATGTGTTAATGCACAAACCATCCCATTATCCCCGCTATCTCCTCCCGAGAAGGCGAACGATGATAGAGAGAGATTGATGGGCGGGCCCCAGAGCCATCCCGGAAATTAGTAACAGGTCTGGGATTACAGCTCGGGGTTCCTGCCACCCACGGCTCAGGGGGAGCCCCTGGTCCGCCCGGCGGCCCCTCCAGGTTCCAGGTGAAGCTGTGGGTGGAACGGTGGGTGGGGAGGGCACGGCTCCTCAGCCCTGGCAGCTAGGGACGCAGAGCATACGAGAAGACACAATCGTGGGGACAGGCAAGGAACCTGTTTCCATTCCAACATACCCTGCCTCCCCGAAAGTAAGACCTCCCCCGAAAATAAGACCTACTTCCAGTTTTGCCTCTCAAGTAAGACATCCCCCGAAAATAAGGCCTACTTCCAGTTTTGCCTCTCGCTGTCATAGAAGGCATCCCCCCGAAAATAAGACCTCCCCGATCATAAGGCCTCCCCCAAACATAAGGCCCCTGAAGCTACCGTCAGGCGTCTGACTCCTGATTTAAAGAGACCTCGCCCTGCCTGAACAGCTCCTGCTGCACTGCGGCCAATCAGTGAGCTGGTTGGTGATGACAACGACTACCGGACCGTCTACAGATAATAAATTTCCTTTTTTTTTTTTTTTTAGGTCAACAATAAATGTGTACCGTATTCTTCTTCATGGAAAAATAAGACATCCCCTGAAAATAAGACCTAGCGCATCTTTGGGAGCAAACATGAATATAAGACACTGTCTTATTTTCGGGGAAACAGGGTAGAAGCCTCCTGCGGTCTATGTCACCAAACAAAGGCATCTGAGGGCAGATCATGGGGAACAGCAGAGGCTATTAGAATGGCAACCCCCAAACTAGAGTGTTTTTATGGGCACGCAGAGCAATGCTGTGAATTGTCTCCTGGAGGAGGGAACACCCGGGGAGTCGCATTCCAGTCGTAAACAGAGTGCAGGATGGGAGGTAGGGCCTGGGATGGCCTCAGTGCTTCTCCGTGACTTTTCCGTGTGATGGCCACTGAGAGCCCACAGCGGGCTCGTATCAGCCGTCACGCACACGGGCCCAGTGTCGTGCACACACAGGGGGTTGTCTGAAACGGTGAAGAGCGAGAAGACCTGAAAGAAGTTACTAAGTCTGCCACTTTCCCGCGGGGTGACCTCGGGCAGGTTACTTTCCTTCCCGTGACCTCATTTTTACCACGTGTGTGTCTGGAATCCAGGTTATTTAAGCTTTATATACCCACAGGCTATTGTGAAGATCAAATGAGATGGAAAACCGTTAAGTCCACTAAAGGAATTCTAATAGTTGCCTAGGAGAGCATCCAGAATCATTCTTTAAAACTGCCACCTCTTGCCCTAGCTGGTTTGGCTCAGTGGATAGAATGTTGGCCTGCGGACTAACGGGTCCCGGGTTCGGTTCCAGTCAAGGTCACATGTCTGGGTTATGGGCTCCATCCCCAGCAGGGGGCGTGCAGGAGGCAGGATTCTCTCTCCTCATTGATGTTTCTGTCTCTCCTCCCTTCCTCTCTGAAATAAATAAAAATATGTTTAATAAATAAAACTGCAACTCTTTAAGCGATGGAGAGACACTTATGTCTCCATGATAAACTGAACATTTGAGTTCATAGTTGTTTGATCTTAGAACTGCAGTCTGTTTGGTGGCAGGGACGTAGGCTTTGGAATCAGAGACCTGAGTTAGAATCCCGGTCCCGCTACTTTAGCTATGATTCCTTTGATTAATAACCTGGCCTCTCTGGGCCTCAATATCTTCCCTTGTACCAGACAAACACCAATGGCTCCCCTAAAGACTGTTATAAGAAAAAGTGATTTTCTATGTGAGGGTTTGGCTCAGCAGATAGAGCATCACCCTGCGGACTGAGGGGTCCTGGGTTCCATTCCGGTCAAGGTCATGTACCTTGATTGCGGACACATCCCCAGTAGGGGGTGTGCAGGAAGCAGCTGAAGGATGTTTCTCTCTCATTGATGTTTCTATCTCTCTATCCCTCTCCCTTCCTCTCTGTAAAAAAAAAAAAAATCAATAAAATATATTTTTAAAAAGAAAAAGTGATGTTGCATGTGTGGGTTTGGACCACTGCACACAGTAGGTACTTAAAAGTATGTCAACTATAATTCTTATCAAAATGAATGAAATGGAACTGTATTCACTCTTACAAACCCACACGCCAATGTAAGCAGGACCACAGGCCCTCCGGCTCAGGGTTCTGGCTTCGGTGAAGGAGAAAGCTTTTGCTTTGGATGGTCTGCTTCAGTAGCCCCCAGCCCGCTATGCTAAACACAGGAGCACACCCCTCCTGTGGGGGGTGCGGAAGATTTTCCTAGGGGACCTCTGAGAAGGCAGTGTGACAGGAAGAAAGGAAGAAGGCCCGAGGGCATAATGAATGTGCCTAAGCCTTGGAGCCCTTGGGGAAGTGAATTCAGACCCCAGAGCAGTCACAGAGTCCCCAAGCTGAAGCTGTCTTCCATGAACTCACCAGGGGTCTCTCGGTTCCCTTGTATGTCCTGTGCCAGGTGCAGAGACGGATTTTCCAAAGAAGTGCCAACATTTGTAAAGTATAAGGCACGGTGCCTACCTTCCAGAAACTCGTACCATATTTTCCGGCATATAAGACGACTTTTTAACCCAGGAAAATCTTCTCAAAAGTCAGGGGACTTCCTTTTGTCTTTTTTGTTTTGTTTTGTTTTGTTTTTGGTGTAGTGTTCCTTATATCACAACTTATTATGACGTCTTATAGGGCAGGTATATCCCAAACTCTATATTTTAATTAGAAAAGTTGGGGGTTGTCTTATATGCCCAGTCGTCTTATATGCCGGAAAATGTGGGTAATCTAGTTGGTCAAATAAGATTAACGCTCAGGAGACAACTAAGTGACTGCCTTCTGCTGACCTTGGCCAAGGTGAGGCCAGGCAGACCGTCGGGGTTCACTCTTCAGTAGGTGAGATGCAGAGCTCAGAAAGGCCTAGTTCCGCTGCTCTTGCAGTTCACGTCCATGGCGCCCCCGGCTTCCTGAGAAAGTCAGCAGAGTCCAGATGAGGTCACTCCCCCACCGGTCACCAGGTTGCACAAAAGATTTCCACTCCAGGTCAATGCTCATCCCGATGAAGAGGTACCGAGAAGGGTGACCATCATTCCAAATCAGGTTAAAACATACCAACGCACACATGCGCATACACACACACACACACACACACACACACACACACACACACGCACACACTTCCAGCTGCTGCTGCTTTTATTTTTTTAATATATTTTATTTATTTATTTATTTATTTATTTATTTTTTACAGAGAGGAAGGGATAGGGATAGAGAGTTAGAAACATCGATGAGAGAGAGACATCGATCAGCTGCCTCTTGCACGACTCCTACTGGGGATGTGCCCGAAACCAAGGTACATGCCCTTGACCGGAATCGAACCTGGGACCTTTTAGTCCGCAGGCCGACGCTCTATCCACTGAGCCAAACCGGTCTCAGCCTAGCTGCTGCTTCTACCGTGACTCAGCATCCACTGGAACACAAGGGTTATGGTCGCTCTCAGTAAGTTCTGTTTTTCCATCACATAAACCAAGCGCATCTCCCTATTTCAATGGACCAAATGTTCAGCTCTCAGAAGAAGCGACCCTCTATATTTTCACTATGTATTACTCATTTTCCATATCAATCGTTGAAACTTCACTGCAACTTCAGATCTTTATTATTTTCCTATCTGTTTGCTCAAATTCAATTTTTTTATTGATTTTTTACAAAGAGGAAGCAAAAGAGGTAGAGAATTAGAAACATCGATCAACTGCCTCCTGCATACCCCCCACTGGGGATGTGCCCGCAACCAAGGTACATGCCCTTGACCAGAATCCAACCTGGGACCCTTCGGTCCACAGGCCAATGTTCTATCCACTGAGCCAAACGGGTTTCGGCTCAAATGCAATTTTCTTCAATAGTTGTTCTTGGCATCGAATGACTTGCTTTTATCAAATATAAGAAAAAAGGGGGGTGGGTGATGGGGACTGAAAGAACCAGAGCATTTGGGGAAGTATAACCATTTGCTAAGCCTGACGTTTTGAAGTGATTAGCCAAGGTTGGAGACATTTCTCAAAGTGACTGTAGCGTGGAACCAAATGAAAAACCACAGAGATATTTGTAGTTTGAATGTTCTTTAAGTAACTGCATTATTACCACAGCACCTCGAGGCTTCCCCTTTTGGAAGGCTGCACATTGTCACCACTTCCTAAATAGCTGGCCTTATTCAAACACGACAGCCTCGCATAAAAATATCTCCTGCTTCGAATAATTTAATAACTGCGCCTACAGGGGAAGACCTGGCTTTGTCCTAGCCAATCCTGTTTGGGGGTTGACCACCCGAGAGAGAGAGAAAGAGAGATCGATTTAAAACATGTGGGCGGCATATGGACTGTGTCCCCAAAACCGTGCTTGACAGAAAGGCAAATGGAGAAGAGCTTACGGAAGGAGATGGCAGAGATCACCAACACCCTCGAAATGATATAATGAGAGTTTCAGGGACTGGGTCATGTTCAAAGGCTCAGACCGAGGAGAAACCACGGGGTGCCTGACTCTCCCTGAGTTTTTGTTTGCTGTTGTTTCTTTTAGTGATTTCCCTTGACCGTGCTCATGAAACCAAGCGATCATAGTCTCAGTTGTGTGACTGTTCTCGTGTGAATATCCTCTTGGGATTGACTGGTTTCCCACCAAAAGACTGCAAGTGGTCAGTTGTGTCCCTGTTGCTGTTATTTAAAAAAAAAATTTTTTTAATTACTTATTAGTTTTTAGAAAGAGAGAGAAGGGAGCAAGACAGAGAGAGAAACATCGATTTGTTGTTCCATTTATTGATGCATTCGTTGGTTGATTTTTTTTCTTTTTTTAATATATTTTATTGATTTTTTACAGAGAGGAAGGGAGAGGGATAGAAAGTCAGAAACATCGATGAAAGAGAGACATCGATCAGCCGCCTCCTGCACGCCCCCTACTGGAGTTGTGCCCACAAGCAAGTTACATGCCCTGGACCAGAATCAAACCTGGGACCTTTCAGTCCGCAGGCCTACGCTCTATCCACTGAGCCAAACTGGTCTCAGCCGTTGGTTGATTCTTGTGTGTGTCTGACTGGGGGTCAAAGCTGCAACCTTGAGGTACGGAGATGATGTTCTGGCCGACTGAGCGTCCCTGCTATCTCTCGGCCAGCAGCAGCAACTGGTCTTATTTCCTTCCCTTGGAGGGTAGAGGCCTGTTAACAGGCAGCCTTGGGCCCGAGCTAATGATTCTATAATGAGGGTTGGGTTCCCTGGAGAAAGTGTCCCCTTAGAAAAGAAATGGGGGGTGGAGGGGGTGAGTATGTTCCATATTCCCAGCAGAGTATTTTGCAGCAGGCTTTTTCCTTGCTAATTCCCCCCCTCCGCAGACAATTAGAAATGAGTCTCAGGTAAGTTCAAGACTATTTTAAGCCCTCCTCCCAGGGGCAATGCTATCTAGCAAGAGACCCAAGCAAAACGCTCCTGACCGAGTCCTGGCCTTGGTCTTGGTTCCCTAACGCTCTGCTTAAAATTCTTATCGTCGCCCGATGACAGTCACCCTCTGGGACGCTGGAATGGTTGCGAGCCCGCCATTTCCTGCCATTCATCAAACCCCGGGCTCTGAATGGTCTTGACTTGCTTCAGAAATATCATCATATATCACAGTCACGGGAGTCCCCTGCGCTCCTCATCCCCACCACGGCGGGGTCACCTTTCAGAGCACGGACTCGCGCTGGGAAAATGTAGGATGGGGTGACCTCTGATGAGACCTGTCTAATCCAAGAGAGATGGCGGCTCCTGATCGAAATTGCAGATCAACCGAATGAGCCGATCTCCCCGAAGAGCGAGGACAGGACACCACAAAACAGGCAAAAAGAGAGCGAGGACTCAAACACCCTGTGGGTTAGGAGAAAACACACACACACACGAATCCAAAGTCAAGGGGAACAGGATAAAGATGAAGGCAAGCAAAGAGTCCTCGGAGCCGAGTGGCAAAAAGCAAAACACAATGACAACAAACAAGCCGAAAAGACGGGACCGAGGACATGCAAATGTCGTGTTCTTGTTCCGACTTGTGGGGTACCTTCTCTCTGGTCTCAGTTTCCTCAGCTCCAGGGCCTTCCAGGACCCACATTCTGTGCTTCAGATGAAGAGACCGATCTCCCCAGAAGGCTCCCCATCATCTCTTTCCTCTGAGGCAAGGGGAGGAAATAAGACCAAAGCGGATCCTACACTGAACAGCTTCTCGGTGTCTCAGCCATTGCTTGCCTCCTGCCTGCCACCTCCCATCTCTTGTTGAGACCTCTTCAGAACCTACTTGGGCTTTTAATTTTTTTTTCAATATATTTTATTGATTTTTTTACAGAGAGGAAGGGAGAGAGAGAAAGAGTAAGAAACATCCAGAGAGAAAAACATCAATCAGCTGCCTCCTGTGCACCCCCTACTAGGGATGTGCCTACAACCAAGGTACATGCCCTTGACCGGAATCGAACCTGGGATCCTTAAGTCCGCAGGCTGACGCTCCATCCACTGAGCCAAACCAGGGAGGGCCTACTTGGGCTTCTTTGAAAAAAAAAGAAAAACACAGAACAAATTTCAAATTCATGTCTCTCTATAAAGGCCCAGAGCCTCCTCCATCTGGTTCCAAGCTGAGAATAGTCTGTGGCCACTTTAGGGACTCTTTCCTCCTTTCATTCCAGATTTCTGAGACACCGGCTGTGTTTCTCATTCCCTTCTGGTCAGAAGTCAAGTTCGAGATCTGTTGGAGAAGTGGTCCAGACCTCATAGGTAAGGGTCAGCCTGTTGGGGGTCTTCTGGTCCAAATCAGAGTCCATCGCCTCTGCTGAACCCCTTCTGCCCCCCTACTGTGTGCAGAACCTCCCCGGACGCACATAGCTCGCTGCCATGAGGACATGGCCACCCAGTTGGAGGGAACAAAGCAGAGGGAGTGATGCCCCCTGTCCCAAGTGAAACACATACCCAAGATGCCAACCAAGAAGCGCAGAAAGCCACTGGGAGACGTGTGCCCTGTATTTCTGCTTCTGCTTCCCTTCCCAAGTCATTACACTCACTGAATTGGAAGGGGCCTTTGACTATCTAGTTATTGCTTTTTTTCTTCTTTTTTTTAATATATTTTATTGAGTTTTTACAGAGAGAAAGGGAGAGGGATAGAGAATTAGAAACATCGATGAGAGAGAGACATCGACCAGTGCCTCCTGCACGCCCCCTCCTGGGGATGTGCCCACATCCAAGATACATGCCCTTGACCGGAATCGAACCTGGGACCTTTCAGTCCGAAGGCCGATGCTCTATTCACTGAGCCAAACCGGTTTTGGCTAGTTATTGCTTTTAATTTAACTAGGAATTCTTCCTTCATTATAGGATTTTTTATGTTTTTATGCAAATGCATCACATTTTCAAATATGCCCGAATTTAATGCTTCTTATTCACACCTCAGAGTCAAGTTGGGCGATTATTTAATGTCCTAAATGCTCATTCAATTAACCGCAATGCAATTAACCATATGTAATTAACCATAATTACTCAAACCAATGTTTCAAGCTCAGAAGGGGAGTATATCTAGAAACACGAAACGTGTGCCAATTATTGCTTCCTATAGAAACTATACTGAATATTAGACAACAAAGAGAAATGATACTGCCTTGAGTGACAATCTGTGAGGTACTGTACGTGAAAACTAGATCTCTCCGGTTGCTTCTGCTTTATTTTGGAATTGTCTGCGATTTTTAAAACATGCCTCATTTCCCCTTTCTTTAGCTATCCCTTACGCCTCGCTGGTACAAATTGGTATGCCTTCGGATGAATAATTTCAGAGCAGCGCTCAGAATTCCAGTGTCACGGCGGAGAGCTTTTAACGTTTTAATTTATTTTTATGGAAAATCGCTTTTCTTGGCTTGACCTTTCCAAGTTCACATGTAATGCTACCCAAAACATGAGTCATATATCTAATGGGCTCGGCCGGGCCCCCCAGGTTCCCCCTCGCTGGGTGTGGAAAATCCCTGGCCTACACAAGACCTTTACTGTTGTAATTTACTGGCTGATAAATTAGAAAGCCAAAGCTCTGACTTGCCTAGTCCCCAACTCGGAAAGGGGAAGTGAGCTGCACTTGATTAAACCGGTTCTAAAAAAAAAAAAAAAGGAAAGTGATCTAAACTGCGCTGCAGTGGGGCCCTAAACCAGCTGGGGGACCCATCCGCCACAGGCCTGCTGCAGGAACTCACGTCACACCCCTCGGCGACACTCTGCCTGGGACTGGGCTGCGCCCTCATTTAATAAGAACTTTAATTGAAGGCCACAGCGTGACAGGCTACTAGTCCCTGGGGAGACAGGGATGAAGCAACTTGACCCAGGAAGCTCACAGTCGAGGTCGCCATCCTCCCCTGGATCTCAGGGACACACCTGAATGTATCCCTTCAGAAATCAGTTCTTAATTTTATTACTTATTATTTATTTTTTAAAATTAATTTTTATTGGTTTCAGAGGGGAAGGGAGAGGGAGAGAGTGATAGAAACATGCATGATGAGAATCATTGATTGGCTGCCTCCTGCACTCCCCGCACTGGGGACGGAGCCAGCAACCTGGGCATGTGCCCTGATCGGGAATCGAACCATGACCTCCTGGTTTCTAAGTTGATGCTCAACCAACTAGCCATACCGCCTGGGCCAGAAATCAGTTCTTCTTCTTCTTCTTCTTCTTCTTCTTCTTCTTTTTTTCTTTATTAATTTCAGAGAGGAGGGGAGAAGGAGAGGAAAATAGAAACATCAATGATGAAAGAAAATCATTGATTGGCTGCCTCCTGCATGCCCCCCACTGGGGATCAAGCCCGCAACCCAGGCATGTGCCCTTGGCCAGAATCGAACCTGGGACCCTTCAGTCCACAAGCTAATGCTCTATCCACTGAGCCAAGTGGCTAGGGCTAGAAATCAGTTCTTAAGCGAACTGGGGCTCATGGCCTCTTGGTTGACCCGAAAAAGAAAGAGAAGATTCTGTAATTTAAAACTGACTTGAGTTCGGTTAAGAAAAAACAAAACTTCTTCACTAACTAAGCTTTATCACTATCCTATTTCCATGATGCCCCGCGGGTATTGAAACCTAAAAACAAAATCCAAAAAGCGTGTCTTTTCTACCTGTAGAAAACACATTTCCCTTTCACTCGTGATTGGGTGAGACCGTTTTTGCAAAAATGAACCCTGGAAGCCGAAGTCTGAGCGTTTGAATTCCCTTCTCAGTCTTCGCTGAGCCCCCAGAGGTGCGGCTGGCCGCTGGCCGGGCAGCTCCTATTGTTTCCTTAGTTGGTTCCTGAGTGAACAAAGGGCTCCTGGCACCCACTCACAGCCCCAATCACGCGGGGTCCTGCATCCAGAAGGGAGCCGGCCTCAAGGTCAACCAAACGCCCAACAGACATTGTGGTGTGCAGCTTAGAAACCTGGCTTTGTATCTCCAAAAAAGTTACCTTTTGGCCCATTTTTTGTCAGTTATTTCCTTCCTTCCTCCATCCCTCTTTATTTAGACTGATTATAAGTAACTCTTATTGAGTGCTTTTGACTCTATTAATGCTCACAATAATCCTTTGAGGTAGGGACCTGAATGGTCTTCTTCCTTTTCATTCTTTTTTTCTTTTTCTTTCTTTCTTCCTTTTTTTCTTTCTTTTTCTTTCCTTCCTTCTTCCTTCCTTTCTTCTCTTTCTTTCTTTCTTTCCCTTCCTTTCTTTTTTCTTTCTTCCTTTCTTCATTGTCTTTAAACTTTTCTTTCTTTTGCACAGAGTAAACACAATCACGCTGCTCTGAGGAGGAAGTAAAAAATCCTGTAAGTATCCACGGATGGGGCTCCCACTGATTTCACCAAATAATTCAAGGATCTGCAGCGACACAGCTCATCTTCCAAGGCCTCACCATGAAGTCTGCTTCTCAGCAGCAAATCGACAGGTAAGCTCAGAGCCAGGCAGCCAGGAGCACTTGGACTTTCTGTGTTTTCAATTACTTAGGCCAAAATGAATCACTTACTTTCTTCTTTTTTTTTTTTTCATTTGGAAAGAGTTTTACTTCCCATTTCCTCACTGGACACATAATTGTGATTTATAAACCCAACAGTCCTGAGCAAAAGGAAGTTTTAGACAAAGCTGATGCCCCTCCGTGGGTTGGTGTTTTTTTTTTTCTTTTCCCCGTCCCCAGCCATATTTTCAGAAAGCGCTTTTGACTGGCCTTCCTGGAGAGGCAAATACAACTTGTGCTGAGCTAACCTCCTGCGTCTCACTCCCCAAGGCCTCTGGATTCTCCTTATGCGAAGGCCTCGCCTTATAAATTCCACGGAGCTTGCTTCAACGGCCATGCGCCTTCAACTGGGATAAATCTGTCTTCCAATATTATGTCTTGTAAATCTCACTTTGCAGGGGTATTTACAACCCAGCTACTGCATGCTTACTTTATTGACGAGGAACGAATAAATCAGTTTTCCGTTGCTCTCCACTGGCCATTGCTGATATTTTTATTTGGGGGTTGTTCAGAAGTCTCCGATCAAAGTACATAATCATAAAAACAGCCCGTGACCAGGTAATTATTTCAGAAGCAGACAGTGGAACTTACATCTCTTTCTGCTCTCTGCTTCAAACGGATCTCTCTTTATTGACATGGAGGGATACAGATTGGAGGGGTAATTGGCCATAACAGCCTAAAGACAGCAAATCTATCCCTCCATACCCAGATGTTGCAATGGATACCGATTACAAATGACACTTATTGAGTGCTTTTGATATTATGCTTTTAATAATCTTTTGAGGTAGGGACCTGGGTTGTCTTCATTTTATGGATGAGGAAACCGAGGCACAGGAAGGTTAAACACCCTGCCAAGAGGTCATGTGGGCAGTAAATAGAAGGACCTCCACCTTAGGCTCCGGGACCCATGCTCTTAACGACTGTACCTGGTTGTGTCTGTAGCTTGAAGTGCTCAACTGTGCAACACCAAATTCTATGTCTTGGAACATTATCCTCGACCATCACATAACGATCCATCTCTAAGTAATTTTCTCTTCTTCACCTTATAACCTAGGCAGGCAGCAATAAGATCTCCATTTCACAGATGAGCAAACTCAGGCTCAGAGAAGTAGAATTGCTTGCTCAGAGACTAAATGGTAAAGCTGGTTTCCAACCCCGTCTTCTGTTTTCCTTGGGCCTCGGTTTCCTCATCTGTGTACAAAGCAGCCAAGGAATCCTCCAGTTCCCAGAGGCCTTGGATCTCTCTGTCCTGAGTTATGTTTTCACTTATACGTGAACCCCTTCACCAGACGTAACTCCATGAGAACAGGAAGGGACCTAAGTCGTTGCGCCCTTGACCCCGCGTGAATGCACCGTGGGTGCTTAGTAAGTGATTATTAGAGAGGTCAACGTGCCAGGCACAGGGCTAAGTGCTGGGCATGCAAAATGAAACGAGGCGTGGCCCTCAATCACAGGTGAGGCCCCCTACAGACACACGGGCCTGCAAGCCCCCGTCATTACCTGGACAATGGCTCCCACTGTGCTGACGTCCACCCCGACCTAATGGACTGTGACCTGAGTGATGGGTCCCACGCTGAACAGTGTCAGGGTCGATTATTTTAGAGGCCAAGGCAAAGAGGACCCTTTGCCATGGGGAGCTCACATCATTAAAACAACACTGAGGAATTTTATTGCAATTCAAGCGACGGCTTTCTGGTGCTGTGCATCGATCAAAGTGAAACGCTCCAAACTCTCAACAGGACGCGGAGCGCACCAGGGAAGAGAGCTGTGATTGACAGGGAGGCCACGCCTGATCTGTTTAGCTCCGTCCCAAGACAAACTTGACCAGCGCTTCATCCCCCAGCGCATCAACCTACGGCAAGGTGTTGGTTTTTCTTTCCCTACCATCTCGATGAAATCGTTGAGTGATTTTTTATGGTGTTGACATCCGGGTGTGAGGCTCAGCTTACATAGGGTTGCCAGATTAAATACAGGAAGTCCACCTAAATTAAAATTTCAGATGAGGACCAAATAACTTTTCATAGAAGTATGGGCCATGCAGTAGTTGGGATATACTTTAGGAAAGTATTCGTTATTTACCTGAAATTCCAACTCAGGTGGGCACCCTGTATTTTTATTTGCAACATGTGGAAACTCTAAGCTGATTGCAAAAGTCAAGCAAATGAAAATTCTCCTTTATATTGCCCATGTGAAATCGGGTGAGATACAGAAACCAAAGGAAAAATGGGAGACTAGGCTTGGGGTAGGGTCTGTCATTTGGAGAACACAAACATATTGCTCCAGATGCTGTCCCTGTCATTCTTGGGAGCACCATAGCAGAGGATCATTTGGAGTATTTAAGGGTAATTGTTAAGAGGTAGGCTCTGCACCCAGTCTGCTGGGATTAAAATCCAGCCTACACCAGTGATGAGCTGTTTGATTTTGGACATGGTGATTTCGTTTCACAAAATGGACATAAAAATAGTAGCTATCTTATAGGATTGTGTGATGATTAAATGACTTCCAATAGGGACATTAGTGGTTAATCTATGTATATAAAAGCCTAAGCAACCGTTATGACCAGTCAACCGAACAACCAGTCTACCGGTCACTATGATGTGCACTGACCACCAGGGGGCAGATGCTTAACTCAGGGTCGGCTGGCCAACCTCCCATGGTCCCTCCTCTAGCCAGCCAGCCCCAAATAGGCCCTGATTGCTGGCCAGGCTGAGGGACCCCACTTGTGCATGAATTCGTGCACTGGACCTCTAGTAATTTACTAAATATCTATCATCACAGCCACCACCACATCACCATCATCATTCTTCTACAGACAAGCGAGTCTTCAACTAGCTTCAGCTTTTCCTTTGGATGTCTCTGTTTTCTTATCTAAAACATCAAATTGGTGAGAAATAGCTGGTTCTCTATTGGCAGAGTTCGCTCTAAAAGTCTTCACAGCCCTAACCGGTGTTGGCCTGCAACTAAAGGGTCCCAGGTTCGATTCCGGTCAAGGGCATGTACCTTGGTTGTGGGCACATCCTCAGTAGGAGGTGTGCAGGAGGCAGCTGATAGATGTTTCTCGCTCATCGATGTTTCTAACTCTCTATCCTTCTCCCTTCCTCTCTGTAAAAAAAAAAAAATCAATAAAATATATTTTAAAAATAAATAAAAGTCTTCACAGATGGAGGTGGTGAGGGTTGGACATGGCACTCAAATGACCAGCTGAAAAACGGGAGCCCAGCTGGAAGATTCAGTGGAGACAGCTGTGTAGACCACTTCAGCCTTCCCAAAGATGTGCTGGTGAAGAGTTAGCAGTTCATGAAGTGGGGTTCAGAGGCAGCCCACAGATGAATCAGGCATCCATCCGTCTATGAGTAAAGACAGCTAACCCACTGCTGGTTAGTTTGCTCGCGCCTTTAAACCCACACCTTCTGCCCAAATAAGTGAAGTCCAGCAGTAATTCTCACTGGAAGGCTGCAAACATGTGGGAAGGAATGTCACTTTTAGGGGCTCCACTCAGGATCTAAGCAGCCCCGGTAGCGTGTTGTTAATTTTATGCGCGCGGAGGACTGCTGAAAAGCAAGGAGCACTTGTGGGGAGCCCAAGAAAGGTCTCTGGAGGTCGCTCCACTGGGTGATTGAGTGTCCCTGCCTGACGCTTTTCAACAGTCACAACCAGTTTGATATGCGAGCTGCACGCTGCGCACTACTGTGACCTTCTGACTCAACTGGGCAACTGCAGCCTTCCCAGAATTCTTCACCACGCCTCGTGAACACTTGCAGGATGCCAGAAGTTTTAGCTAAAAATACCATATTTACACACAATGGGATTTCTTTAAGCTCTCTTCTGTGATTTATTTTGTAGTCTCAACATCATGAAGATTTTTTTTTAATATATTTTTAATGATTTTAGAGAGAAAGGGAGAGAGGAGAGAGAGAGAGAATCAGCAATGATGAGAGAGAACCATTGATTGGCTGCCTCCTGCATGCCCTCTACTGGGGATCCAGCCTATAACTGGGCATGTGCCTTGAGTGGGAACCCAAATGTGACCTGCTGATTCATGGGCACTCAATGACTAAGCCACACTGTAAGGCCAAAAGGACTTTTTAAAATAAAATTAAGCCCGATAATATTCTGCTATATTCAGGTTATATAATCTGACACCTTGTAAGGAATATTTTGATTTCTTTTCAAAAACATCTTAAAATTGCTTTCTAATCATTCATTCAGAACAGCCTCACAATCTACGTGGACTTGACTAGCACTTCTTTCTCCACGGTGTGAAGGATTTGACGAATACAAAGGTTTGTGAAAATAAAATGTTAATGAATGCTCAGATACCATAACAAGAAAGATCTTTAAACGTCTTTGCAGGTAAGGATCACCGAGGAAGCGCTAGATGTTGCAGCCTTCATTTTGCTAGATACTGGAAAATGAGAAGTGGGTTAGAATTTCCCCATACTACTTTGTTGTATACTAAATATGCTTTGCATAACTTCAAGCACACCTTCTAACATTTTCTTCTAAGATTTTTTTTTTAATCCTCACCCGAGAGTATTTTTCCATTGATTTTTAAATATACTTTATTGATTTTTTTAACAGAGAGGAAGGGAGAGGGATAGAGAGTTAGAAACATCGATGAGAGACATCGATCAGTCGCCTCCTGCACACCCCCTACTGGGGATGTGCCCGCAACCAGGATACATGCCCTTAATCGGAATTGAACTTGGGACCTTTCAGTCTGTAGGCCAACGCTCTATCCACTGAGCCAAACCGGTTTCGGCAATGATGAAAGAGAATCAGTGATTGGCTGCCTCCTGCACAGCCCCCTACTGGGGATGTACCTGCAACCCAGGCATGTGCCCTTGACCGGAATCGAACCTGGGACCCTTCAGTCCACAGGCCGACGCTCTATCCACTGAGCCAAACTGGCTAGGGCTCCATTGATTTTTAGATAGACTGGAAGAGAGAGGGGAAGACAGAGAGAAACATTGATGTGAGAGAAACACATGGATTGGTTGCCTTCTGCACGGGCCCTGACCAGGGCTTGGGCCAGAGGAGCCTGCAATCGAAGTACGAACCCTTGACTGGAATCAAATCAGGGACCCTTTGCTCCACAGGCCGATGCTCTATCCATTGAGCCCCACCGGCTAGGGCTAAGCTTGTACTTTTCTAATGCTCCTTAATGCCGCCATAGACTTTAATCGTGTCAGTGCCGGGAAAGACAAAAGCCTTAAGTCTTTAGAGACAATAGGACAGGTCACAATACAGATCGCAATGCCCACAAACACCCTGACCTAGCTTTGCCATGTGGAGCCATCACCTGAGAGAAGCTGTCTGTCTTGTCTTGCTTTCTCCAGCTCCTGTCTGGTTTGAGTTTGTTTTTGAGCAAGACCTGACCCTTTCAGCAAAGATGCTGTAAGCACACTGTCCTACTTGCCGTCACCCTCCTGTTTAGAAAACTGTCCAATTGCCCCGCTGACCATTCACGCGTTGCGCTTCTGTGAAGCTTTCTGTTGCAAGGGTTGGTGGGTCAGGAAATTCTCGACTGCAGCCGATGCTCCATGATGTCCCCCAGCCTTGCCATTTTGAGCAGGGATCCAGGCTCGCTGCTGCGGTTACTGTCCATGGAGTGCTGGCCAGCTGACTCTCAAAAGGAGCAAACAAGCCCGGTGTGCGGCCTTCGCTGATTTCCATGGTGTAAAGAGTCCCGGCAAAGCCAATGTCAAGTTCCAAATGGCTTAACTACCGGCTCATAACATTCCTGAATATTTAATCATCTGCTCTCTCACATCCATAAAACCGGCGCGGGCACCCCAGCTGGAGCTCTCATCAATAGCGTGTCTGTAACATTATGAATTACTCCCTTACACCGCACATTCGCTGGCTCGGGGTCCTTCATCTTGGCACCGGCGGATTTATTTTTAATTTTCGTTCACATGAAAGAGTACCTGCTCCGTATGAGGTGCTAGGTTGGTTCTGGGGGGGAAATGCAAAGACCTGAGCGTGGTTCCTGATTTCCAGATCCCACAGGCCCCGAGAGGACAGGCAATATTTCAGAAATGCAAATGGGACCGTAAAAAGCCCTGTCCTGAAAGCACAGAGTTAAACAGAAGAACGGGAGAGAAAGAAAAACCATGTGAAGATAGCAGAGGGGAATACTTCTATTTCTCACACTTTTAGATCCAGTGCAAGCTGATCAGTGAACTTTAAAAAGAAAAATAGAAGCGAGACCGGTTTGGCTCAGTGGATAGAGTGTCAGCCTGCGGACTGAAAGGTCCCAGGTTCGATTCCGGTTGGGGGCATGTACCTTGGTTGCAGGCACATCTCCACTGTGGAGCGTGCAGGAGGCGGCTGATTGATGTCTCTCTCTCATCGATGTTTCTGACTTTCTGTCTCTCTCCTTTCCTCTCTGTAAAAAATCAATAAAATATATATATTTTTAAAAATAGAAGTAGAACATTGGTGCATGTGCTTTTAGTTAAAATTAAGGAGAAAGGAGGGATTACAGCCAGACATGAAACTTTGACCAAGTCTTCCAAAAGATGAGCCGGGGATTCTGCACCCAAATGACGGATAATCATAGCGAGTAAAACATCCCTTTTTCTACATCTAACATCAAAGCCGTATTTCCTTCTCTGTTCCTACCGTTGAACTTGAACTTGATCATGCGACTAGATCAGCACAGTATTAAGTTTCACAGTCTCCAAATGTTGCAAGATATTCTCCACCCAGCCTTCCCCAAAAGCATTGCATCAGAAAGCAGGGCTGCAGAGTCCTAACTATTAAACACTTCACACGAGGCGGCCCCTTTAAGGTGTCCCATGCAGGTTACCACATCTGAATGCGCGTTTCTCCTCTTTCTGGGCACTTCGCTCCCTTAGGCTCCACTTCCTAAGAAATCCTCCTGGTGATGTCAACCTGCGGCCCCAGAAAAAAGGAGAAGTTGCGCCTGCAATGGCTGTGAGCGGAGATGCCCTGGAGGAATGAGAAGGGCACTGGGCTCATGGGATGCTGGTGGCGGAGAGCCAATGAGGGCAAAGACTTCCTGGGAAGAAGCCAGAGCACATTCTGGAAAGAAAGAAAATGAGGCATCACGGAATGATGACAACGTTGAACCCAGAGGTGAAGGGAAATTCTGGTGCAGAGTCAGAGGGACAATAAGAGGTGATGGAGTAAAGGCAGGAAAGAGGATGGGAAAGGAGGGGATGGGATGGGGAAGGGAGGGGAAGGGAGGGGAGAAAAGAAGAAAGGAAAAAGGAAATGATATCTAATACACGACGAGTCTTCATGGTACAAAGCTGGGAAATCCAGGATGAACGCAACAGATAAGACATTTGTCAAAATCTCTACCCAAACAACACACCTGGTAAGGAGATAAATAAAACAAGACAAGTGAAGACCTAAATGGGGGGTGAAGGGGAGAATATTGAAAAAGGCAGGTGGGTGACTCCTGAAATAATCCATGAAAATGTCAAATAAACATAAGCAAGTTTGAAGACAAAGTGACGCTGGAGAACCACAGCGATAGCACCAATAGGACCAAAGCCGATAGGACACCCTCACAGTGATGCCACAGGAGCATCGGAGAGGACCTGTCTTCCTCAGCTTGGCATGCTCCGAGGGCGGCCGTGAGACCAAACAGCCAGTTCCCCACCCTCTCCTTCGTCCTCACTCTGCGAGAAAAGCTAGACTCCAGGAGAAAAAAGCAACGCTCTTAACTGCTGCCTTTTTTTTATATATATATTTTAATGATTTTTGACAGAGAGGAAGGGAGAGGGATAGAGCATTAGAAACATCGATGAGAGAGAAACATCGATCAGCTGCCTCCTGCACGCCCCCTACTGTGGATGTGCCCGCAACCAAGGTACATGCCCTTGACCAGAATCGAACCTGGGACCCTTCAGTCCGCAGGCCCATGCTCTATCCACTGAGCCACACCGGTTTCGGCCACTGCCGCCTTTTCCACAAAGGAAGAGAGAGTTCGCATCCATGGAACTTCACTCATTGGCCGCAGCCTCCTCCCAGCTTTGCCATTTCTCCGACAGCCGTGAGGTCGATGTTCTTCTGTCCGGTACAGAGATGAGGGAACGAAAACTCAGAGAGGTTAAGCAATTTGACCCCAAGCCTTTCGATCTGGGGCTTGAACCCTGATCTACCTAATCCAAAGGCCATCATCTCTCCTCAGTGACACCCACTCCCCACCCTAGCGGCTGATGACTTTCAAAGTCACTTCTTGTGGGTTGGCCTGTTTTTACTCTCCTCAGAGCCTGGTACCAGCATCCTTTTTGAATCATCGAGGAAGCGGAATCTCAGAAAGTCCATGGCCAGTTTGTTGATGAGGCTGGGAAGAACTGCCACTGGGGTCTTCTCATTTACAGCTTCTTCCTGCTTTTTCTGGCATCACACATATCCCTTGTCACAATAAAGATCAGAATCTGGCTATATCCAAAGAACCCCCCAAAACACTGCCAAATTGCACGTTTTTTACCCAAATTGAAGTGATCTAGTTCTGCCTGAGTCACAGTCTTATCCTTAATTGGTCACCAGGATTGCCCAGTCTGCGTTATTACCCACTACTGTGCCTGGGTCCAGGGTAGGGGTGGGGTGGCTATAACAAACCACCCTGACCACGAGAACCAGGTAGCGCACAACTGGGTTGACTCAGTGGTTGAGCATCAATGCATGAACCAGGAGGTCATGCTTCAGTCCCAGTCAGGGTACATGCCTGGGTTTTAACTTTGATCCCCAATAGAGGGGTAGGTAGAGGAGGCAGCCAATCAATGGTTCTCACTCATCATTTGATGTTTCTATCTTTCTCTCTCCCTCTCCCTTCCTCTCTCTGAAGTATGTGTGTATATATATATTTTAATTTTATTTATTTTTTATTTTATATATTATTTTTTATTATTTTATTTTATATTATATTTTACTTATGTTATTTAATTTTATTTAATTTTACTTATTTTATTTATTTTTTATTTTACTTTATATTTTTAAAAGTATATTTTATTGATTTTTTACAGAGAGGAAGGGAGAGGGAGAGAGAGTTAGAAACATCGATGAGAGAGAGACATCGATCAGCTGCTTCCTGCACACCCCCTACTGGGGATATGCCCGCAACCAAGGTACATGCCCTTGAGCAGAATCAAACCTGGGACCTTTTCAGTCCACAGATCGACACTCTATTCACTGAGCCAAACCGGTTTCAGCTTTACTTTATTTTAAAGAACCAGGTATAACTGGGTAATGGAATTTCCCAAAAGTGTAATAGAGGTACGGAGCAGACTAAAAATAGTAAATATCCATTAAACTCAATAAGCTTTTGAACCTTGATTCAATTCTTTAGGAGGGTATGCCCACAATATGCACCGAAACCAGAGAGTGGGACCATGATGAAGACTGAGTATCATCGTATGTCAGATCTTGACAATGAACCCTAAAAAGCTTTCACTTGGGACAGTCCCACCGGAAGAGCTTTCCTTATGGGAAAATGCTTATGGTGAGCACACCAACCAACAACAGCCTTTGCTAGCCAACACGGCGGCGACCTGGCCTCAGACTTTCAAAACAGCGAGCTGAACCTGACTCTGACTTGGAACGTTATGATTCAAGTCCTCCCCCGCCCTTCGGGTGAGTGTCTGAGTTAGAGATTATGTGTGTGGAGAGGCGACTAAGATTTGACTAAGCAGTTCAAGTCTGATCCAAATGCCTCTGAACATCTCATTTCAGCTTCCAGGGAGGGAAAGGCATTTCACATGCAGAAATGATGGGGTTCGGAGGCTGAATCTGGCAGCCTGCTCGGCCACCTCTGAATAGACCTTCCAGATGAGGGTGTATGGCCACAGAGTTCACGGAGGTGTTAAGTACAAAAGCATTCCTGGAAAAAATAAAAAGATTTTTGGAATGCAGCTTTTAAAATTATACTTCTGTGAAATTCGAGGGACACCTAAAAAAGGACACCAGAGCTGCCTGCTGTGACAGATACCGCAACTTTGTCCTTGACAGGACCCCATCCTGGCAGGGATGCCCTTGAGGAACCCTATCGCTATCTCAGTCTCATTCACCTGTGGCCTCCTCTGACCACCAAGAGAATAAAGGACACTCAAAGAAGGGATAAATAACCACCTTTCCCGACTCTCTGGCCATGCTCTTCCCAGCAGCAGTCGAAAGTTTATAGGGCCAAAACCGGTTTGGCTCAGTGGATAGAGCATCGGCCTGTGGACTGAAAGGTCCCAGGTTCGATTCCGGTCAAAGGCATGTACCTTGGTTGTGGGCACATCCCCAGTGTGGGGCGTGCAGGAGGCAGCTGATCAATGTCTCTCTCTCATCAATGTTTCTGACTTTCTGTCCCTCTCCCTTCCTCTCTGTAAAAAATCAATAAAATATATATTTTTAAAAAAGTTTATATGGTTGGAGAACAACCAGAGGCCAAGGGTACATCCATGAGAGTCTCAAAACCCAGACACTTTCCGAAGATGATTTTCTCACCATAATCGATTTGGTCATCTTGAAATAAATTTTCCAGACTATATTTTCTTAGGCTATTCTTAATACCTTTATGTCCTTCATACAGACTGACCATAAAGACTCTCCGAAAAAATCCACTGAACCGCTTCATTTTATCCGTTTCCTGAGTACAACATAAATTGGTGCCTTCATTCAAGTCACTGCGGTTAAGGACAAATCCTTGGTTGACGGTAGACCAGATGTCAAATCCTAGTTCTGCCACCTGTGGGCTCTGATGCTTTGGGCAAGTGACATCAACTTTATAGGCCTGGGTTGCTTCATTTGTAAAATAGGGGGAAGAGGGGTTAATAAGTTTGCTTCACAGGATTGTTGTGAATATCAAATTAGCTAACACATATGAAGTACCCAGTACAGTGTGTCCCATAGACTATAACAACCAACCAGTGATCTGTGTTACTGATTTCACGAAACGGTGCTGAGAGTTCCCCACAAATAGTATGCAGACCCTTTCAATTACTTCAACCGCTTGATCACGTGGTGGGAATCTGTACTTAAGGTTGTGATTTCATCCTACAAACATACATGATAATCACATTGCCTGCTGCTAAGAGTGTTCCTCAATCACGTGGGAGAAACAGATACACAAGTTATCTGACACTATTCCAGTCATCCTGCGTCCCTGTCAGGAGCTCTTACTGGCCCCGTTCCTGACCGGATTTTGACAGGTTCTAGGATGTCAGACATGTTTATTAGCATTCGTTTTCACCCTTAGCCTGTTAAGAATTTGCTAATTAAAGGGGCGAGTTCTATTTCCAATCAGTCCCTGGCATCAAGTTGCCCGTGTTGTTTCTGATACGGCAACAGCTTGCCTCTCAGATCTCTTCCAAACTGTCATTACCTCGGGCTCGGCCTCCTCAGCATTGGCCAAGCTCCCTGAATGCAAAATGGCCCTCTCAGTTCGAACCCCATTAACTGAATTCCTTCCCAGACACACTCCCTGGCAATTAGCTTAGGAATTCGGTGCAGAGGAAACGTCTCTCAACTTCGGGGATCAGGTTGCAATCGGGGCTCTTCCAGAAGCTAGACGCTTGACTAGAGGAAAACAACCTCATCGTCCTCAGTTTTTTCGCCTACAAAATGGGGGTAAAGTTGGTAAAGGTTGGCACGAACCATTATGAGTGTTTCCAGCTCTGAGATTCTATGATTTAGTTTAATGTTCTTCAGACTCAAGTTCACACATTTTTCTCTAGATCTAGGTTAACGTCACTTTCTACAGAATCCTTCTAAAGATGCCTCTCCTCCCCAATACAATTCATTGAGTCCCCCACATAGAAAAATGGTGTGGATGGACATCCCTGTGCACAATTATTTTCAGCAGCATAAAAATCGTATACTTAAAGAATTAATCAAAAAGTCACCCATCCCCAAATTATGTAATAAATTCAAGGTTAGAGTTTTTGTAATCATAATTCAGCCATCTACTGCCTCTAACTCATGCAGAATCCACCACTGAAAAAGGGCTCATAATGGCTAAGTTCCCAGCATTCCCCACACCACCACCTTCTCTGGCTGGTTGGGAACTCTTAGGAAACACATTTCTTAATGTCTTCATTTAGCCTTGACCAATGAATCAGAAATCTGAGTAGTCCGCTTGCTTGGCAAGGCTCTTGGAAATGCATCGAATTCTTTGGAAACTTCCTAAGGAAGGTTTGGGTCCGGTGTAAATCTGGAGCAAAGGATGACAGTGGTTCCTCTTTTAGCAAAGGCAGGGAGATACGAGCAGGCCTGGGTTCAGCAATTATGACTAAGCCAAACGAAGTTCAGCATGCCAGGCTGTTAGCACAAAGCAACTATTATTGCAAGCCGTAACAGTTTTTCAGTGGCCTAAGGCTTGGAAGCTTCTAGAAGCTTCGGGGGGAATTTCCTAAACTCGCACATACAATTAGATTGGTGAGAACACGGATCCAGACTTTCCATCAGAGGGAAAAGGGAAAATCAGTCAGGCAGCCCCAAAGCTCACTCAGTTTCTCTTTGGAGTCTTTCTCCCCAAATGTCCTTCAGACCAGCTCCTTGAATTCCAACACTAATGACATTTTCACATCCAGGTTCCAGTGTCACGATTCTTTCTTATGCTCTCTGGCTACACGCTCACAAAATTTAATAATTCTCCTGCGACTTTAGTAGAAAAAAAATATGTCTATAATATTTGGACTCCCATTTCTAATTACTGTAATTCATAAACTCCAGAATTTCCTTAACTTTGCTGAAACGGATCTTTCCTAAAAATGGCTGTACATGGCTGTTTCACATTACATGCACATTTTTTTAGTGGAGGCCAGGAGTCGGCAAAGATTTCTATAAAAGTCCCAATAGTAGATATTCTTAGCTTTGTACGCCATGAGGTCCCTGTCATAGCTATTAGACTCTTCCAAGGTAGCTCAGAAGCAGCTTTAGACATCACTAACTGGGTATGGCTGGGCTCTGATAAAACTTTATTTAAAGAACATTCGGCCCGCGCGTTATCATTTGCTGGCCCCTTGGATGGGCGCTCTTTCCGTAAAACAATCAAATCGAGTGATTTGAGACCTAATCTAAAAAGGGGTTAAGTTTTTATTTATTTGTATTTTTATTCTGATACAGACAAGAAAGTGGAGATGTAGCTGGACTTAGATTTTCTCATAAGGACTGGAAATGTAAACACGGTTTTGTTAAGATACAATAATCACTAACACTGATTTAAGGCTTTACAATATATATTTTTAAATGTATTTTTATTGATTTCAGAGGAAGGGAGAGGGAAAGATAGAAACATCAATGATAAGAAAGAGTCTTTGCTCTCTATCTCTCTCCCTTCTTCTCTGTAAAAAATAAAAAACACACAAATAAATAAATAGAATAGACAGATAAAAAAATAAATAAAAATAAATTTTTTTTTTAAAAAGTGTCTTTGACTGGCTGCCTCCTGCACGCCCCCCACTGGGGATTGAGCCTACAACCTGACATGTGCCCTGACTGGGAATGGAACTGTGACCTCCTGGTTCATAGGTCGATGCTCACCACTGAGCCATGCCAGCTTTAGAATTTATGGAAGTTCTTTGACATACTTTATTGCATAGATTCATCAAAAGAACCCCATGAAATAACTTTTTGTTCCTCCTTATTTTGTAGAGGAGGAAACTAAGAGTTTCGTGATTGGCTTTGAAAGTGAGCCCAGGTCTGACACCAAAATTTCACTGTCCCCCAACTAAATCACAGCAAAAATAGCCGTCCTGCTTTGAAACAGGAGCTCGACGACATGATGAGGAACTTACAGTCCACCAAGTCGTGGTGCCTTTCAGGTGACATTTTTTCATTGAAGGCCCAAATCTACAGGCAAAACTGCCAGTCAACGCAAAGCTACAGGTCAACATATGCTCTTACATATAACAATATCCAGTACGCCACGCCCCGATTCACATCATACAATGCAGTCACAAACTGAAAATAAGGCGGATCATAATAATCTGTCTCAGCAAACCTACCCTGGTTCCTAGCAGGGACCAATTCCTTTTGCTCAATGCCAACTTACTGCGTCCTAACGGTCCATTTTAAAATTGTTTCATCATGAACAACATTCTACATGCATTTGTTCACCCTTTCTGTATTACAGATCCACGTGTCAGAACCTCAGGCTCTTCCCCAAGCCTTCACGGCCAGAGGATCATTACTGAAATGGTTCTGTTATCATATCTCCCCGTTTCTGCAGCCCTGGAGCTTCACTGGAATCTAGGCCTGAGGCAGGAATGCTTCGGGGGCTGCTAAGTGACCTCCTCGTTGCTCCTCCCCAAATGTTAGTGTCAGTGCAAGCTGAAGCGAGCGAATGCCAAATTTTATCATTCTTCTGAAGGCTGTTCTCCTCGAAGAAAAAATAAATAAAACAGAAACAAAAATTCCAATGGTTTTGCCTTCTTTTCTTTGATTAATGTCAGGCCGTTTTCCCGAGGCAGGCACGCCGTTCTTTTATTGTTCTTTCTACAAAGAGGATCGTTTTTAAATTGATGGTTGTCGATTTTTTTTTAAATGTTAATACATTCTCCAGTCTTGCCTCTCAGGTCTCATTTTTATTGGCTATTCAACTTTTATCTCTCCAGCCAAATATGTGTGCTTCTGCCCCTGTCTTTTCAAATGGTGCTTAACCAATTTAAGGATCAAGGGGTTTTATTTTATTATCTTCATTAATCACTCTGTTTTCCATAAAAATTAAATAAAGTATTGGTGGGGTCTGCACGTGGTAGTTTAGTTCAGAGAGAAGGCTTATAACACCTTCTGCCCCTAAGGGGTATGTGACTGAGCATGAATCTAAACCCCCGAGAGCCTCACTCTCTAATTCTGATTCTCCTAAATGCAGATCTGAGACAGTGACCTTGGGGTGGAGGGCTTCCTGGAGGTGGTGTCCGCAGTAGGCGATCTCAGGAGGCACTATGAGTTAGTGGAGATGAGAAACAGGGCAGGGATCTCCAGCGAGCTGTTCACTGCTCTGGCAGCTGGGGCTCCGTCCACCCTCCCACCCCGCCCAGAACTCTCTGAAAGGCTAAGCAGATGCCAAAACCGGTGTGCCTCAGTAGATAGAGCGTCGGCCTGCGGACTGAAAGGTCCCAGGTTCGATTCCGGTCAAGGGCATGTACCTTGGTTGTGGGCACATCTCCAGTAGGGGACGTGCAGAGGCAGCTGATCGATGTCTCTCTCTCATCGATGTTTCTAACTCTCTGTCCCTCTCCCTTCCTCTCTGTAAAAAATCAATTAAAAAAAAAACAACTAAGCAGAACTCAACTCAGAACTGTCTCACGGAGAGGTGACAAGGTGGGGTATTTCCCCACCTACTCCTGGTCCCTCATTCATTGGGGATCACTCCAGAATGGTGAGCTCTCCCGTACTTCTGGCCTGCCCCAAGGTCAAAGGACACCGGAAACTGACCTAGAGAAGAAGAACCATCTTCAGGTAACTTTCCACATGAAAGAAAGGCATATGGACAGGGCCAAACAGGGCAGGGCTTGCTCTGCTCCATGAGAGCAAACACGCTGGCCTCCATCACCTCCTGAGATGGCCAGGAAGATGAATCCCAACTAATACTTACACACCGCTCTCCGTTCATAGTGTTTTCCCAGGCATTTTGTAACACATTCCTCACCCGTTCCTGGAAGGATGCTCTGTCAGGACGGTCTCCAATGACTGCAGGCAGGGCTGGGGCTCGGGAAAGATAAATGACTGCCTCCCATCACAAAGCGAGCCACTAGCCAAGGCGGGATTTGAACCGGGGTTGCAGCCAGTGTGCGTGTGAGTGCTCTTTGTCAAATACAAAGGCCCCTGAGCCTATAAGGCACAGTTATTCCTCAAGAGGCGTTACGTCAACAAAACAAACTCCTAAGTAGGAATTCTTCCTATTTATCAATGATACAGATGGACAGGTAGATCGGTTTTAATCCATTCATAGAATGCATGAAGGACACAGACAGAAGTGCCTTCTCGCCCTGGTGCGGTGCGGTGCGGCCAATTAATTGGGTGAAACCGTATCCATGTGATTAGCTGCTCTGGGAGCCCCTTAATTAATTACATGAAGACGGGAGCAGGACAGAAGCCAAGCCCACCAAGGCGCACCCAGGGACAAAGTCAACATAGGGAAACGGGGGGCTTGAAAGCACCTCGAGAGCCCTCCCACCGCCACCCCCATTCGTGTAGACCCGCTATGCACACTGCTTTTCTCAATGGAGCTAGTAAAGAAAATTAAATTAGTTCACAGCCTCCGAGTAGCCTCGGTCACCGGAGAGGGAGAGCCGAATGGGACAAAAAGCTGACCCACCTTGGCCTCAGGTCAAGGCGCTCTGATTCGCCAGGAGAGGGTCATAAACCTCCTGCGAGGAGGCAGAGGCCCGGGAGGAAGGCGGGCCGAGAGCCCCAATCTGTGTGTTTACCAGGCAGCCTGTTTGCATTAACCGTGTTGACATTACCGACTTGTTCTGAAACGATTCCTGCGCCAGCGAGCGGGCGGTCACTTTGGGGTTTTGCTCTGAAGAGTCCTGGCCCATTTCCTCTGCGCTCTGTACATTTATTTTCCCCTCATTTATTAGCTTTCTGAAACATGCCTCCTGCCCACAGGTCTCTGGGCAGGGCTTCAAGACGAAATGCTACAATTACATGACGCGCGGCGGCCAGAGAATAGGATTTCATGTAGAGGGGAGGGTGGGGGAGGCGGGAGGGGAAGGAGTGCATCGGGAGAGTGAGTGCCACATCGGGAGGGTAGATCTTGCCCCACACCTGGTAGGCACTGGGCACAAGGAGCTATGTGCAGGACTCAGAAAATTAGCAAAATCCTTACAAGCTTGAGGTTGGATTTAAGCTAAGATGCTAGCAGTTTAAAGTGGGCCAGAGCCCCAGCCGGTTTGGCTCAGTGGATAGAGCATCGGCCTGCGGATTGAAGGATCCTGGGTTCGATTCCATTCAAGGGCACATGCCCGGGTTGCAGGATCGATCCCTGGTAGGAAGCATGCAGGAGGCAGCCCATCAATGATTCCCTCTGATCATTCATGTTTTTATCTCTTCCTCTCCCTTCCTCCCTGAAATCAATAAATATATATATATATTTTTTAAATAAAATGGGTTATAAAGCTGAATGAAAAATCATCCCTCGCCCCTGAGCTGTGGCTATGTATCTATGTTCAGGGACGCTCCAAATGAGTCTGGACTCATCATGTGAAGACAGGACTGATGAGTGTAAAATGGAGAAGGACTGGTTACAGTCATGGCTAACATCCATTGAGTGATTACCACATACCAAGCCCCGTGTTTTATGGATAAAGGCGTCTCCATCTCATCTACATAAGGCCATTTTGAGGGTCATTTTGTCACTGAGAGCACTGAGGCACAGAGAGTTGGGGTAATTTCCCCAGAGTCACACAGCAGGTAGGTGGAGGGCGAGGAGGAACTCAGTCTGACACTGGAGATGGCTGTACTGGATGAACTGAGGGGGCCCAGAAGGATGCCCATACCCACTTGAAGGGCTTGACTGTTTAGATGGCACCTTTGTGGCAAGGGTACTAAACGACATCATCGCAATGAACTCAAGGGTGGAGGGAGCTATTCCCCAGTTACTTTTTCTCTCTTCTTTGGGGTAGGATACAACAGAAACACAGAAACACCTTACAGGCCTCTCCTCCCCTAATTCTGCCAGGTCTTTCCCTCCTTCCTTTCGGGTCATACGATCTCTTCTTATGTTAAGGGCTAATGTGGTAGCCAAGCCAATAGAGCTGCAGAGACAAACAAGTACCCAGGGACAGGCTCAGACGCGACACATATTTTGGAATTAACCATACAGAGAAATTAAAATAGCTATGATTAATATTTAAGAGTTCTAATGGGGAAAAAATGACAACGTATAAAAATAAATGGATAACATAGCAGAGATAGAAACTCTAAGAATCAGAGGCAATGTTAGCAATTCTGGACCTCATTATGAGGGTTCACTCCTCAGATATTAGCTCAGATGTTCTTGGTTTTATTCTCTGCTTTTTACACAAAAAAACTAAAACTAAAATGGAAATAAATAATGGTTTTGATAGGCTAACAGGAAACCAAACACAGCTGAGAAAAGAACCAGTGAGCTTGGGATATAGCAAGAGAAATTTCCCAAAGAGAGATGGAGAGAAAAAAAAGAATGATAATTTTTTAAAAAGAACAGAATATCAAAAAAGTGTGGGACAATCTCAAAAGATCTAGCCATGGATCATTGGAATCCCAGGGGAAAAAGAAACAAAAACAGAGTAGACAAATATTTGAGGTAATAATGGCTGAGAATTTTCCAAAATTAGTGAGGAAACCAAACCACAGATCCAGAAGGATCAGAGAGCAACAAGCAGGAAAGACACCCAAAACTCTAACCATAGGCGTATCATATTGAACTGCGGGATTCCAGAGACAAAGAGAAAGACTTAAAATAAGCCAGAGGAAAGAATACCATGCCTACAGAGGAACCAGAGTAAGATTTACAGTGGCCTTCTCATCAGAAATCATGCAAGGAAAAAGAGGATGGGGCGCACTATTTAAGTATTCCAAAACAAAAAGTATCCTTCAAAAGTGAAGGAAAAATAACAACTTTCTTAAACAAACAAAAACGGAGGGAATTCAAAGCCGCCAGTGGATCCTGCAAGCCATATTTTGAACTGAATGTAAATAAAAGGATCTTTTTAAGATGGGGCAAAGGTTATAAAATGGAAATTTATAAAGTCGGAAACTTGTATTTACATAAAAGGAGAGCATTAGAAAGGAGAAAATAAAAGTAAAATAAAACCTTGAGTATTTCATATTCCTAATTGACTTAAAAGTTAACTGTTTAAAATAATACTAGTAAGAAGGGACTGAGTGATTGCAGTATATTAATTAAGTGAATGAAAGCAATGTTCAAAGGGACTGAGACAGAGAGAGAAATTGAAACTACATTGTTATAAGGTGACTGTCCTACAGGTGAAGTGGTATATGGACTTAGGTTAGCTGTAACTGTATATTGCAAACTCTAGAGAACCACACAAATTTAAAAGGAGAAGTATAATAAATATGCTGAGAGGGAAAAACAGAATTATATAAGATGCTCAATGAAAATGAGAGAATGTAAGAAAAGAGATGAAGAAAAGAATAAACAAAGAACAAGTGCAATGATTTCAAAAGAGTTAAAAACATGGTAGCTATTAATACAGCTATATCAAAAATCACTTAAAATGTGGGTGGTCTAAATACACCAATTAAAAGACAGAGATTGTCAGAGTGGATAAAAAAAAAATAAGACTCAACTATATGTTGTCCAAAAAACACACTTAAAATATAAAAACACAGAAAGCTTAAAAGTAAAGGATGGAGAAAGACATGTTATGCTAACACTAATTAAAAGAAAGCTGGGGGTCTATTGATTTCAGAAAAGGAAAATTCAGAGCAAGAAAAAGTATCAGGTATATAAAAGCCGGGGTCATTACGTAATGATAAAGGAGTCAGTTCTCCAATAGAACATAAAAATCCTTACTATGTTTGTGCCCAACATGTTGGAGGTAAACACTGATAGAATTGCAAGGAGATATAGACAAATCCGCACTTTTAGTTGTAGACTTCAATACCCCTCTTCCAGTAATTGATGGATTAAACAAGCAGAAAATCAGTAAGGATATAATGACCTGAATAACACTAAAAATCAACTTGACCTAATTGGTAGAGAATGCTGTACCCACCAACAACAGAATTCACGTTTTCTCAAGTTCACGCAAAACATTCACAGGACAGACTACATTAACAAATTTAAAAGAATAAGAATCATAGTATTTTATGGGATACAATGATTTTAAACTAGTAATCAATAATAGAAAGCTATAAAACTTCAAAAATATTTGGAGATAAAATAACATACTTATATAAAAAAAGAGACATATTTAAAGCAGCAGCCAGCTCTAACCAGTTTGGCTCAGTGGATAGAACATTGGCCTGTGGACTGAAGGGTCCCAGGTTTGATTCTGGTCTAGGGCATGTACCTTGGTTTCAGGCACATCCCCAGTAGGAGGTATGCAAGAGGTAGCTGATCGATGTTTCTCTCCCATTGATGTTTCTAACTATCCCTCTCCCTTCTTCTCTGTAAAAAATCAATAAAATATATTTAAAGCAACAGCCAAAGAAATTGAATATATTTTTTAAATATATTTTATTGATTTTTACAGAGAGGAAGGGAGAGGAATAGAGAGTTAGAAACATCGAGAGAGACATCAATCAGCCGCCTCCTGCATGCCCCCACCGGGGATGTGCCCGCAAGCAAGACACATGCCCCCGACTGGAATCGAACCTGGGACCTTTCAGTCCACAGGCTGACACTCTATCCACCGAGCCAAACCGGTTTCGGCTTGAATATATTTTGAACTAAATGAAAATAAAAACATGATTTATCAAAAGTTGTAAGATATATAGCATTAAATACACATGTATTAGAAAAGAAGATCTAAAATTAAAAATCTAACCTTCCACCTAAGTAAAATAATCCTCAAGAAGAACAAAATAAATAATATAAAAGTATAGCAACCTTCAATTAAATTACAAATGAAAACAACAGAAAAGCAATTTGAAATCAAACACTGGTTCTTTGGCAAGATTAATACAATGGACAAATCTCTATCCAGGCTCACCAAGGGAAAAAGAGAGAAGACACAAAAGACCACTAATAGGAAAGGAAGAGGAATCCTCACCACAGACCCCAGGACATTACAAAAATAATAAAAGAATATTAGGAACAAAGAGCTCACAACGAGCTTCGGTTAAATGAAACAATTCCTTGAAAGAGACAGCTTACCAACACTCCCATAAGGAGAAGCAGACAATCTGGAGAGGCCTCGAGTTATTTAAAAAGTACAATTCCTAATTAGCAAACTTGCAAAAAAAAAAAAAGCCAGCGCCCAAACCAGATGGTTTCACTAGTAAATTATGCCAAATATTTAAGGGAGAAATTATATCAACACTCCAAAATCTCTTCCAGAAAAAAACGAAGCAGAGGGAACACTTCCTAACTCATTCCGTGAGGCAAGTATTGCCCTAATGCCTAAAACAGATAAAGACACTACAAGAGAAAACAACCGGCTGATCTCTCTCAAGACCATAACTGCAAAAATCCGCAATAAAAGGTCTGCAAATTGAGTCCCACCGGGTGCCTCGCCATTAGACAGACAATGAAGTGGGATTATCCCCGATGGGCAAGGATGATTCAACATTCAAACCAATTAAAGTAACCCACCACATCAAGAGGCTAAAGAAGAACATGTATATGATCCTATCAGCTGCTGCAGAAAATGCATTTGGCAAAACGTAACACCTATTCATGATTAAAAACTCTCAGCAAGCCCAGCCGGCGTGGCTTCATGGCTGAGTGTCGACCTATGAACCAGGAGGTCACGGTTCAATTCCCGGTCTGGGCACAGGCCTAGGTTGTGGGCTCGATCTCCGTAAGAGTGTGCAGGAGGCAGCCAATCAATGATTCTCTCTCATCAATGATAAAACTCTCTCTCTCTCCCTTCCTCTCTGAGATCAATACAAACCTATGTTTTAAAAAAAAAATTAGCGAAATGGTAACAGGTAAGTACTTCTTAGACTTGAAAAAAAGGGTGTACAAAAACTCTACAGCTACCATCATACATGATGGTTAAGAAACTGGTTGCTGCCAAAACTGGTTTGGCTCAGTGGGTAGAGCATCTGCCTTCGGACTGAAAGGTCCCGGGTTCGAATCTGGTCAAGGGCATGTACCTTGGTTTCGGGCACATCCCCAGTAGGGGGCGTGCAGGAGGCAGCTGATCGATGTCTCTCTCTCATCGATGTTTCTAACTCTCTGTCCCTCTCCCTTCCTCTCTGTGGAAATCAATAAAATATATTTTAAAAAAAAGAAATAGTTTTAAAAAAAGAAAGAAACTGGTTACTTTCCCTCTAGACTGGCAACAAGGCAAGGACCTCCCTCCCCACTCCTATTACCACCTCATGATGAACGTGCTAGTTACGCAGGAAGACAAGAATATAAAATAAAAGGTATCCCGATTGGAAAGGAAGCCACATCACAAGATGGCTGCCTGAGCCCCGCAGGGAACGGCCCTGGTCAGAGGGGAAATGAACGGAGGGACTGTAGCCAATGCCACCAAATTCCGGGGCCTGGGCTGTGCTGCGCTCCCGAGCTGGCTCCCGCCGCTGCCATGGGCTGTCGTGACAGCGCAGTGTTTCCCAGGCCCCAAAGTCAGGTTGACCTCTTTTTCTTGTTATCCTGCAAATTGGTGTCCCAACCCAGGAATGCTCCCCCCCCTCCCGCCCCAATAATAAACCCAAGTGCAGCCCCAGGCCCCCCGGGAAGAGGGGAAACCATGACACAGACTCGGCCGCCACATGCAGACGCCAGGACACCGATGTCGGGCAGACGGGTCCGAGGTGCCCGGAGGCAGAGAGATCGGAGGGTTCCCGGCCTAACCGTGGGGGACTCATTTCTTCCAGTCACCCTGTCCCGGAGCCAAACATGTTACCTGCGCTCCCCGGGGTCTCTAATTGCCCCGGTGGCTTCGGTAATTGCTCTGGGCTCTTTCCCCCGAAGAGTAAACAATGATGTGTCCTTTCAGATTTCCCACATCCTCTTCGTCCAAAGGCTCCTCAAATAAGTACGTGCAGAGGGAGACAAAGACCCTGATAATTGCCATAATAGCGGGTTCTTCTCCACACAGAGTCAAGTGCTTTCGGTGCTTGTTTTTAATCATCAGATTTCCCTGCTGGTGTATATATATATATACCCTTTCCTCAAGAAAGCGGAGAATTCACCCTGGTTGAGATTCATAGAAGAATGTAAAGGGCCTACTGAAATGTCTCAGAGAAGTCAGAATATCACAGGTAAGATTTTTAAAAACCCTAAAACCCATCTCCTTCTAGCCATCCCCTCCCCCCTCTTTTTAAAAAAATATTTAATACATATATATATTTTTTTTATTGATTTCAGAGAGAAAGGGAGAGGGAGAGAGAGAGAGAGAAACATCAATGATGAGAGAGAATTGGCCATCTCCTGCACACCCCCCACTGGGGATCAAGCCCACAACCCAGGCATATGCCCTTGACTGGAATCGAACCTGAGACTCCTCAATCTGCAGGCAGACGCTCTATCCACTGAGCCAAACCAGCTAACTCCCTCCCCTCCCTCTCCTTTTAAACCTTAGATTCCCCTATCAACTAATTACCATCTACTCTCCGAAATGCTACTTACAGTAGACACTGTGAGTCAAAGCTTCCTCTTGTCCCATGGACCCTCAAAATGCCTTCCACGTTTGATAAAAAAAATGTCAGCCTTGACTCGCTGTCATTTTCTGCTGGATTGGTTGACAAGGGTCAGCTTGACCCCTGTTGGAAAGGACTGTTTAACTTCATCCCCAGCCAAAGCTACTCAGCATTGTCAAACTTTTGGTCAACTAGACCAGGCACCAGACCTGGAGCCAAAAAATAAAAATAAAGTAACGAGCACCTAAAGCAGCAGCAGTAGAAAGGAAAAAGAAGAAAGCGCTTAAGTCAGAGGTGCAGGGAGCCCTCCTATATAAATATTATTTCCCGGACAGGCTGGCAGCTCTGGCAGTGACCACATGCAGTGAGCGAGCTCTGAGCAGCACCGGAGACAGACGGACCACGGTTTTAGCGCCCATTCGGCCACGTATTGGCTATGTTGTTTGGGACAAATAATTAGTTCTGTAAACTTAAGTTTCCTCACCTATAAAATTGCAAGAAGAATAATTATCTCAAGCATGTTGAGAAGATCAAAGGTTGTAATATGTGTGCAATGTCAGGTAAATGGTTAAGTACATAATACAGTGGTACCTCGAGATACGAGTGCCCTAACACACGAGATTTTTGAGATACGAGCTGTCGAGCGAGCGATTTTTGCTTTGAAATACGAGCAACATTTGAGATAGGAGTCATCGTGCAGATCGGCCGGCTGCACACAACCCACCAGTTTACAGTGACTCGAGTGTCTCATAGTTTCCCACACCTCAAGGTTACGGAACGAATTAAACTCGTATCTCGAGGTACCACTGTACATGTTACCTGTTACCTTTCTTCCAGCTTTTTTGAGGTATTATTGACATTTCACTTTTATATATAACAAAACAATAACGTGTGTACGTTTGAGGTAACTTGCTTTTATGGAACAGAATACAGGTGGCTTCAGTGTCATTGATTGGTTGGTGGAATGATTGATTGTATCATGAAAAAATTAAAATATTCTCAAATTATTATATCTTGTTCAAAGTCTAAGAAGAGAAAGTTTTCTCCTCTATCGTTTTGAGTTAGTCAGCTAGAGCTGCCTCCACAGACTGGGTAACGTAAACAACACACTTCCATTTTCTCAAGGTTCTGACAGAACTTCAAGATCAAGGTGCCGGCAGATTTGGTTTCTAGTGAGAGCTCTCTTCGAGGCTTAGAGATAGCTGCCTTTTTGTTGCATCCTCATGTGGCCACTCCTCAATGGAGGGAGGGAGGGAGGGAGGGAGGGAGGGAGGGAGGGAGGGAGGGAGGGAGAGAGAGAGAGAGAGAGAGAGGGAGGGAGGGAGGAAGGGAGGGAGAGGGAGAGGGAGGGAACTCTAGTATCCCCTCTTATAAGGACACTAATCACAGCAGAATAGGGCCCCACCCTTAGTTAATCTTTTATTTTATTTTATTGTTTAAAGTACCTGTATTACATATTGGTAAATATATCTCCTTTTGCTTCCCCACTGACCTTCCCCCAGTCGCCCCTACCCCCATAGTTAATCTTAACTAGGTCCTTAGAGGACCCATCTCTAGCCTCATTTGGGAGTTAAGACTTCAATGTATGAACTTATTGGGATACAAACATCCAATCAATAGCTCCTTTCCTGTAATTTCTTGCTCTCAAAGGGGAAAAAAAAAAAGAAGAAACGCCATTGGAATAATGGCATCTATGCCTCTCGGCAATGTGAGAGTTACTCTACTTATTTGCACAATGAATTAGGAAAGTGGGGAAAATTGTGCGCCTTTTGTCAAATACCTACTCTTCGGACTGTTTGCAGAAACAGCCCCAATTTCCCCCTGTTCCTCCATCCGTGCCCTTTGGCAGTGCCCTCTCACACTGACTCTGGGTTTAGCCATGTGACCTCTTCGGGCCTCTGGGATATTAGCAGGGACATAAAAAGCACATATACATTAAAGCATGTCTGCTTGTTATTCCTGGAATGCAGTTGCCATAGAAACAAGCCTGTGCCATCCAACTGGTGAAAGGACCACCTGCTGACAGCCAGGGAGCCCTCAGCTTTTCCAACAGTTGACAGCAAAAGCATGAATGACCCCCTGTCCACCCCCCCACCCCCGCCCCAAGCTGAGATCAGTCAAGCCTGGTGCACGTCAGCTGTACTACCAGGACAGCCCAGCCTAAAATGCTGAGCCATAGAATCATGAGCCAAATAACTTCGTACTGATTTCAGACAGCAAGTTTTGACTTGTTTGTTACGCAGCAATAACAAACTGATACATCTACAAAGTAGGCGGGACTATACTATGCCCTTTAGGAAATACAGAAGAAATGCAACATGTGATTATAAATGAGAAAAGAAGACATATACAGGCCGTCTATATCCTGCAGCTGTTAATAAGGACAATTTCACTGTTGTTAGTTGAATGCAATATGAGAACATTAATAGTAAGGTGTGAGGAAGTTGTTTATAACCTGGCAATGATTATCTTGAAGCAATTCTAGCATTTTGCATCTCATTCAGGATGGAAAGCAATGAGGCTTCTGGGAATGAATAACGGAGGGTGGGATGGGGAGGAGACATCAGGGACTGAAAGAAAACTCTCTCTCTCTCTGGTTCAATTCATGTTTGAGAAAACGAGGCAGATCACTTTTACTTTTATCCAAATCGGTTTGCCCATTCCTTGAAATTACATATGATGACATAATCCGAGTCCAACTTGGCAAAAGAGAGAATTTGCAGCTCGAGTCTGGTTTCCCTTCAATTTTCATTTCCCCTGGGTCCCATTCGTATTTCTTACAGACACTTTCCCTGGTGACCCAATCTAATTTGATCCCCTACCACATTTCCCCTACCAAGAGCTTCCAAAGCTGTTTTGCAGAGATCCTATAAATACTGCTTTGACAATATTTCAAAGATAATATTCGGGGGGGAGCTTTGATTCCACAAAGAAAGGGGGATGGAAAAAAAAGAGGTTCTTTTCAGAACAGTGTCTACAGCAGTGCCTGGATGTTAGTTACCAATCAATCTCAGGGAGCTACACTGAGCGGCCAGATTATTATGATCTCTGAACGCATAATAATCTTGCCACCAACTGTGTGTGTATAGATGATATAGATATAGATATAGATATAGATATAGATATAGATATAGATAT
>JAAGEH010002526.1:8085678-8216647 GCA_011751065.1 Lasiurus cinereus | reverse complement strand
ATATAGATATAGATATAGATATAGATATAGATATAGATATAGATATATAGATACATAGATATATAGATACATAGATATATAGATATATAAGTATATAGATATAGATTAGAGGCCCAGTGCATGAATTCGTGCATGGGTGGGGTCCAGCCAGCCTGGCCAAGGGGAGAGGACATGGGCGGTTGGCCAGCCTGCCTGCTGACTGACCTCCTGGTTGAGGGGACAATTAGCTTTTTATTATATAAAATATACACTGAGTGGCCAGATTATTATGCATTCAGAGATCATCATCATCTGGCCACTCAGTGTATTTTCCCAAGTGACTTAGAATTGGCCTGTATTTTGGCTTTCTATAGAAACAGCCAACTGTCAGTTGAAAGTGGAAAGAAAAAAATCTGACCAGTCAGGATAAAGCTCTGGAAATGAGGGAGGGTTTCTTTTTGATGAAAAACTAAGGCTGGTCATGCAGGTACCAAAGTCCGCTGTCATGGTAAGAAGTGAGAGGAGGAGCTGGGATCCCTCTTTGTGGAGAGATCTGACATCCTGCAGAGGGCCACTCATTGACACGTAGATAAAGAATTTCTACATTTCTCCATTCGCCCTGTCTCCTCCTGGCCTTGAGGGTCTCGTCCCTCTGATCCCTGGCGATCAAACTCTCTTCCCTCCAGCATTTAACGAAGAAATCCTTGTATTAGCTCGCAAGCACCGCCACACAAAGTGCCATAGACCGGGTGGCTCAAACAACAGACATTTCCTTCCAATGTCTGGAGGCTAGAAGTCCAAGGTCAAAGTGTCCACAGGGCTGGTTTCTTCCGATGGCTTCTCTCCTTGGCTTCTAGATGACCACCATCTCCATGTGACTTCACATGGTCTCCTCTTGTGTGTCTTCTTATATGGACATCAGTCACACTGGATGAGGGCATACCCCCGTGACCCCATTTAACCTCTTTAAAGACATCTCCAAACACAGTCACTTTCTGAGGCACTAGGTTCGAAGTTCAATATATGAATGGCAGGGGATGTATCGGGGGGACAGAGACACACATCTTAAGGTCCTTTACCCTGGAAACCTCTCTACCTTTTACTTTACCTACTCAACGCCAAGTCAATTTTCTCAGTTTCATAACCACACAAGGAGGCTGAAAACGACTTCCAGGTTACATATACATCTCCACTTCAGAATGCATCTCAGTTTCAGAAATGTGAATGATCAGAGCAAAAAAAAAATCATCTTAGAGGAAATATGGTAATAGATGTCTTTGAAAACTGAGAAATTTCTGCTAGATTCAAAAGACTGAGTCTCTAATGGTTAGAATTCGAATAAAACCGCGATGGTCCATGTGAAGAAGGCGCCTCACGTGACAATCCATTGAGATCGGATAGCTACACATTCTAAACACTCGTCACACCAGTAAGATGCTCAGCGGAGGCTGGACAGGCAGTGAGGAAGGGAGCAGAATATTCTCATTCCGAAACAGTACACGTGCATGGACCACAAACAAGCTTTTGCTTACAAGGCCCTTCTTTTCAAATCCCTACAATGTTCTACTTCACTCTCTAATAATTACATGAATATTAAACAGGCAGCCAATGCTTGTTGACAGGGTGATTCAGTACCATCATTTCAGGGATATTAACACAGGGACAATGTTTTTCTTTGTGTTTTTTTTTTAATACCTTTTTATTGATTTCAGAGAGGAAGGGGGGAAGAGAGAGAGAGACATCAATAATGAGAGAGAGCCCTAGCAGGCTTGGCTCAGTGGATAGAGCAATTGGCCTGCAGACTGAAGGGTTGCGGGTCTGATTCTAGTCAAGGGCATATGCCTGGGTTGCAGGCTCGATCCCCAGTAGGGGGCATGCAGGAGGCAGTCAATCAATAATTCTCTCTCATCATGGATATTTCTCTCTCTCCCTCTCCCTTCCTCTGAAATCAATAAAAATATATTTTAAAAAAATAATGAGAGAGAATCATTGATCAGCTGCCTCCTGCACGCTCCAGACTGGAGATCAAGCCTGCAACCCAGGCATGTGCCCTTTGCCGTCTTGAACCAGGAATCTAACCGTGACCTCCTGGTTCAACGCTCAATTACTGCCATACCAGCCAGGCAACTCTGGGACAGTGCTGATGCCCAGCTGCCTCCATCCTTACTCCTGAGGATGAGGACCTATGTGTGTGTGTGTGCTCCTGGGAACCTCATCATCCACCTCTAATGGAAAGGAAAGGTTGTTCCCTGTCAGGACAGCCACATCTCAGGGGTAAACATGAAACCGAAACTCCCCCTCTGTTTCAGATGCTTCTCTTTCTTTATCAACACTTCACCTCTGAGTCGGTGACTTTCACGTTCACCTTGAACACTACTAAACACTGACCAGACACTGACCTCTAACCTGGACTGACCCCCAGCCCTGCACCGTATGGCCCAGATTCTCCCACAATGCCACCTGGCTGCTTCTTACCTTCAGAAATAGGGCTGATGACCGAAGGCAATTCAATTGCCAAATATATTTCTTTTTTCCCACTCATTTCCTTGTTTTTGCACTTTTGGCCTTTAAAAAAAAAATCACCCCTTTTTGGAAATTATCTTAAAAGAGTATCGTTCTTATTTTGATGTCTCTAACCACAAAGCCCAGCCCAGGGCTGCCCCGTGACTGTTTTTCTTTGGTGAACTGATCAAAAGTCCCCTGGCTAATTATATCATCCTGCGGAGGGGAGCGAGTGCCATTCATGCTGATTTGGCTTCGGCTACGAGGTCGCCACTGTGCACAGAGGCTCGTTCTCTGGATGCTGACCAAAAAGGAGCGAGAGGGGGAAGCAGCACCAGCGAGACAGACAGACAGGCTGCTATTCTTGGATCCATCAAAAATATACCTTTGGAAGTGGCGGAGCGAGGAGAACACATTTTTTAATTCCCACCACATTTGTCAGCCTGATGTCTTCCTGAGTCAGCAGCGCCCGGCTGGAGCTCAAAGGATCCTGGGAGTTTTGCAGCCACAAGGCTTCGGTGGGTTATCAGGGATGTCTGTCCCTGGTGGTTTCGTGTCGGGTCCCTGGCTTCTCCAAGTTTAAGGCCGGGATGCAAATGGTGCCTATAGGGTCGCTTTATGTTGAAGAGAAGGGGCCCAGGACAAGCCGTGAGAGGCGGAGTGCTGGGAACTTTCTCGGTCTGAGTCTCTTTCTCAGGAGTCAGCGTTCCCTGCCAGGGCCTCTATTCATGTGGGATCTAATGTTATTTCATTTTCCTCTGGTCATCTTACTTCCCTGGAGAGAGCTTGACTCATGGTATAATTATATGCTCGGCCAGTTCCCAGTGAAAGTCACTCCGGACTGCCACCGCCTGCCCCCCGCCGATGTCCCGTTCCCGTGCCAACGAGCACCGCGCCTGGCCAGAAACCCAGCGCACTCAGTGCAGGACCGTTAACGACTCGGTTCTCGGAGGGCACTTTGCACTGACCGTGCTCTGTCCTCCGAGGGGGTCAAGGAGCCCTGGACGTGAGTGATTCCCGCAGAGCCGGCCCCTTCTGTGGTCTCTGGGGCCTGCCTGCAGCTCGGCCCGCCTCCTTCTCGTCGGTGGCTCCTAAAATGGCTCCTGGAGGACATGGTTTCCAGTGTATGGGATTGAGCTTGTTGCACAGAAAATGTAAATGCTGCCAAGTGAGTGGCAGACTAGTCTTGTTCAAGGCCAGCGTGGAGACAGGTGACCGTGGCCGCTCCTTCTGCCCAGTGGCTGGTGCCCTGCCCCTAAGCCGGATGGCGGTCCATCGGGGCAGGGAAAGCCGGCTGCAGAGAGGACCTGGGAAGCCATCGCTTCCAGCTGCTCCACCTCATCCGGGCAGATGGTCTCCTCACTGTGGTAATGACTTCCAGGGCTAGAAGCTCTTTACGCAACACGTTCGAGGGCCACAGCAGAACTGGAGTTCCAGAGAGGCCAAATATATGTTTCACCATAAATCACTTTGTAGGATTTTTTTTTAAAAAACCCTCTTTTGAAAAATTGGCTATTGAAAGCATAAATCATTTTGAAATGCATTGTTGCGCGTACAGCATTTGTAGAAGTAAAGCGTATGGTGATGATAATACGAAGGTAGGAAAGGAGAAATGAAAGTATATTCTTATGAAGTTCTTAGACTTTATGCCAAATGGTATAATAGGACCTGCAGGTAGACTGTGATAAGTTAAAGTTACATATGGTAAACCAAAAAAAGCAATCACAAAAAGTATTTAAACGGAGATAAATACTAACAGGTAAGTCCATATTGAAGATAAAATGGAACAAAAAGTATGCAAACAATCCACAATAAGGCAGAAAAGAGAAAAAGCAGTGAAGAACCAGGTGGGACAAATAGCAAATACACAGCCATCACATTAAATGTAAATGATCTAAACATAATAAGGAAAAGACAGAGGTTATAGACTGAAAAACAAACATTAAACAAGTGAAAATAAAAGACACTTGCCAACTATAAAAAATAAAATTTTAATATAAAGACACAGGTTAAAAGAAAAAGGCTAGAAAAAGATGTATCATTCTAGTATTAATCAAAGAATATGGAAGTGCCTATATCAATATCAAAGTTGACTTCTGGTAAGAGATAAAGAGGGTAATATCCTATAAGAAAGCAGTTAATTTATTGGGAATACATACCAATCCTAAAAACTTATGCAGCTAATAATAGAGATTCAAAAATACATAAAGCAAAAACTCAGAGAGGTGAAATGAGAAATAGAAAAATTCACAAATATAGTCAGATATTTCCACACTTCTCTCAATAAATGATAGAACAAGGACACCCACACAGAAAAATATAGTAAATATATGGAAGACCAACAATGTTATCAAACAACCTAATTGACATTTATAGAACACTCTCCCCAACAATAGCAAAATACACTTTTTTCCCAAGTGTACCCAGAACATTGACCAAGATCAGCAATAGTTTAAGCCATAAGACAAGTCTCAATAAATTTAAAAATATTCAAACCCTACAAAGTATGTTCTCTGACCATAATAGACTTAAATGAAATATGAGTAACAGAAAAAAATCTTGGCAAAATCTCCCAACATTTGAAGACTAAATAATGCACTTTTAAATAACCCACAGGTCAAATGAGGAATCAACAGAAAAAGAGAAGTGTTTAAAATAGAAGGAAAAGAAAACATATTAAAATTTGTGGGGTCCTGCTAAAATAATATATAAAAGAAGCTGTATAGCTTTAAATAGTTATATTAGAAAAGAAGAAAGTCTCAAATCAATGATCCTAATGTCCACCTTAAAGGACAAGGGAAATAACCACAAATGCTAAGTAATAATAATAAAAAATGGAGCAGAAATCAATAAAATAGAAAACAGAAAAGTAATATTAAAATTAATTAAATCAAAAGCTGGTTCTTTGAGAAGATGGACAAACTTCATAAACATCTGGAGAAAAGTGAGACTATATCAACTACCAATATTAGAAATCAGACAGGAACATCATTCTAGATCAGTGGTTCTCAACCTTCCCAATGCCGCGACCCTTTTATACAGTTCCTCATGTTGTGGTGATCCCCAACCATAAAATTATTTTCGTTGCTACTTCATAACTGTACAATGAAAATAATTTTATGGTTGGGGTCACCACAACATGAGGAACTGTATAAAAGGGTCGCGGCATTAGGAAGGTTGAGAACCACTGCTCTAGATCCAACCAAATAATAAGAGGATATTCACTGGCAAATAACAGCAAAATAATAATAATAATTGTAAGATGTAAATTCTTTCTAAATTGATGACTAGTACAAAATATCATCACAATCAAAATACCATCGGGCCATTGTGCACAAACTGGCAAAAATTCTAAAATTCATAGGGAAACTCAAAAGACCTAGAATAAGTAAATAGTTTTAAAACAGAAAGAACCAAGATGGAATACTTTACCTTAATTTAAGAATTAGAATACACAGTAATCAAGACAGTATGATATTTGCATTGATATAAAAGTAGATTGGAGAGTCCAGAGTATACATTTAATGGTCTATTATGATACTGTCATAAAAATTATCTCAAAATGGGTCATAGAAGTATCTGTAGAAATATAAACTGTAGAACTTCCAGAAGACAAGGAGAAAATCTTGGTTACTTTGGATCTGGCAAAAATTTTTAAATAAGCATAAAATATCATATAGAATAATAGGTATTTATAATTTACAATATATTTATAATTGATAATATATATAATATGTTGGCCTTCCTAAAAATTAAAACCTATTGTTCTTCAAAAGACATTGTTAATCCACCAAAGAACTTGTATGCATGTGTGCATAACCCATGGACACAGACAACAGGAAGGCCTGGGGGGTGGGAGGGAGGCAAGAAGAGGTCATTGGGGGGAGGGGGGAGAAGGGGACATATATAATACTTTCAACAATAAAGATTTTTAAAAAAACACATAATAAAATGATAATTATGTGAAAAAAGACACCCTTGATAAAATATAAAGCCAGTTACAGACTGAAAGATAAGATTTGTAAATCTTCTAACCCATGAAAATACTGGTACATAGTCTATATAAAGAACTCTTACAACTCAATATTATATATATATGTATACATACATATATATATGCATATACTAGATGAAAACACACAAAAATGTTTGTACTAGTCACTTCTGCAAGTACAGATGATTTGTTAAATACTACTTTTTCTTACTTCTGTATTTTCCATTTTCCAAAGCTAGTATGCTATTTTTGAAACCAGAACAACAACAAAAGACCTCATTAAAAAAATACTTAACAGCTGCTCTTCCTAACATGATGACTGGAGGGTCACCACACAGAGAGAGGGGTCCCGGAATCTCCCCAGAGATGAACCATGGGAGGTGCCAGCTTTAAAACAGCGTCCAGGGACCGAGGGGTCGGGGACAACGGATCAGGGTGGGAGGCAGGCACGTTACCCAGGGCCGCACAAGGTGTGGTCAGAGGGGAAGTCAGACTGTTAGGGGAACCGAAGCGGCAAGGAAAGAAGCAAGAAAATAGGTCACGTCCACAATTCAAGGCGTGGAAACAAGGAAGATGGAATCTCTCGTGAGTTCTTAATGGAGGAAAATGTAACTTCCTTCAGGGTAAAGTGGCAATGTCCCCAAAGGCAAACTCAACTGAACATTCTGTGTGTTTCTGTAGCTTGAAATGATCTACAGGCAGGCTGGTGGGGGGTGGGGGTGGGGTGTTGCTTGTCTAGAGGAAGGAGAGATGGACTCCCTTGGGACGTGGAAGAAGAAAGGCCCGGATGTGCTTGCTGGCTTTTTGTGTTTCAGCCCTCCGCCTCCTCCTGATTTTATGTGTTTGTTTATCTATTTATTCATTCACTCATTTATTTATTTATTCTTAGAGTGAGAAATAGTGAAGGTCTGGATCCAGGAGATAAAGAGCCCTTTCTACCTAAGAGGCCATTTAAAAACTTGGAGCACCGGTGGCATTGCTGGTTCTAAGAGCCAGGTGACAAATGTCAGCTCCGAGGCGCTGAAAGGAGAACTCTCTCCACCTCCACCGCACCTCACACACACCGACCGCAGCCCCGTGTTGGCCGGGAGAACGCAGGCTTGTGCACAACCTGCTTCTCTCCCCAGAACCTTCTTCGCTCCCCCAGTACAGTCCTGCCCTGCGCCCAGCCCCGGCTCCCTCTCCCTCGTCACAGCCCAGTCCTTCCTGGGGAGCCAAACACAGGGCGATGTGCTGTGCCACGTGGTCTGCCTTCCCAGAATTCGCCTCACTGGCAGGTTACATTTCTTTAAGACAGTGGTTCTCAACCTGTGGGTCGCAAACCCTTTAGGGGTCGAACGACCCTTTCACAGGGGTCGCCTAAGACCATCGGAAAATGCAGATATTTACATCACGATGCATAACAGTAGCAAAATTTCATGGGTGGGGTCACCACCCCATGAGGAACTGTATGCAAGGGTCGCGGCCTTAGGAAGGTTGAGAACCACTGCTTTAAGAAGACTTGGTTGAGTCGGTCTCCTCTACAGATTACAAATGAAATCCTCTAGAGATGACAAAGCCCATGCATTCCTGGTGCCTAGTACAGAGCCTGGAATACAGAACGCCTGCAACAATAACAACCAAAGAACTGCAAAGAATGAGGGCAGACAGGGAAGAACCGCTATGCGTTACCTGTGATGCAGGATGCAGTTCCCTCGAGGATGGACGTTATGGAGAGCAGTAATGGTAGCGGATCACCATGACCCAGTAGCTGGCAGGCAGCAGCCGACCCGGAACTCCTAAGGAAAAGAGGAGGAGGGGACATGAGAGGCATCGTAGATCCTAGAAAATGTACCAAGTCACAGGAAGTGCGCTCGTAGAGAAGGCACCCCCTCTGCTTTCCCAGCACACACACATGCAGCATCTCTGCTGGCAACGCCTCTTGTCCCTGTGATCAAACGAATCGTGCCCATGGTGTGGGATGGAAAGTCAGACTTGGCACTGAGTGGATTCTGCTGCCTTATCATCTACACCCCTCACCCCCTTTCTCCCAGTGTTCCCGTGCCTCTGCTGTCAGACCCTCGGTTCCAGGGCGTCTCCGTCTGGCAGAGGAAGGGGTGGACTTTCTCAGGATCTTTGCCCTGTGCGGGTCCAAGAGCTACTCCCAGAAGCCCCGTCGGCGAGCCAGACCCAGGAGCACTTGCCAATGACTCTGCGTCTGCTTCTCCCTCAGGGCCAAGCCCCGCACACAGAGATGTTTGCCTTGGATTCTACGGGGACCCCTTGTGAACGCTTATCTTCTTGGTTTGGGTTCTCGAAAGAGAAGGAAAGTAGGGGACGGGGAGAGAAAAGAGAAGGAAAAACATGAGGTCAATTGGCCAAATTGTGTTTGCCTGGGTCAGTCTAAGTGAGTCACTGAGGGCAGGGAGTGATGTGATGATGATGATGTTTCTGATGAGGAAGAGGAGGGGGAGTGGCATCTAGGCTGTTCACCAGGGACTATGGGCACAGCCTTAGTCAAACACTGGGGAGGCGGTGTCATTATCACGACAAATCTCAGAGCCAAGTCTTGAACCTCTCACGCTGGGAAAACTCCTGCACGGACTGCTGCTCAGTCACCCCTGGGCTAGATCCACACCCTTCTGCCTTCTGGAATGCTCCATCCTGTGGCCTACGAATGGGTGACTTCTCTTTCACGCCCTTCTGGATCTAGAACTGGAACTGTCTGCGTGATTCCATTCATTTAGGCACAAGCATGGGAATTTCTCCTACCCGCAAACCGGTTTAAACTGAAGCCCAAGTTGCTCCTAACTGTGGGTGTTTTCAGCCTGTCGTAAATTAAGCTTAAACCTATACTTCATAAAGCCGGTCTTTGGCCTGGCCAGTGTGGTTCAGTGGTTGAGCGTCGACCTATGAACCAAGAGGTCACGGTTCGATTCCTGGTCAGGGCACATGCCCAGGTTGTGGTCTTGGTCTCCACTGGGGGGCGTGCAGGAGGCAGTTAATCAATGATTCTCTCTCATCATCGATGTTTCTCTCTCGCCTTCTCCCTTTCCCTTCCTCTCTGAAATCAATAAAAATATTTTTTAAATCAATCATTCTGGTCTTTGGATACCATTTAGCCCTTCTAGTAAAAACTAAACAGTCAACCTGTTTGAAGAAGTCTAACTAGCTTCACGAATACTTTCTTCTTTTATAAGCTCCGATGTTTAAAACCCTGCAGACAAATGACCGGCATTGAAAGAAATTTAGAAACAAGTCCAGGAAGGCAACACATCCACTAACTCAAGTCAAACTAACTCCCTTGGAAGGAAACAGCTTTTCAGAATACAAAAAAAAAAAAAAAAAGGGCTATTTATCCTCCAAATTTATTTTGTTTTTATTGACTTGAATATGGAAATTAAAAAAAAAAGCAACCACCAAAGTTTTAACTGGGGGATCTGTGCGGCATTAATTGCAGGTTCTCTGCCCAATGCGTCCAGATCAATGGAGAAAAACAGCCGTAAGAGCAAAAAACAAAAACACATTAAAGCAAGAAAATACCGCTTTGCAAGCAAGCTCTTTACTTGGGAGAAGCCACAACTTTATGACTTTTTCAGCAGAGACAGAAGTGTATTTTTTTTTCTTTTAATTCTCTCGTTCCTATGGGGCATTAAAGACACACCATAAAGCAGTGGGCTGCCGATCAGCCATGGCCAGCTTAACAGATGATGACATACATGACATGGAGGTGATCGAGAGCCGCATTTTTTTAACCCCTAGGATGGACTTTTTCATTCTCCCAACTCCTCCGAACAAAAAGAGCTTTCTGGGAAACAAGGGAAGAGTCAGCATCGTAGGAAGAGGGACGGCTTTGTGTTGGTTTCCAAGCCCCGATTCCATCCAAGTTGAATGTTGCATACAAATCTCCATTTGTGAGACACCCTCATCTACCAGTTAATCAAAGCCCTGGAAATTCAAGGAAACCTGTGTTTATGGAAATCTGGCATTTCTGTAAAGTTCTGAATGAGGCCTAAATAGAGCAGTTCATCTCATTTTGAAACTAATGGCTCCTGCCAAGTGGTTTTCCAAAGCTGGGTCTTCTGGCTCAGTCAGCATTTAGGAATTCATTTATGAGTTGGGTTAGTCGGGAGACTCTGGAATTCAAATTTATGTCTGCAGCCCACGACTTTGCTCTGATAGGTCTCTGAAAAGAGATTGTAATCAATTTACCAAACCCAGACTGCAGGAAATTTTCATATCCCAGAAAGAAGTGCTGGTGTGGCGCTCTGTCTACTCCCCCCCCACCCCCCGCTCCCTGCGAGCGGGCTGTGGAGGGCGGGTCACTGTCTATAGGGGCGCTTGCCACAGTGTGTTCCGCCATTCAAAGTAGCCCCACTGGGTGCTCTGGAATTCATCGCTTAATAGACTTGCTCGGCGTTTAGAAAGTGGCAGAATATATGAGTGGCCAGTCACCTCGGACAGCGTGCATGCTATCCATCCTTTTGGTGATGGAAGTAGCCCAAGCTCTGTTAATTAGTCATGCAATTTGTTGTAAAGATTTATCTGCCCTGAAATGTTGCAGGAAATTAGAATATGGGCTCGGGGTGTGTGTGTGTGTGTGTGTGTGTGTGTGTGTCCCAGTCTTTATAAACCCAGTCTTTCCTCTCTCTCGGGGCGAGGAGCAAGCATTGAGCAGCTTTTCAATGCGCCCATAAATTTCCTGCTTTTTTTTCCCCCCCCAAGTTTCCTTTGAAGAAGTCATCGAATAAATTAGCGGAGCTGGAAATGTGCCTCTAGTTTGTGTTGGCTTTGGCTTTTAGGGAGTGACTCAATAAACAAAAGTCAGTGCATTCAAACAGTAACAAAGTAATTTCCATGATGAATCAAGTGTGAAAACTGGTTTAACCTCTCCTGTTTTACAAACTCTATATCACCCCGACTAAACGAACACAGGAATAAGACACCCATCTGGAAATCTCATCTGAAATATTAGATCGGGAATCGAAAATTCAGCCAAATAGTGTGGCTTGTAGGGATATCCTGTCGGATAATAAATTGCATTAATCTTACTTAAATTTTCCATCTAAATCATGCCCTGAGGCCATAGCACACGCAGAAAACTCTGCCTTACTTTCAAGGCATTGTGCTACTGAAAACGATATTAAAAGAAGAGGGGGAAAGAACTTCATTTTTTTTTTCTCCTGACTGGTTTTTCCAACATTAAAAAAAAAAAAATCCATGTGGAATCTGCTAGCTCTTCGGGAAGAACCCAACACGGGCCGAGGTCAGCAGGAGTTTCTGCAGTCACAGTCGGGAATCCATGTCAGTCACAGGGGCCTTTCAGGAACTTCTGTCTCTTCCTCATCTGTGAACCCTGAGCCCCGTGGCTTATGGCAAACGTTTGTTTTGTTTTCTGTTTCGTTTTGTTGGGGGGGGGGGGAGAAGGGAGAGTATCACTTTCTTAGCCTCATTTTGACTTTCCCATAAACAGAACTGCAAACAGTGTTTTTCTCAAAGATTTCCTTATTCCTTTCGCCTTTTAATAGGAAACATTTCAATCTGTTTAAATTTCTCAACCTAAAAAAAAAAAGAAAGGAAGGAAGACATTTCCAGGAGGAGGGGGGAAATCTCATTGTGGCTTTCCTAGAGCAGCGAGGAGGGATTCCGCGGCTCGGACAGCCCGCCCGGCCCGGGCCTCTGTCTGCCCGGCCATCCGCTGGAAAGGCTCCGGGACCGAAAAGGTGTTAGAATAATGTTGACTCAACGCTCAACCCACACACACACATGCTCCGAAACAGCTGAGTCGTCTCTATTGGTTCCGAGTGTCTGCCCTGGGAGCATTCCTGGGGAGAGGACAAAGCCCCCCCAGTTCCCCCGCGCTGGACAAAGGGCTGAGCAGAGAACGTGGACCAAGAGCCACGTCAGGCAGGATGCTGTCCACGGGGAGCATCTTGCTCCGCCTTCACATCCATCTCTGGCATGGCCCTCCCAGCATCCTCTAGGGCGGGCATCACCTGCATCACCTGCATCACCTGCAGGCGAGGAACCACACTCAGAGGCCCACTCACCTGCCTGCGGTGACAAGGCGACCCGTGACAGATGGAGCTGGGACCCGAGAGGACCCTCCACTCCCCTGGAAATCGAACCACCAGTGGGTGGGATGAAGTAGATGCACTGCCCGTCTTCCTTTATTTTTTTAAAGAAATATATTTACCGTATTTTCTGGCGTATGAGACGACCCCCAACTTTTCCAGTTAAAATATAGAGTTTGGGATATACCCGTCCTATAAGACGACACCCGGTGTATAAGATGACCCCCAACATTTGAGATGATTTTCCTGGGTTAAAAAGTCGTCTTATATGCCGGAAAATACAGGTATATTGACTTCAGAGAGGAAAAGAAAGGGAGGGAGGGGGAGAGAGAGAGAGAGAGAAAGAGAGAGAGAGAGAGAGAGAGAGAGAGAGAGATCAATGATGAGAGAGAATCATGGATCGGCTGCCTCCTGCACACCCCCCACTGGGGATCAAGCCTGCAACCCGGCATGTGGCCTGGTTCATAGGTTGATGGCCAACCACTGAGCCATGCCAGCCGGGTACCAATCTTCTTTTAGAATAGATGCCAAGAGGAGTCTCAACCTGTCAAACCTGAGGCATCGCCATGAAGTCAGCCTCAAACCACAAATGTCACGGTAATTCAGACTCTCTTCTCCCTCTCTTCCTCCATGTCTAACAGTCAGCGCCTTCAGAATCTCAAATGAAAAATGATTCCATACCCACCACTCCTTTCCATTCTCACTGCATCACTCTAGCCAATTCCTAGGAACCTCTCGTTTCAACAGTCTCTGGACACCCCCAAATGCTAGTGCCCAGCTTCCAGCCCCTGGTGGGTTCTCAGGACCCACAGAATAAGCTCCCCTGGGTGGAATCACAGATCCTGGGCTCCCGGATGTATCTCCTACCACCCACCCGCCTCCCCTAACACTTGAGGAGCCAGAGGTTCAAACTCAGGAATCAGCCTCAGCAAAAGCCACGTGGTCTCAGGCCTGAGGTCTCTCCTCACACTATCCCTTCCACCTGCAGGAACCTTGCCCACTCCTCCCCACTCCCCCGTCCCACACAGACTTCTTGGTTAGAGTGAACACTATGCTTCCTTTTATACTCACCTGCCACCCTTGGCAAGGTCAGATGGGGTCCTACCCCCCTGTGCTCCCCTAAAACCTCGGGCACCCCTCTAGCCCAGCACTTAGCACAGGTATTGAGATAATCCATCTACAGCTTGTCTCTGGCTAGACTGTGGTCAGGGAAAGGGCCCCTTCTGACCTTGGTCTTCCGATGCCACCTAACCCCCCTCCCTGCTGAGAGCAGACGCACAATAACCAATGTCTGTTGAACGGAGCGCAGATTCTGCTTCTGCTTTCATGTCTTACCTATAACGCTTCGGTGACTCAGTCCGAGTGTGATGCCACTTTTTCTTTCCCTGGAGGGAATTTCAGCGGGTCTGCTTATGTAATGGTTTCATTTCCCTTCCGTTTCCCACAACTCCCTGCTCCTTCCTCCTTAACTTCCCATCGGGCCCACCCCAGGCAAACTAGAACATTCTCTCTACTCCAGTGGTTCTCAACCTTTCTTATGCCGTGACCCTTTAATACAGCTCCTCCTGTTGTGGTGACCCCCAACCACAAAATTATTTTTGTTGCTACTTCATCACTGTAATTTTGCAACTGTGATGAATCGTATCTGTGTTCTCCAATGGTCTTAGGCGACCCCTGTGAAAGTGTTGTTCGACCCCCAAAGGGGTCGAGACTCACAGGTTGAGAACCGCTGCTCTACTCCTTTTTGTAGACCATCATCGCCAGACCTCCCATTCTCTCATCCGGGGCTTATCTTCATCAAAGGGTCTCTTCCCCATTTCCCTGCTAACCCTCCCTTCACTATACCTCACCCCACCCCCACTAACCTTCCCTAACTCTACCTCCCCCACCCCCACTAACCTTCCCTAACCCTACCTCACCCCATCCAGCCCACCCATCCCAGCCATCCTTGGGCTCAGCTCTGTTGGGTTCTGTGTGTGTTTCTGGGCCCTGCATTTGAGGGGTGAGCACCCCTAGTGCCTCGCTCAGTGATACTAAATCATGAGCTCAGAGAGAGCAGGGGCCTCGGTTCAGCTGAGTCTCCTCAATCAGCGCCCCCATCCCCCCGTTAGAGGAACAGCTCACCCCTCAGTGACCAGGGCCACCGCCACCAGAAGTCACCGTGCTGTTTGCAGTCCCTGACAACCCCTGGGTCCTAACCAGCGTGGCAGAGCCGCGCTGGATGCGAATGGCTTCAAGCAGAAATCTGACAGACCACCAACAGAGCCCAAGCCGCTGCTCAGCTCTCACGGGGCCCTGCCAGGAGAGGATTACTCGGAACCTACTGTCCGTCCCTCCGCTTCAACGAGCTGCTCTCATAACATTCTTTGAGGTCAGACGCTCCCGCTGAAATGAATAATGGCATAGTTTATGGGGAAGGGGGGGCTGGAAAGGGGCGGTGTCGTTATTGCTGGGAGTGCCCGCAAAGGATGCTTAGGCCCGAGCGAGGACCCGGCCACAAACACGCAGCCCCTGGCTAGTAAACTCCTCGACTTCCACGTTCGGTTGCACAATGTTGTGCAACCCGGGGGAGGGCAGAGAAATGTCAGCAATTCCGACAAGGCTGTCTGTCAACAGAACCAACATTTCCCCAGCCTCAGCACGCCAGGGCAGCGAGCACCGGCCTTCTCTCTGCATGGGAGAAGATGGCCACCGGACCCTTAAATGGAAAGATGCTCGCCGCCACGACACAAAGCACACAAACCGAGTCAGGGCAGATTCAGGGGACTCTGGAAGGTTGGGAGGTGGAGCAAAAAGACATGACTTTGTTCTCTGAGGTGTCCAGACCATCATTTTATTCTACTACTAAAAGGGAGAAAGGAAGGAAGGAAGGAAGGAAGGAAGGAAGGAAGGAAGGAAGGAAGGAAGGAAGGAAGGAAGAAAGGAAGAAAGGAAGGAAAGGAGGGAGGCAGGGAGGGGAGGGGAGGGAAGGGAAGGGAGGGAATGAGAGAGAGAGAGAAGGAAAAAAGGAAGGAAGGGGAAAGAATGAGAGAAATGGAGAGAGAGAAAAAGGAAGGAAGGAAGGAAAGGAGGGAGGGAAGGGAGGGAGGGAAGGGGAAGGGGGAGGGGGGAGGGAGGGAGGAAAGAACGAAAGAACGAAGGAAGGAAGGAAGGAAGGAAGGAAGGAAGGAAGGGGAAAGAGAGAAAGAGAATGAGAGAAAGGGAGAGGGGGGGAGGGAGGGAGAGAGAGAGAGAAAGAAAGGAAGGAAGGAGGAAGGAAAGGAGGGAGGGAAGAAGGGAAGGAGGGAGGGAGGGAAGGAGGGAATGAGAGAAAAAACAAAAGAAAGAAAGAAAGAAAGAAAGAAAGAAAGAAAGAAAGAAAAAAGAAAGAAAGAAAGAAAGGGAGAGAGAGAGAGAGAGAGGTAGGGAGGGAGGGAAAGGAAAGGAAGGAGGAAGGGAGAGAGGGAGAGAATGAGAGAAAGAAAGAAAGAAAGAAAGAAAGAAAGAAAGAAAGAAAGAAAGAAAGAAAGAAAGGAAGGAAGGAAGACAGAAAGGGAAAGAGAGAGAGAATGAGAGAAAGAAAGAAAAGTTTTCCACTTATTGTGAAACATTTTTTGAAGAAACCTAAGATGGTGCTCCCTCCGGCAGCACGCCTCCTGAAGAAACCTAAGATGTCTTTCGTGTCCTACACACATTTACTGCGGGCTTGCCGGACCCCAGACGCCGGGTTAGGTGCTGGGCAGGTAGAAACTCCAGAATGCTGAGCTCACAAGGGAATCTGGGAGAAGGAAACGCAGCCACCGATCATGATGGTACGAAGCGACTGGCTGTGACAGCGGTGTCATTGGGAATGACAAGCTTCGAACAGAGGCATCTCTAGTTGACCTCTGGCAAACTTGGACTCGCTTGTTCTTCTTACGACAGTCCTTGCAGATCTTGAAAGCAAACACCTGAAACCATCAGAGGCGAGAGGGGCAATATATGTAGCAAATAACTGACCGTGACGCAAAGAAAAATCAAGGTCATTCGGAGGAAAGAGATCGTGACATAAGCCAGAGAAATCTGGAAATGAGAGGCCCCCGGGGCTGTCACTGAACTTGGGGTAATGAGAATTCAAGAATCAACATGGAGAGGGCTGCTCCGAGCGCTGGGACAGGAAGCAGTGGCAGCCACTCGACCGGACCCTCTCTGTTCCCCACATCCAGCTGCGTTTCTCCGTGTCAGTTCGCGCATGCCCCTTTCCACAGCCAACTGGTCTCCCGGCTCCTCATGAGGAAGAGTTTGCATTTCCCAGGTTCACACTGAACTGGGGGAGACAAGGCCCAGAGGTGTGAAATGTGGGGCGTGGACGGGAGGGCCCTGGAAGTTGGGGGCCAGGAGAAGCCAGAGCTGACTAACGCGCCTGCGAGAAGACATTGGACATTCCACGGGCATGAACAAGGAGACCCGGAGACCAAAATCCGCAAGGTTCGGAAGACTTCGCAAAGTTGGGATTGAATCCCCTGAAAGCAGGCTTCCCGTTAGGGACAAGAAGATACTGCCTGCACGTTGCTAAGTCAGATGGGGGCAGGTTAAGAAGAATCCAGAAACCAGCCAAAGGGATATGGGTAGATTTTCTTTGTCTCCAAGTTTAATGATAACCACTCTACAGAACTGGGCAGACCAGCTACAAAATGGTAAACTCTGTACAGTGGTACCTCAAGATACGAGTTTAATTCATTCTGTAACCTTGAGGCGTGGGAAACTATGAGACGCTCGAATCACGGTAAACTGGTGGGTCGTGTGCAGCTGGCCAATCCACGCAATTACTTCTATCTCAAATATTGCTCGTATTTCAAAGCAAAAATCGCTCGCTCAACGACTCGTATCTCAAAAATCTCGTATGTTAGGGCACTCGTATCTCGAGGTACCACTGTATATATATACTAGAGGCCTGATGCACAAAATTCATGCAAGGGGCTCGCTGCTGTGGCTTTGTCCGGAAGGTCATCCAGATGGTTGTTCTGCTGTTTGGTCTAATTAGCATATTAGCTCTTTGTTATATAGGATATTTTTTTCTGGGGGGGGGGAGTTAATTGATTTTTAGAGAGAGATGAAGGGGGCAGAGAAGGAGAGAGAGAAACATTGATGTGAAAGAGAAACATGGATCGGTTGCCTCCCACACGTGCTCCGACGGGAGATCATCAAACCAGCAAGCAACCCAGGTATGTGCCCTAAGTGGGAATCGAACCCGCAACCTTTTAGTAGAAGGAACGACACTTCAATCAACTACCTGAGCCACCAGGACAGGGCTGGTTATTTATATTTTTAAAACTCAGGTTCTGATCAGATCCAGCACTTCCCACTATTGGCCAAAGTAAAAACACTTATTCCTATTCAATATTTTCCAATAAATGAAAAAGAAAATATCCAAGACCCAAAAAGAGACCCTTCAAGGTACAAACCTGGCATTCCCAATGGCTCCACTCCTTCCAGACGTCTAGCAGACTGGGTTTGAGCACTTGGTGAGCCAGGTGTTTTTAGGAGACTGTCCCTGCCTCTGACTTTTCCTGGATTGTCAGGCTCACCATTTATTTACTAAAGGCCCGGTGCACAAAATCTGTGCAAGGGGCTCAGACCTCGCAGCCTCAGCTTCATCCAGAAGGTCGTCTGGAAGGACGTCTGGAAGGTCATTCGGCTGTCCAGTTTAATTAGCATATTACACTTTTATTCTTAGAGATTTTTTAGAATATTTTTATTGATTTCAGAGAGGAAAGAGAGGGCGGGAGAGACAGAAACATCAATGAGAGAGAATCACTGGTTGGCTGCCTCCTGCACACCCCCCACTGGGGATCGAGCCCGAAATCCAGGTATGTGCCCTTGACCGGAAATGAACTCGGGACCCTTCAGTCCACAGGCCAACGCTCTATCCACTGAGCCAAACCAGCGAGGGCTCAAGCACACTCTTTAACTCTTTGCACTGCATCAGTGCCACCTTCAGAATGGCGTAGTGCCAGGCACTGGAGAGAACCTACTAGTAAGAAGGTATTCCTTTCTGCTCCCGGCCCTGTCACTGACTCACCGTGTCCCACAGAAAAGCCACCATGTCTCCGAATCGGGCCCTTCTTGGCAAAACGAAAGGGTTAAGGCGGGATCATCCTCTCTCCTCCAGACATAAAATCCCATCACAAATGGTGCCGCTCGAACTAAGTCTCCCCAGCCCCAGATGATATTACAGAAGCTACGTTTTCATAAATCCCGCTATCAACATGTTTACTTGCCATGCGTCTCGCGCACAGAAAATGAGAGTGCAGGCTGTGCCCTCGACAAATTTGGTCTCTTTAAAGCTTCCCAGATGTTTAGATTCCAGATAAACAGTAGTAGGTAGTTTGGAAATGACAGCAGAAAAGTCATCGCTGGAGGGGAAGAGGCTGAGCTTCCTAAACCACAGGCTGGAGGGGGGCTGGAGGGGGGGGGAGGCAGATGCCGGGGGCCACTCGGTCCCAGCCCAGGCTGCACAGAGGCTCTGCCCCAGCTCCCTGCGCGCGGATCCCAGGGAGATCTGGCCTGGCCGCTGCCTCCAGGAGGCAGATAAGCTCAAGATATATGATCTGCTTTCCTGCCAAGAGCAATTTGCTTGACAGGCCTCCTGCTTATAAAATACAAAGACATTCTTTGCAGCAGGAAAACGTTGTGGTCTTTGTAATTGACCTGCATCTGTAGCGGGGTAAGGGGGAAAGGCTGGCCAATTTGATTTTTAAAGGACTAGGTAGATGGTGAACGTCGCTTATCGATTCTCCGGTTGAAGGAAATGAAAAGCAGTTGTCTTTTTCAGGGTGTATTCGTCGGAGAGGAATACTGAACTTTAGAGGGATCAAAAACACATATGTGTTTTAAGTGTCCTCAAAGGCATTGACCATTGATCTCTTCCTTCATCCTCACAACAACCCTACGAGGTAAGCAGAGAAAGTACCATTCCCGTTTCACAGATGAGAGATTGGTCCAAAAATCTGAAGGGACTTGGTCAAGATGGTACAGCTAATAAATGTGTCAGTAAGCCGTGACCCAAGTTCAGTTTCTCCGTGCACTTCCGGTTTTCTATGGCCCTTCCAACCTCAACTTTTGGGTTTCCTTTTGCTTTGACTTGGAAGATAAATAATTTTGCTGCCATTGATATTAAAGGGGTGTAACTAAGACAATGCTTCCCCAAGAAATATGTGAGCTTAATGTATGTATGCTGTACACATGAAACTAATACAAAATAGTATTAAATATAAACTGTAATTGAAAAATGAAATTCAAATTACAAAAATAAATAGGCAAAGGATATGAGCAGATAACTCATAGACAAGGAAATGCAAATAAACAAATAACATACTGAAAAGTTCAACCTCACTAGCACTCTTAAGGCAAATTAAAATGATATACCACTTTTTGCCTATCATATGAGTGAAGTTGTAAATTTTCCCATTCTTTCTTTTTTAAAATATCTTTTTTATTGATTTCAGACAGGAAGAGAGAGAGAGAGAGAGAGAGAGAGAGAGAGAGAGAGAGATATCAATGATGAGAGAGAATTATTGATTGGCTGTCTCTTGCATGCCCCCACTGGGGATCGAGCCCACAACCTGGGCATGTGCCCTTGACTGGAATTGAACCTGGAATCCTTCAGTCTGCAGGACTGGCTCTTTCCACTGAGCCAAACCAGCTAGGGCCAAAGCTTTAACTTTAGTAGACCACTCTGACCAATGGAGATGAAAAATATACCTGTAATAATGTAATGATACTCGCCTCACCACCATAATAGTTCTAACTAAACCCGTACCGTAGATGCACACTGTTCAATGGCTTATGTCCAAGGGATAAAATATATAATTCCATTTCCATCTTCTTTTCAAACACGGCTGAAAATTATGAACAAGTTCTATTTCTACTGATCTAGTTTAAACCACAGAGCCATCTATATTGATCATGGAAAGGGAGACAGTGTATAGAACTAATTTAAAACATGCAGCTTTCGTTTACATTCTAGTTGATTAGAACTCCAATTTATCACCTGAATAAAAAATACATCAAACCACCTTCTCTCTTTCTGATATTTAGCTGAATTTTTCCATTGTCATCTGGTACTACCATACACACACACACACACACACACACACACACACACACACAAATTTTGCCTCAGGGAGCTCGTGTGTGTGTGTGTGTGTGTGTCTCTAAGGTATGTGACACATAAGGTCAGGTTTTGGCTGGAGCTGGCTCAGACCAGCTTGGCAGAACCAATCCTGCTCCCTTGCCTCTTTCCAACTCTGTGACCAGTGACATTACATTGAGAGCTGAAATCAGTCCCAGAAATCACCAGATGCTGAAAATCAAGGCTGTTTGTTCCAAAGAGTAGGCTGACTGGCACTCCATTGCATAAGGCACTTTAACATGTTTTGTTATATGACCAAATGAGTTAATAAACGGAATATAGTTTTATCGTCACTAGTGATACATTTCTCAGGAAAATAGGCAAACATAGAGAAAACCTACCCCACTTACTGACTTTTCAAGACAAGCTGCTCTAAAGTCAAAATGCGAGCTCCCTGGGGCAAAATTCAAGAGCCATTAGATTCTAATTCCCTCAGTTTTCCTCTAAGCGAGTGGACAAAACCCGGCTTCCCTTGAACTTGGGGATCCAGGGGAAGCAGCCTAAAACGTTTGTGGGTCCGAACCAAAGGCTTATACGCTGGAAACAAGACAAGACTTCCCTCCGTTTTAGCTGTGATTTTAAAAAAAAAGCTTTCTCCTCCTGGGGAATAAGTCAAGAACCACAAATATTTATCACCTTTTCTAGGTTCTTAAGAGCCCTAAAATTTGATCTCAGAGAATGTTAGAGGAACATAAACTTTTTTTCGCAAAGAAAAATAAATCGCTTGCCACATGATAGTTACTCAGTTTTCAGATGATTGGATAGTTAATCCCAGGGCAATCGCTAACTGGTTTCAACCCCCGCCGCCCTCACTGCACAGCGGGCTAGCGTGTAATACAGTGATCACAAGGCAGGCATTATCGATCATTGTCTAATAATCCGTTGCTAGAATTTTTTTATTGTGTCTGAAGTAAGAAGAAAATTCAGAGTGATCGTCTCAAGGGGTTCTATAATATTTCTGGGCATCAGAAGGAGTTTAAAAAAAAAAAAAAGAAGGAGGAGGAGAAGCCCAAGTTTTTCTGAAATCTCAGCATCACCATGAGACAGGATGTACAAAACATCAGCCATGACACTATCGAGGTGGCACATGAGACTACTCGGTCCCAGCTTCTCTCTCTTCCGCTGGTGTCTCTCGGAGCTCAGAAAGCAACTGTGTGCACCTGAGACAGAAAACAGTCACTTCGACAACTTGGGCCTCAAGGACTATAAACTTGGGATCATCGACCCTTCCCCAGGGAGGTCAAGAACAGTAACAACAATAATTGTCCCCAGTCAACGGAGCACCTGCAATGTTCCCAATCTGATGCTAAGCATTTATCAGAAACTCATTTCCAGAGTAAGAGATGCTTATCTTAGTTTCCATATATATAAAAAAAAAAAAAAGAACAGAAGTGCAGGACATTTAAGTAATCTGTGCCACGTCACATAACCAGTCATCGGTGGAGCTAGGTCCCTCCCCGGTGCGGCCTGATTCTAAAGCCGAGCTGATACAGCCTGTGATTTACAGGGGCGCTGTTAGGAACCAATAAGACCGGGAAGGAGAAAGCGCTGTTAAAATTACAAATTGCTCCATAACTGTTCTCCCCCATAGAGCAACCCTTGTTAACGACCCCCCAAAAAAAGAGTATTTGCTATATAACTAAGATAAACAGCCAGCTGTTCTCTCTCCGCTACTCAACCAGCTCCAGCCACTAGTGAATTTGTTACTTGAATTGAAAAAAAAATAATAAGGCACAGAATCTTAGCTTTCTCTCATCTCATTCACCACCCAATGATAAACCTTATCGCCGATCCCAATGGCTGGTAGGGTCTCTTACGCTTTTAATAATCATTTATGGAGTGTTCACTGAATCCCAAGGAATTTCTAAATTGTTCTGAGTTTCCATTAGAGTTTTCAGCTCTCTTCAAATGGCTCATGTTCCCCAGCACGCTAGTAAGGCTCTAAATTTTTTTTAATAGTGAAGTCTTAGTATTGAAACTACTTCCTCTCTTAAAAGTCTATAATGTTTGAGATTTTACTTGGAGAAATCGTGAAGCCAGAGGGACAAGAACTTTCATAAACTGTGCGCCTGCTTGCCAAGAACACACAGTGGGGAAAAGAGACTCTTTAATGAATGGAGTGGCCTGGCCGGTTCCACTCAGTGGTTGGAGCATCAGCGTGAGGACTGAAGGGTCTCGGGTCCAATTTCTGGGTCAAGGGCACGGTTCAATCCCCAGCCCTGGTGGGGCGCCTGCAGGAGGCAGCCAACTGATGTGTCTCTCATGCCAATGTTTCTCTCCCTTCCTTCCTCTTTCCCTTTCTAATCTCTCCATCAACTCTTTCTAAAATTCAATGGAAAAAAAATATTATCCAGTGAGGATTTAAAAAATAAATATAGCCAAGACTGGTTTGGCTCAGTGGATAGAGCGTCGGCCTGCAGACTGAAGGGTCCCGGTTTCGATTCTGGTCAAGGACATGTACCTTGGTTGCAGGCACATCCCCAGCGTGGGGCGTTCAGGAGGCAGCTGATAGATGTTTCTCTCTCATGGATGTTTCTAGCTCTCTGTCCCTCTCCCTTCCTCTCTGTAAAAAATCAATAAAATGTATTTAAAAATAGATAAATAAATAAACGGTGTGAGTAAAACCAGATCTTCATGTGCAGAAGAATGAAACCGGACCCTTATCTCATACCATATACAAAAATCAGATCAAAATGGATTGAAGACTTGAGTGTAAAACCTGGAGCTGTAAAACTACTAGGGAAAACTTCTTGACATTGGTCTGGGTAAGGATTTTTTGCCTCTGACCCCGACAGCACAAGCACCAGAAGCAAAAATAGACAAAGGGGACTGCATGGAACTCAAAGGAAACCATCGACAGAGTGAAGAGACAACCTACAGAATGGAAGGACATCTGTGCAAATCACATCTCTGCTAAGAGTTCAAGCCCAAAAGAGGTACATAAGGACCTCAAACAGCTCAATAGTAAGAAAACAAACAATCTTATTTAAAAAAATGGGCAAAGGACCTGCGTAAACATTTTTCAAAAAGAGATATACAAATGGCCAACAAGTACATGCAAAGATGCTTAACATCACTAATCAACAGAATGCAAATGAAAGAACAATGAGCATCACTTCACACCTGTAGGACGTCTACCATCAAAAAGGTAGAAGGAGCCAAAACCGGTTTGGCTCAGTGGATAGAGCATCAGCCTGCGAACTGAAGGGTCCCAGGTTCAATTGTGGTCAAGGTCATGTACCTTGGTTTCGGGCACATCCCCAGTGGGGGGGGTGTGCAGAAGGCGGCTGATTGATGTTTCTAGCTCTATATCCCTCTCCCTTCCTCTCTGTAAAAAATCAATAAAATATATTTTTTTAAAAGGTAAAAGGTAAGTATTGGCAAAGAAGTGAAGAAAGGGGAACCCTTGCACAGTGTTGGGGGGATGTAAATTGGGGTAGCCATCATGAAAAGCAGTATGGAGGTTTCTCAAAACATAAACAACAGGACCACCACATGACCTAGCAATCTCACTACTGTGTACAAAGCCAAGGGAAATGAAATTGGGATCTCTAAGATATCTGTACCCCCATGTTCACGGCAGCATTAATCAGAACAGCATTAATCACAAAATGCCAAGTGGTGGATAAATGAAGAAAATGTGATGTGTGTATACATATGAATACACATATATGCATAATTATGACTATATATATATATATATATATATCGGAATATTATTCAGCCTTTAAAAAGTATATTCTGCCATTTGTGATAACATGGATGAACCTGGAGGACATATTGCATTTGAAATTAACCAGACGCAGATAAGGCACATATTGCATAATCTACTTGATACCACAATGGTGGTGACCAAGGACTGGGTGATGGGGAAATGGAGAAACGTTCATTTTGATTCCTTTTGATCAAACTTTATTCATTTTGACCCAGTGATGCAGAATGAGTGAATTCTGGCCATCCAACATACAGCATGAAGCCAACCGTGAAGAGTACCATATTGTACCCCGTTTCAGTGCCTCGCTCACTGTAAACAAAGAGGTTTTATCCATCCCCTCCTGTCTGCCCCGGGGCCAAATTGCGGTGCGTTCTCTCAGGCTGCTTTCCACATAGACCAGCAAGAAAAACAGCCAACCTTCCACGAGGCCTATATTCCTCTGAAAAATGAGGTGACTGGTAAATACACTTGAACCTGAGGAGGTCATGACCTCCCCTGGAGGGAAATGAAAAGCAAACCTCATACAGCGAAACCCAGGCTCCCAGACCCGGGCTGCAGGCCGAAGTCCACCCATTTGGAAGGAGAAACGTCTTTCTCAGGCGATGCCTACGATGGTCACCTTGGTGGACTTGTCCTCTGCCCAGTGGTTCCTGGAGTTGCTTCTTTATTACAGCAACCAGATACAAGTTTATCTCCGCTCATCAGCATGTCTCTGTTTATTTGAAGAGAGAGAGAGACACAGAGAGAGAAGAGACAAAGAAAGAGAGGGAGAGATTGATTTGCTGCCACTTCGGGCAACACTAAGATCTCCAACCTGCACTCCACTTGGAAATCTTTATTGCTCTTGGAAGCCACAGGGACAGACAGACAGACTGCAGCTGGGCCTCAAGTCCCACGTGAGTTTCTTGTGGCCGCGGCGGTAGGAGAGAGAACCCATGTTTTAGCTTGCAAAACGAGAACGCGATGCAGCGGTCATTCAGGGAAATGATAAACACGGGCTCGGATGTGTATACAGAAGGGCGGCTCCATAAAACCCGGGGCCGGGAACCTCTATTTACTCTCCCTCCTCGGGCCACGACCATTCGCTGTCCTCCCCTCGCGTTCGAAGGAGCTGCAGGCCTCATAAATGTCACATTCCAGCGTTTGGAAACCTAGAAGCTCCGCTGGGTTCCTGCCGTTAAAACAACAATAAATATCTACCCCGCGATCGCTCCAAGTTCAGGGATCTTATAAACCGGTCCAGGGCTGCTCCCCTGAGCCAATGAGATCACTTGTTGGGCCCGTCTAATAAATCACTCGGTCCCATGTAATCTCTGCTTGCACAATATGTTTTAGCACCTCATACATCCTGGTGTCTCTCTAGGGCAATTCATTAATTAGACATTGTCATACCTGCAAGCTCGGGGCTATACTCGCCATCCTCCAGTTTTCTGAGAAAGAAACCCAAGAGCAGAGACCTTGCGCTAATGCATTCGATGGAAGACAGTTCACATCCTGCCTTTTACGCACTGTGCTTGGCTCTGATTCCTTTGCAGATTTTGGGGGGGAAAGAGGGAAGGGAATTGCAATGTTTTGTTTTGTTTTTAATATATTTTATTGATTTTTTTACAGAGAGAAAGGGAGAGGGATAGAGGGTTAGAAACATCGATGAAAGAGAAACATCCATCAGCTGCCTCCTGCACACTTCCTACTGGGGATGTGCCCGCAACTAAGGTACATGCCCTTGACTGGAATCAAACCTGGGACTTTTCAGTCCACAGGCTGACTGACACTCTTTCCACTGAGCCAAACTGGTTTTGGCAAATGTTTTTCATGCTGGAAAGGAATCCTAAAAACCAAAGGAGTGGGCAAGAGTGGACGAGGACAGTCGGGGGTGGGAGGGTATAGGGATATGGGCAGGGGAACCGGATAAAGGGGAGCTATGGGGGAGAAAAAAGAGAAACATCTGTAATAATCTGATCAATAAATATTTATTTTAAAAAAAGAGTGCAAATACAGTAAAGAGATCAATACTTGAGACAGAAGCACTCCGTTAGATCTGGCAGGCTGGAAGGCCTGGGTGGTGGGTGAGAGTCATATGAGACAGAGAGGGCAGATGCCAGCAGATGGAGCCGTCATTTGAGGTGAAAGGGAAGACAGTGAACACGGCCTCCTGCCTCCAGCAGCGTGGCTGTACCAGAAAAACATGGAGGATTTCTGCGCATGGCACTGCGGCTCAAAACCCAGGCCTCTGTGAGACCTCAAAACCCTCACCACCTGCCAAGACTAGTTTGGTTCAGTGGATAGAGCATCAGCCTGTGGACTGAAAGGTCCCAGGTTTGATTCTGGTCAAGGGCACATCCCCGGGAGGGGGTGTGGGGGGTGCAGGAGGCAGCTGATCAAAGTTTCTCTCTCATCAATGTTTCTAGCTCTCCATCCCTCTCCCTTCCTCTCTGTAAAAAAATCAATAAAATGTATTTAAAAAAAAAAAAAACCTCACCACCTACACTGCAATCACCAAGTCGATGGAATTTTTCCAAATCAATTCGTGTAAGATCAGTAAACTTCCTTCGATAATCACTCCTGCAGACCTTGACTATTTTACAAAAACTTCCTCAACTTTGTGGCCCAGAATTCCACGCGGTCTGCCACCCAGCTACCTGGTCAGATGTCTCTACCTTGGGGTCCCCCTCGGAATTTTCTGCTCCAGCCAAGCTCCCCATCACAACTGCCCTGAATTTTCTCGCCCCCCAATCACCACCTGTCAAATGCGTCTCCGTCCTTCAAGATCCATTTCAAGGATCATCTTCCCCAGGAAGCTGTCCGGCCTCTCCAGCCAGAGACGACGTTCCCAGTCTCTGGTGCCCTGGACCAACGTGTCACTCGTCACTCATCTTCTGTCGCCTCACTGGGGCTTCTCAAGTTCCCCTGGAACAGGGACCAGATCCTGTGCTTGGCTCTTGTAAACACCCGATTTCTCTGCGTCATATAAAAACACCAGATCTCTCTGCCTGCCGCCAGGATTTTTGAGGGGGATTTCTTATTTGTGCCCACAGGACAGAGATGGCTACAAACATCACCTCCAGTTTGCAGCCAACATTTATCCGTTTTGTGCCCAGTTCCTGACTGCAAAGTTACGACGTCTCGGAGAAGAAATGACCACCTCCCGAAGACCCCAGAAAGAACCAATTTTTTTTCATCGCTCGAATGCACAACATTCGAGGGAAGTTATCACTGGAAGCAATAATACGATCAGCTCACACCTTTCAGTCACTAAAACATCATGCGAGGAACTGTGTGTGAGTTTTTTTACAATCAGAGATAATGTGTTGGCATTATTTCAATGAGTTCTCCCAAATTTACTCCATTCAGTCCATGTGTATTGGCTGTATACCACGTACCTAGCACTGTATTAGATGTCAATTCTACTTTTTTTTTTTATATTTTTAAGAAATGCTAGTGCAGCCTCAAAAATGTGAGGGTCAGAACCCAGTGCAGGAGGTTCCGCCTTGGATTTAGGGGTCCCTGAACTGAGACTTGACTGCCTCGAACTCACAGCCATGAGTAAATCCCTTCTTTATCCATTTACTGAGATACAGGGGGTGGGGGGGAGGAGAGACAAAATAAGTCAATTTGTTAAAGATATATCAGGTTTCCAATATGCCTAAGAATAGATGTATACATACTGTACTTAGAATCAGTTTATAATAATCACAGTAAGTATGCCTCAAATAAGTCAACAAAGGCAAGAACAACTTTAATGGTATATTGCAGAAAAGAGTAATGGAATGAAAGTGAAGGAAATTCTTGATCTTTAAAGCCTACTATTTGGTTGGGCAAAAACCGTATGCACATAAAAAAAGAACCTGGAAATAATCTCAACACCCCAAACTATTCCCTGTTAACTCTCATAAAACAATGAGTTGCCCCCCAAAACCAAGCTCATAACCTGGAAAGGTTAAAAAAATAGAGATTTATTTTAGAAGTCAGCATAGTGGTTACCTTTTTTGCTGTTAGCTTTGTATTTCTTGATTTGGGTGCTAGATCAAGGAGAAAATATCCTAGTTGTCACATTTCTATCCATACATAAGATTTCAAGAAAATATTTTTAAGATATTTTTACTGACTTCTGAGAAGAAGGGAGAGGGAGAGAGAGAAACATCAATTCTGCACAACCCACACAGGGGATCCATCCCACAACGCAGGCAGGTGCCCTGATGGGGAATCAAACTGTGATCTCTTGGTTCATAGGTCGAGGCTTGCCCACTGAGCCATGCCAGCTGGGCAAGAAAAGATTTTTTAAATGTGGCTCCCTGAGTCCCATCAATAGAAGGGAGGCAGACAGCTGCCTGTCTTAATATCTCCCAGGTAATCCTGATAGGGAAACATTCTTGAGTCACCTTCTCCCCCGAGGGCCTGGTGAAATGACACAGGGACAACACGTGCTTGTGAGTGAAGAAGTGGAGTTCTTTAGCAGACGTGGAGAAGAGAGGGATTGATAAAAACCATGTATTAGAGTCTTCTTCCATCAATCAAAGATGTGAACTGAAGAAGGGTGGAGCCAGAGAGGCAAGGAGCTGAGCTATCTTTATGACACAGGGGTGAGGTGACAAGGGGTGAGGTGACAAGGGCTGAAATCATGCTAGGAACTGGGGAAAGAGGGAAGCATGGCTGGTCGGAGACCCACTGTGGGCACATCATACATTCCAGAGGGCATAGTGGTAGATGCCAAAGAACAAGGTTTCCTGGAATTAAACCCCAATGCTCATAAACTCTGGTATGTTCCTTTAGCCCACCGAGTGCGTGTGTATGTATGGTTACCATGTGCCTGGAGTTTCACCCCAAGGAATCAACGCCTAGCCACCACACGAGCAAATAAACATGCAGCATGTCAACACAAAACCGTCCCTGTTGCCTACGTTTCACACGACGTAGGCAGAGTCCAAGATGCAAGCCACCTCCTTCTGAAATCTCTACTCCGAGCCAGGATGTCCTATCTCCATCAAGAGCTCACATCACAAAAGAGGCGGGCCTTCGCATGCTCTTGTGAGAAACCAATGTGCACAGACACCGGAAACTCTTCTCCACATGCCTCACTCCTGACGTACAGAACGCCTCGCCTACCACTCCGGGGGCCGCTCCCAACAGGCCAGGACCCGGTGCCAAGCCCTGCAGTGGTTTGAGCGCAGCGAACAGATGGCGAGAAGAGGATGAGACCACTAGACGTGTTTCCACTAAGGACGCTGAGCCAAGCTTTCCAACAAGACCTCCAAGGGCAAGCAGCTGGCTGCGTGTCCACCCACCATGCCACCTACATTCGCCCTCGTAGGTTTCTTCCCATAAAAGAGTGTGTTCGTTGGCTCCGGTTGACATTGGTAGAAGGAAAATATTACCGCTCCAGGAATGGAAATGCCTCTCTGGTCAATTCGATGAATATGGAGATATAATAGTAGATCAGAACCCAAATGAAGAGAGATTGTTTCTGGAAAACAAATGGCATCCTGTGATCCTTGATAAATAAAGAGAAGGGACTCCTTTTTCTGAACGTGGGTAAGATAATAACCTTTACCATGACCACGATGGAAATTAAACTCCAAAAGTTATACCTTTCTTGTCCTTTTATAAACCATATAAGCTATTCTTATGGCCCATATCTGCCAAACCAAACACATTTAATCCTTAAAGCTAAAGGCATATAGATATGCATACCTATGACTTGTGCTTACATGTTAGTGTGTGTGTGTGTATATCTAGGTATGTAATCATTAAGATCCTATCTTCCCTTTTTGCCTGATGTCCTAAAATATCAGTCATATTCTAAATAGTATCTATCAGATACCATTTTCCTGCTCACCTGACCTTGGACTTGGCCATGTGAGTTGCTTTGGCCAATGGAATGTGAGAAGATGTGATGTGAGCAGATGCCTTCAAAGTGCTTATAGGGCCTAGTCTTTTGTGTTCCCTTGATATTACATCAGAACCTGTTTTGAATAATCATTGAACCTTTATCCCAGACCCAAAACAAAGGCACATGAAGACCTGAATTCAGTCTGAAGCCTGAATTCCAGAAAGATAGAATGCAAGGAGCAACAAAATAAAGCAAAATCTTCAAAAAAAAACTATTATTAATATCTGAGAGATTTTTAAAAAATACTGTGCTTATGAGATAAAAATAAACAGGATACTATATAAAAAAACTGTTCAAAGATCAAGAAAAATTCCTTCAAATTATATATATATCAGCAGAAACAGAACATTCAATAGAAGAGTAGGACAATAAAATAAAGAAATTCTTCCAGAAGAAAATCCAAAAGATAGACTGAAAAGAGGGCATAGACATAAGATAATGAGAAAATTCATTCAGGAAGCTCATCATTCAACAGTCTCAATAATAGCAGTCTCAAAGAGAACAGAAAAAATAATAATAATATGGAGAAATGTCCTAGTACTGAGTATCCAGATTGAAATGCCCACTAAGAGTCCAATAAGAAATATGACTACCCAAGAATATTTTGATATTTTAGAACATCAGCCGAAGCCGGTTTGGCTCAGTGGAGATGGAGCATCAGCCTGCGGGCTGAAGGGTCCCAGGTTCGATTCTGGTGAGGGGCATGTATCTTGGTTGCAGGCATGTCCCCAGTGGGAGGCGTGCGGGAGGCTGCTGATCAATGTCTCTCTCTTTCATCCATGTTTCTGGTTCTCTCTCATCCATGTTTCTGGCTCTCTGTCCCTTTCCCTTCCTCTCTGTGGAAAGTCAATAAAATATATGTTTTCAAAAAATAGGTATTTTAGAACATCAGGCAAAAAGTTTCTACGAGAGTAAAAACCAGATCGTGGAAACTGTTTTATTGGGAACCGGATAGGTATCTCCCTTCTTAGCAGCAATTCGGAATTCCAGAAGACAAAACGAAAAGCAATGTCCGCAGAATGTGTAGGACTTTCATCCGCAAATGCTACATCCAGAATTCATTTTAAAGACCTCTCCTTCTGGGAAAGTGAGTTTTTTATATACTTTTCACCCACAAGAATGCAGGCTTGCTTATACTCTAACCTCAAGAGTTTCTTTCTGCCATTTCTCACCTTTACAAAAAGGACCCTTGTTTGGGGGACGGTCTGATCCCCAAGAGAAGCTGGAAAGCAGGATTTTCTTCCAGACTCAATTCAAAGCCCAACTAACAGGAAAACAAAGGATGGTCCCTTGCGGTGTTGTTGTGTGTCTGGGGGTGTCACTAAGTAAAAACTTGCCCCAGATCTCTCCTTCAGCCCCGTCACCATTTCAGACATCACTGCATTAGAAAATGATTGCCTGTCTCCCCAAGACATTGGGGTCCTAAGAACCCCCTGGCTGGCCTGTTCCCCTCACACCACATACCTCTCTCGCAGGAGAGCTCACACTGTTGAAAGCAGGATTCTCTGTGCAGCCTGGGAACCGGGAAGAGCACATTGTGAAGAAAAGGTGAGGGAAGAGGGAGGTGTGGCTGGTGAGGGTGGGCAGAGGAGATGCCACACAGAGAAGAAAAAAGGGCGAAGGGATGAATCGAAGACACTTTTACAACATAGTTAAGGAAAAGGCTCTGGAAGTTGTCTTTCCTAGGCCCTCTAGTGATCCCAAGGCATTATTTTAGGAAGTGTAACAGAGGCCTACTAGAATGCAATTACTTGAGGCCCAGACTGTCATATCATAGTCATAGTTCTCTTCAATCAATGCATATAAATGAATGAGTGCTGTTACTTGTGATATGATTTTGAAGGCCACAGAAAGAGGCCTTATCAAAATTCAGTTCCTGTGTTCCTATCTGAAAGCTGGCCTTGCTCATTGACTTTGAGAAGCCCCAACAAGAGTTAGTCTCACCCTAATTCATTTGGCTCAGTGGATAGAGCGTCGGCCTGCGGATAGAAAGGTCCCAGGTTTGATTCTGGTCAAGGGCATGTACCTTGGTTGCGGGCCCATCCCCAGTAAGGGGTGTGTGGGACGCAGCTGATGGATATTTCTCTCTCATCAATGTTTCTAACTATTCCTCTCCCTTCCTCTCTGTAAAAAAATCAATAAAAAAATTTTTTTTAATTAATCTCTCCTTCACACAGTTCCTCCTGTGTTACCTTATCTAGAAACCCTAGACCTCAGCTCTCTCTCCTACTGTCCCCGTAGATGTGGGCTCTTCAAAGGTAAGGCTGCCTCCAACTTGCCACTGAGATACCCAGTGCCCAATGCATAATTGACTTTCAATACCTAATTGAATGAATGAATGAATGAATGAATGAATATGGCCTACAACCACCTTCCCAGAGTTCTTGAATCTGCACCAACAACTTCACTACTGTCCCCATGGTGATGAGAGTCACCACACCCTTCAGAAAGGTCCTGTTTGTAGCCACAGTTCTGTGGTGTGTTCAAGACAGATATGGGGCCCTCATGCTGTGCAGGCTGCTTCCCTTGGGAAGCCCGTGAGCTCGGAAGGCCCAGTGGTTTCAACTGGGGAGCAAAAGGCTGGAGAACCCAGAGGCCACTTCTGTCCAAGCCTGTAGCTTCCCTCCCATCCCAGCAGCACCGCCTCCTCGGCGCCTTCGAGAAAGTCCTGTGGCTTTCCGGTTGAGGGGTAAGGATATACGAGGAAATATACAACCCACATTATGAGATTTTTGGATTCCCCTCCAAAATAGTCTGTCCAGTTGTCCAAACATATCACAGATATCAGGTCTCGGATAACCATTTTTGGTTTCAGATGTGGTCAGGGGATTGGATGAGGCCAGATACTAAATAAGTCAGTACTTCTGGCTACTTAACCAAATTTATATTCCCTCTGGAAACAAAGAGCGGTATGGTATAGCAGAAAGAGCTCAGCTCCGTAACCAGATGGATCTAGTTTTATTTCTAGTTCTAAGTGCGTGGTGTGTGGTCTTGGGCAAGTTTTATCGTTTCTCCGTCCCAGTTTCCTCATCTGTAACAACTGAACAGTAATGATGCTATCTACTTCATCTCAACAGACTGGAGATCATGTATGTAAAGCACCTCACACTTCTTAGGCATTTATTAAAGAAGTCATTATTCTAGGTCATTTAAACTAGCACACTGTCCACCCTAAGATATACCTTTATATTTATTGACCCAAAAGAAAGAACAAAAGGCGGCCCGTGATACTATGTCACTCTGCTTTCTGATCACATTGAAAGTGCTTTTTTAAAGGTATTTTGACATGGATTTTTGTATCAGATACACTTGTGTGCACACATGAGAAGAAAAATATATGCGTAATAAAATGCTAACGTGGTCTTAAAACTTACATCGGGTCTTAGAGAAACGCTAGTTTTCAGAGAGTTAAAAATAAGAAAATCAATGTGTTTAGTGCTAATGCAGCAGAGAGCTGTTTTGTAGGTACACCATGGGGCGTAGTCTCCATTTGCAGTCTCTAGCTCCAAAACCAATGATGGTGCCTTCAGCAAAATACTGCCACTCCCTAGACCAGGGGTTGTTGCAGAATCAATGATGTTTATGCCAAACTTGGTGCAGAGTGGAATTTAATAAATATTCCCTCTCTGCCAAGAGCCAACAGTGTAGTCAGAAATGACAGCAACAGAAAGCACAGTAACTGCTGTCTTGTCTAAGCAAGTTCACCTACACGATCTCATTGAAGATTTCCCACAGCCCTGCAAAGTGGGCAAAGTAAACATCACTCCCATTGGTCCAAGGCCACATTAGGAACAGCCCGGACTCAAACCTCTCACTTCCTATTTCAGGCTATTCCCATCATCCTTGGCAGCTTTTCCACTTGCACAAAACACTTTCACGTGCTGAAGAACAAGGAGAAGACGGCTCTGACTTTTGAACCCTTGAAGTATCTGTAGCGTGGAGAATCCGGCCGGCTTGGTTTCAAATCCTTATTTCACCCTCCATTTTACAGATGACACAAATGAGTCCCCAGGGGGTTAAGTAACTTGCTGAAAGTCACAAGGCCAACAAGTGTGAATCCAGATTGTGGAGAGCCAAGGTCTGGGGTCTTAACCACTCAGCTCACTGCCTCTTCCATGTAAGAGAAAAATGATCCCTGCCCTTCAGAGGGTTAAGAATCTACAGTAATTTAGGTAAAGCACCCAACCTGATAGCCAGTGTCTAATAGGTACCCAATAAATAGCACCTACCATCACTATAGTACTTTATAGTAATAATAATATTTTAGCATCCGTTGCATTGCATGGGCTACAGAAACCACTGCACTCCTGTCCCAGAGGGGCCAGTAGGACCAAAAAATTTTCATTTAGAGAACTTATACCTTCTTAAGTTTTCCCAAATTGCCTCACCTCCTTCTGACCGTAGAAACAGGCTAAAAGTTACACAGAGAACTAGCTGGCGACGTCTTTAGCACTCCGGGATGAACGCACTGACTTTATGTTTCCCCGGAGCATGAGTGTTTCTCTCCAGCAGGAGCCCATGAGCCTAGAGCAGTGGTTCTCAACCTTCCTAAGGCCGCGACCCTTCATACAGCTCCTCATGTGGTGGTGACCCCCAACCATAAAATTATTTCTGTTGCTATTTCATAACTGTCATTTTGCTGCTGTTATGCATCGTAATGTACCGTATTTTCCAGCGTATAAGATGACTTTTTAACCCAGGAAAATCTCCTCAAAAGTTAAGGATCATCTTATACGCTGGGTGTCATCTTATAGGGCAGGTATATCCCAAACTCTATATTGTTACTGGAAAAGTTGGGGGTTGTCTTATATGCCATAAAATAAATATCTGGGTTTTCCGATGGTCTTAGGCTCTACAGCAGTGGTAGAGAACTGCTAGTACGATTGCCTAAGACCATTGGAAAACACAGATATTTACATTACGATTCCTAAGAGCAGCAAAATTACAATTATGAAGTAGCAACGGAAATAATTTTATGGTTGGGGGTCACCACCACATGTGGAACTGTATGAAAGGGTCGAGGCATTAGAAAGGTTGAGAACCACTGGCTAGAGCAGCAGTTCTCAACCTGTGGGTGGAGACCGCTTTGGGGGTCGAACGACCCTTTCACAGGGGTCGCCTAAGACCATCGGAAAATGCAGATATTTACATCACGATGCATAACAGTAGCAAAATTTCATGGTTGGGGGTCACCACCACATGCGGAACTGTATGAAAGGGTCGCAGCCTTAGGAAGGTTGAGAACCACTGGGCTAGAGCGAGCTGCAGCCATAGAGTGAGGGCGCTGGCTCACTCAGCTTTCCTACAGGAAACACGAGACTTGTGACCAAGTTCTTGCGAAATCCAAACAGGGTTTCTCGCTCATGACTGCTGCTGGCTCGTGACCAAGAGAAGACCCATCAGCTCAACAACTTCAGAGCTCGCATGTAAACAGAGGGCAGTCGGCAAATTCGCTAATGGTTCCTCTTTACCATGACCTCAACCTAGATTCTAGGAAAACAAAGGCAAAAACTCAGCACTTACTGGTCTCAACGTGGCAAATGTCTAATTGCCCATTAGCTTATACAAAATAATTCTTTTTTAAAAAAATACCTTTTTGCCAAGACGGTGTGGCTCAGCGGATAGAGTGTCGGCCTGGGGACTGAAAGGTCCCGGGTTCAATTCCGGTCAAGGGCACGTACCTTGGTTGCGGGCACATCCCCAGTAGGGGGCGTGCAGGAGCCGGCTGATCGATGTCTCTCTCATCGATGTTTCTGGCTCTCTGTCCCTCTCCCTTTCTCTCTGTGAAAAATGAAAAAAATATATATTTTAAAAAATATATCTTTTTATGGATTTCAGAGAGGAAGAGAGGGAGAGAGAGCTAGAAACAACGTTGAGAGAGAATCATTGATCAGCTGCCTCTTGCGTGCCCTCTACTGGGGATCGAGCCCAAAACCAGGCATGTGCCCTGACCAGCAATCAAACTGTGACCTCCTGGTTCACAGGTCGCTGTTCAACCACTGAGCCACACCAGCTGGGCTCAAAAATAACTCTGAGAGCCTCAACATGTCCCATGAGTTAGTCGTAATGAAAATCCATTGTGATATTTTAAAAACAAGTCCTATTTGCCCTGTAGGAACTACAGATTCATTGTGTGCATCTGAAATTTTATCCAAAAGAATCTGGATACCTGCTCAAAACCTGCATTACTTTCTTGTCTGAGACCCGCAACCCAACCCCACGGAGAACCAGTGATAAACAAGCCAACTTGGTGTTGAAAAAAATGTTCACAATTCGTCATTAAATGATAACAAAAATAAGTCACGGAATATTTTTGTGTGGCATGCTGCTTTTATTCCAAGAATAGATATATCTATAGAAAAATATTAAAAACTCACACCAAAAATTACTAGCGGAGTGGTTTTCTGTGGATGCCAGATATAGGGGGTGATTTTTTAAAAATTTTGTTCTCTGTGTTTTTTGTATGTTCGCATTGTTTTCTACAATGAGCGCATGTTAGTTGTAGACTCTGGAAAAGCCTGATAAGTGTTAGTAAATGACATCTATAATTGACTTCAGAAAGCCTGTATGATCCTCTGTACCATGATTTTCCCCAGTGACTCAGGAGCCTCTCCATGTCTACACTTCATGACCTGGATCATGAATGAGAACCTACACTCCCCATCAGGAATGCCTTCCATGGATGCTCAGCCAGCCACTGCTACGTCACCACATCTGGACACACAAATGCTCGGTCCCGTTCAGATGGTGGACAGAGAAGACCGCTATTTTGGTAAGAAAAAAGGGGACTGGCAACTCTGAAAAGAAGAGGAAGGAAACAGAAAAAGCTGCTTAAGCCAGAGAGCCTTCAAGCTGTTTGTCAAGTGTGTGAACAAACAGTGCAAGTGAGAAAGCTGGCTGCTGCTGGTAGGGTGTTTCTAACTCTGGTTCCACAGCCAAAACCATCAGAAAACCAAGGTTCCTATCAAACGCCGTTAATGTTTTATTTTGGTGGCGGAACTAAGAAACACATGCAAAGGCTAGAAGGCAAATACACACTCGTCAAGGAGAACCCCATTAGCTGTCCAGAGCGTGGCTACTGTTGCTGCTCCTGTCCGTGTGTAGGATTTAGAAAGTGGGGGGCTTTGAGGAGTGGGGGAGGCAGGAAGCATCCCCACCAAGGTTGCCAGACTTAGCAAGTCAAATCAATGCAGGAGGCCTAGTGAAATTTAAATTTCAGCTCTGACCTTGGCCAGTGTGGCTCGTTTTGTTGAGTGTCGTCCCATGCACTGAGAGGTTACTGATTTGACTCCCAGTCAGGGCCAATGCCTGGGTTGTGGGCTCAGTCCCCAGCAGGGGTGGGGAGAGGGTGCAGGAGGCAGCCAATCTATGTTTCTCTCTCTCTCCATCTCCCTTCCTGTCTCTGAAAAATCAATAAAAACATTTTAATTATTTTTAAGTTTCGGCTATACAACCATTATTTTTCTTAATATAAGTATGTCCCAAGCAAAGTGTGGGATAGACTTATACCAACCATTGGCAGTTTGGATAAAATTCGAATTTCACTGTGCCTCTTGTATTTTAGTGGGCAACCCCAGCATGTGCCCTTGACCAGAATCGAACCTGGGACCCTTCAGGTTCGATTAAAGGAGGGCCAATCTGTGGGCATATGGCCTCATGCAAGACAGACAATGTAGCTCTAGCCGGTGTGGCTCAGTGGATAGAGCGTCGGCATGTGAACTGATGGGTCCCAGGTTCGATTCTGGTCAAGGGCACATGCTGGGGTTGTGGGCTCGTTCCCCGTGGGGTACTTGCAGGAGGCAGCCGATCCATAATTCTCTCTCATCCTGGATGTTTCTCTCTCTCTCTCTCCCTCTTCCTTTCTCTCTGAAATCATTAAAAATATTTTTATTTTTTTAAAAAAGATAGACAATGTACATATTGAAGGGATTGTGGGTAGGGATTGTGGGAATTTGGGACTGAGGAGAGATGCTTTAAGGAGCCAGAGAAAGCTCAGACAAATTAAGCAAAAACAATGGGCTGTATAAAGCCCTTCTGCTATGTCAGAAAATGGGATCTTTCTAAGGCTGTGCTTCTGGTGGTCAGACCAATATTACCCCAAAAGCAGAAGGCAGCCAAACCCAGGAAAGTCCCAGGGTGCGCACTGTGCAAGCAGGCTGCAGGAGAACGTGCAGAACGGCAAAGGGTAAACCTCAGAACTGTTGCCGTTGGGGCTGGAGTACGTGTTGGTTGGTTCTGCTCAGCTTTCCCTCTCGCCAAGATTTCAGCACCTCATCGGAGCCGCTTGCACCTTGCAAAATTGTTTTCCAGAAAAAGCACGCTAGAAAAAAAAATGAAACCACCCTTGAAAGGAGCCTAAGGGGGAAGAGGCACATGTTGATGCCTGGATCTCCGTGACACCAGAGGAATGAAAAGTGGGGCGCGAGCGTCCCCCAGGTGTTTCCATGGAGCCGGGAAGAGAGAACACCTTAGCTTTCCACACTGATGACTGGCGTGTAAATGAAGCCTGCGATTGAGATACAGTGGTACCTCGAGATACGAGTTTAATTTGTTCCGTAACCTTGAGGCGTGGGAAACTATGAGATGCTCGAGTCGTGGGTCGTGTGCAGCCGGCCGATCCGCGCGATGACTCCTATCTCAACTGTTGCTCGGATTTCAAAGCAAAAATCGCTCGCTCGACGGCTCTTATCTCAAAAATCTCATGTTAGGGCACTCGTATCTTGAGGTACCACTGTACTGAAAAGCATTGATTGGGAAATTGGGGTGAGGGGGGGGTCATTTTATGTTGCCCACACATGGCCACTGAATATTTTTCACTCATTCACTTGTAGCCTCTCCGAAAGGCAGGATTCGCCATGAAACAACTCGCTCTGCACTCTGTTCAGCTAAACAGAAACATCAAGTGACTTCTTAATTTTCTCTTTGGCACTGACTGCACCTGTGACCCCAGAGCCTCTGATTGGGGAAGTCCTCAGTTTCTCAGAGCCAGATGGCTCGAATCCCACTGGAACCAGCTCGTCCCCTCACGCCCCCCACCCCCCCTCCACTGTCCTAGTTAGCGCCGTGTTCTATAATGTTGGAGTCGGACAGAAGGTCACGGCGAAGGTTTGATGGGGAAAGCAGAGCCGCCATCTGCGGTGTGAAGTAAAGGCTTTATTGCAGGGATCAGACCAGCACCTTTGCAGGAGCCGGCGAAGGAGTCTATGGGAGTCTGACTCTCTGTTAGTGACCCTGGAGTCGCTATAGGTCAGCAGAGCCCCCGATTGGGGAGATAAGCTAGACTTGAAGCCAGAAGACAAAGAACAATCTGGAACCTGTCTGGCTCCCCTCTCTGACCTTGACAATACAGATAACCTGCAGAAGGAATGGCACCCTTTGCCGCCAAGCTGCATGAGGTGCTAGCCCAGGACTCATGGAACCTTCTAGAGATCAGCTGGGAACTGGGGAAGCCCCACCTCTGAGCACAATGGCTGCTGCTTCATCCCACCTTCCGAGTCTCAGGCCAATTTCTCCTGTGCCCAACCTGGGGCCACAGGAATGGGGATGTGGGGCACGAAGCTCCTTGTACAGCATAAAACCTCTACCAAGTGCTAGGTATGGTTCCCTGTTCTGTCATTAACCAGCGGGGTGAGCTTCTCAGAGCATTAAATTTTACCCAACCTCGGTTTCTTCATCTGTAAGGATCATATATTTTTTAAATATATATTTTTTTGATTTTTTACAGAGAGGAAGGGAGAGGGACAGAGAGTTAGAAACATCGATGAGATAAAGACATCGATCAGCCGCCTCCTGCACGCCCCCCTCTGGGGATGTGCCCGCAACCAAGGTACGTGCCCTTGACTGGAATCGAACCTAGGACCCTTCAGTCCGCAGGCCGACGCTCCATCCACTGAGCCAAACCAGTTTCGACTGTAAGGATCATGTTTATTAAATCACTCAAAATGCAAACAGACCAGGTGTCCAGTGTATACAAGTGAGCCCAAGGCCTGCTCTCATTCTTATGGATAACAGTGTCGTCATTGAAATGTTGGTGATGGGTTGGGGTTGAATAAGATGGTGACCTACAACATAGCACACAGAAAGAGCTCAATCTATGCTGCTTACCCCCGTGACAAGTTCATGGTTAGAGTCAGCTGATCTTCCGTGAGCTGATGAGTTACCCCCTTTCCCATCCCCTCTTCTGAGTTCCTTACATGTGAACTTGGAGAACTACCAGCAGGGACAACCAACGCCTGAGCAGGTTCCTGATGCCACTTCAAGTCATCCCCAGCTTTTTAAAGATGTGCCCACTACACGCAACTAAGGAAGGCTGGCTGTCCTCTCCTTAGCCTCACACTCGGAGAAGAATCTGCTTAAGGGAAAGGAAAGGAGGGTGAGCCTGCCAGGCAGACAGGTGCAGGCACAGAAGGAAAGGGCTTTCCAAATGGCTGCTCTGGGGCTATTGTTGACACTGCCACAGTCACTGTGACACTGGAGAGTTGGCCCAGTAAGAAGTCTCCAGTCAAAGCTGAGAGGGCTCAAACTGAACTCTGGGGAGACCATAGCACCCCGCACCCCTACCATTTACCTCACTCACAGTCTGGTTGGGACCCTAATGACCAACTGGTTAGCAAGCATCTCTGCCTCCTGTTCTCCTTCCCTCCGTTGCTAGTGGCACGTGGCGGCTGGATGTTGTAGGTGGCTTCTATGCAGTGGCTTGTCACAGTCTGTAGCCCAAAGCTTAGCTCTCCATGGGACAGTTGTGAGCAGTAATCTGTAGTCAAAGTAGTTCCCCAACTAGGGAGCACTAGTAACATGGGGGGGTCTCTGAGTAACAAGTCTGATTCTACCTTTGCTCCATGGATGTGCTCCAATGTGGACATCCATACACACACGTCTGGACTACGAGGGTTGAGAAACTCCATGTTTGAAAATATCTCCCCACCTGCTAGCACATACTTTCCTAGTATCAGCCAACTGGTCACAGTAGGAGGGGTCTTGTCTTACTCTTAAGTTTCTGATCTTACCATTTAAATATTCAAACTCTGAAAATATTCCCCCTCCTCTCTCCCTCCCTCCTTCTTTCTTTATATGCTGGCATGTGAAACTGCCCCCAGGACTACTAGTTGCTGATCTATGGTCATGTTTACAAATTCCGATCATTATGGGAGACAGTTATATTCTAGAAACGATACAGCATTTAGATGTCAAAAAGAAGTCATCATTCTTCGAAATAGATGGCTGCTAGCTTTCTCAAGAACTCATTTTACGAACTCAAGTTAAAACAAATGAACATATGTTCCTCTTTTTGCTTCCTCTTTTGAGCAATTTTATGATTGAAAAAAGACACTTTACCACAATGGAAAATACCTCATTTTTCCATTAAAGTGTACTCTTCTTTTTTTTTAATAACTATTAATCCACTTCCCTGTCCACTGGGCTAAAAGGAGCTGATCCTAGGAGACCGAGCCAAAGTTTCACTAAGGAGGTGGAAAAGGGGGTGACTGCTAGCGGGTCTGTTAACCACCCCACATGATGATGACCATGGCATATTGGCAAAAGCACCGAAGCAGCCAGCGGCAAAGGGAGACCAAATCATGCCACTGAGTGAGTCTCTCTGCTCCGTGCTGAATAAGAGTGCAGGCTGGTTTCCTGGCCGTGGCGGGCTGGCTGGGTCAGCGCTTTTTACAGGCAGCGGGCCCAGACTGGAGTGTTCTCGGCGCTTATATACCTCTTTGTGTCATCGAAAGGAGAGGGTCCACCCGGCCCCACACCCAGTTTCACCTTGGTAGAAAAGATAAAACCAAAATTACTGGTGAGATGAACACCGATATACAGCTGGAAGAGTATTAAGCTTTTTGTAGAAGTTCAAGAGTGTCCGTAAGGTAGACAAATCGCTGGATGGACTGAGCAACTCTTTGCTCTGCAACTTTTTTTCTTCTAAGTCAGGAAATCCCAATGTCATCAGAGATAAAATGGATAGCACCAGCCCACACCAATCTCACTCTCCCAAGTTAAGATTTCCCTCTTGACAATAGGATTCTTCTCCTTTTAATCATCTTCCCAGAAGGTTTATATGTCTTCCCAAAGCTGAGATGGCTCTGTAGACAGCTTAACCCCTATGTTAGCTCAAGGTCTGTACATGTTCTCCACATAGGGTGTGTTTACTCCTAGCCCGCTAATGGATTATTCCTATCCTTAATAGTCTGTATATGATGATAAAATACAACAATGTCTTGATTATCTGTTTAAAATGGATAAAAGGCCGAAACCAGATTGGTTCAGTGGATAGAGCATCGGCCTGTAGACTGAAAGGTCCCAGGTCCGATTCCAGTCAAGGGCATGTATCTTGGTTGTAGGCATATCCCCAGTAGGGGGTATGCAGGAGGCAGCTGAGCAATGTCTCTCTCTCATCGATGTTTCTGACTCTCTCTCCCTCTCCCTTCTTCTCTGTAAAAAAAAAAAATCAATAAAATATATTTAAAATGGATAAAAGGAAGAAGTGATTGAGGTCCAGGTAATTTGAATTTAACTTTATAGATATCAGAAATATTACTAATGCTTCCTTTCAATCTCTCTCTCTCTCACACACACATACACACACACACACACACAATATATATATATATATAAAAGCATCTAGGCAGTGTTTCTCACAAGAAATTAATTCATTAGACTCCACTGATTCCACTTGGGGAAAGAACTGCTAAGCAATAAGATGTACCCAAAACGACCAACAGTGAAGAAGAGAAGAAGAGAAGCATAATCTTCACGCTGAATTATAACTTAAACCCTGAGTAACCTGGGTTTCGTGGAAATTCATTCGCTTTTTATGAGTTTGTTGCAAATAAACTTCAGTACATAATATTGTGGTGCTAAAATAGAAATACGGTAGAATCTTGTTATTGCAAAAATTTGGCAAAGCTACCAGTGAAATCATGTCCCTTGAAACGTAACAACTACATACAGTAAAAGCCCAATTCCTCTCAACGCGCCCATAAAGAGGGTGTTAGCTCGGTTCCTCAGAGTCGACACCATAAAAGGGTTCCAACATACTTAGTGAACCCGCATTCAACTCGGCAATTCTTATCTTGCAGTTAGTGGGGTGTGCTAAAAACGCGTCCCCGTAAATTGCTGTGTGGTATATGAAATGTATTAAAAGTACACGAGCTCGAGTTATTTTCATTACATTTCACTTGAATATCTGATCATGAGAGTATCGTTTTTCCCATCCCAATAACTGAGAGTATTTCATTTTCCCGGGGTATTTGCCCTTGACTGTGGACAGGGTGGAGGTGAGCAAAGGGCACAGGACTTCTCTGAGGTCGTGTGTCAAAGGGATGGTGGGAAAGAACTGGAGTTGAGGTTTCTCGCGCCCCACACACTGAACCTGCTGGGGCCTGCCCTTGTCAATGCCACCCAGTCGCTGGCATTGTGCCTCGCCCATAGCAATGCTCACAAGCCAACTCTGAGGCTCCAGCCACGAGTGTACTGATGTCCCACGTGGAATGTTAGGTTAGCAGGGGATGCGGCTGAGCCAGCCTTCGTGGAGGCTCCGGGTGGTCAGAGACGGTGTTCACTGCTCCCCAAACCACCCGCTGGCATGGCCCAGTCTTCCATTGCACCTGTATCATTCCACCTCAGCCAGGTGCCAAGGAATATATGAGAACGTGCGAGGAGCCTGCAGATTTTCCAGCACTTGAGAAGGTCTGAAGGAGTGGATGGCTTACATTTTCCCTCGCGGTGATGTGGGATATCTAAGGCGATGATGGGGGTGCTCCAAGGGGAAGAGAAGTGTGGGCTCAGGCACTGACCCCTCCTTGCTCCGATGCCCTTCTGACGTGGCCTCATGCCCCACTCCTTTGTGTGAGGCCCCCATGAGCTGAAGCAGTTACAATTAGAAGCCAGAATTGAAGGCCAGCACAGTGCAGGATGAGGAGAAAAGAAATCATGTCCATTGAAGGTAACTGATGTTTAAAGAAAATTCTAGTCAGAAGCTTCCAAGACTGAACTCAAACAGAAATGAGGGTCTCGCAGAGGCTGCCTGAACCCAATGATGAAGCGTTTCTTTGGGGGGTAAAGCTGTGTTTCCCCATATGAGACCAGAAGGGCCAATTCGTTGGATAATGGAACAGACTTACTGGAGTCTGTGCTGAGAAGAGACCAACACAAAGCAGGGCTGTTGTAACCATTTGTATGTTGACAGCTTAGGGTGGTGCCCGGGGCACAGGCTGGCATTTAGAGCCTCTTGAAAAAAGAGGATGCTGCTAGAAGGTGGAGTGTTTGGAAGTAGTAAGACCCAGAGGGCACTTGGGGGCAACAATATAGAAAACCCACAGGGCACATGCTCACGCCTTTCCTAGCAATCAACTAGAAAGCCTCATTTCACTTCTTGAAAGTGGGCTTTTCAAGTTTTATTTCTCCAAAATGAAATCTTACTTCCTTGCAAATCTGCTCCTCTTCTCAGATCAGCAAAATGTGCCCTCACATTGAAGAATACCAAGACGATTTCTCCAGAGAAATGGATTTATACAAATGTAGTTCTTTCGAATAGAGGAGGTACAATCCCACATCACTTATTCATTCATTCATTCATTCATTCATTCAGCAGTCAATCACTATGTGTCAAGCAATGTGCTTGCCTGAGGCCCCACCAATAGCCTCCTCTCCTGGTACTTGGGAACTTTGTAATAAATCAGGTCTGTGCGCTCGCTCTGAATACTTTGCCTTTCAAAATATTTGTGTTCTATTTTTTTTATCTTTATTGTGGAAAGTATTCCATATGGCCCCTCTTTTCCTCCAAATGACTTCTTCTAGCCCACCCCTGCCCCCTCCCTCAGGCCTTCAGCACCCTATTGTATGTGTCTATGGTTGATCTCTTTCCTCCCACCCACCTCCCCCACCTTCCCTCTGTAATTCAACAGTCTGTCCCATGTTTCTAAGTTTCTGGATCTATTTTGTTCATCAGTTCATTCTTTCATTTTTTATTTCAAAAAGAAGGTGTGTCCTGCGTAAATATAGCAGTATATGTTTTTAAAAAGCCAATCCCACTTCTCTAAGGTAACTGATGTTCATTTCATGTATAGCCTTCTATTGTTTTCTCTCTGTTCATACAAACGTATGTTCATATGGAGAGAAATTGTCTTTATTTATAGTAATGAACTCATTCCATAAACACTGCTCTGTAACTTGCTTTTCTTTGCTTTTTTTTTTTCATTAACAAGTTTCAAAAACTCATTGAAAATATTGGCTTCCTGCCCTAGCTGGTTTGACTCAGTGGCTAGAGCGTTGGCCTGCGGAGTGAAGGGTCTCAGGTTCGATTCCAGTCAAGGGTACCTGCCTGGCTTGTGGGCTTGAACTCCAGTAGGAGGCATGCAGGAGGCAATCAATCAATGATTCTCTCACATCACTGATGTTTCTCTCTCTCTCTCCCTCTCTTTCTCTTCCTCTCTGAAATCAATAAAAATGTTTAAAAAAAATATATTGGCTTCCCCAAACTGGTAAAACCCAGTTGAATTTTAAACAGCTTTAAATTGTTTATATTTGCTTACAGACAGGCAGAAACCTACTATAATAAGGTAAGAAGGCACCATTTGTCCTCTTTCTTTAAATAATTTTTCTGGCTCCTGGAGGTTTTTATAAAATAAAGAGCCTGCTTTCCACTTTATAATTCTGAAGGTGGTTGAGAAAATTGCTGGTGGCCCCTGAGAATTGGGGTGATAGGAAGTCAGCAGCAGCATCCATGAGCAGAAGGCCAGAAAGACTCAGCACCAGACCCTAGAAAGCCCTAAAGGCATGTGGGAAAGTTTCCGGAGAACTGATGGGGAAAGCATTGACCAGCAGAGGTGGATAACAATGGGGTGCCAGTCCTGAGAAGAAATGGGTTATCTAAGAGAAAAAGGTAAAGAAAGGAGAGCATGGAAAGTTCTAGAAGGCCTCCCTTCTTATTACCCTATTCCATTTTTTAAATGAGCATTATTTTATTTTCTGAAAGAAAACCTCTTTGACTCTCAACTGTATTTAATTTTATTTTTTTAATATATTTTATTGATTTTTTTTTACAGAGAGGAAGGGAGAGGGATAGAGAGCTAGAAACATCGATGAGAGAGAGACATCAATCAGCCGCCTCCTGCACGCCCCCTACTGGGGATGTGCCCACAACCAAGATACATACATGCCCTTGACCGGAATCGAACCTGAGACCTTTCAGTCCGCAGGCCGACGCTCTATCCACTGAGCCTAACCGGTTTTGGCCTCAACTGTATTTTATATAATAGTATTGCAACAATGGTACTTTTCCTCACCCAAGAATAATCCGGTTCTTAGGAGACATGTACTAAAGTAATTAGGGGTAAGAGTACTGTAACTACACTATGAAATCATGTTTGCAAAGATTCTATGCTGATCACTACAATCTAGAAGCAGAGAGCAAGGTGTGGAGAAGTGAATCTCACTTCTAATTACAGTCTTCCCATCAATCACTCGCTCTAACTCCCCCCACTGTGTATATAAGGCGCTGAGTCTTTCTGGCCTTCTGCTCATGGATGCTGCTGCTGACTTCCTATCACCCCAATTCCCAGGGGCCATTAGCAACTTACTCTCAAATGGTCCTGGAAAGAAAGGGCAAGAAGAGAGGGCAGGGGAGGAGGAGAAAAGGGGGAAAAAAATAAAAGTGATCCTATAATGTTGACTAATTTTTTTCTTTACCTCATAGCTTGACCTAAATTAAGTTCCTTCAACATTACCATCGAAAAGAAAAGAGGAAGGGAGGTCAGCACAGCAAGTACAATACAGCATCACGCCTTAAAATCTTTAAAATTCTTTCATAAAATAAAGCTATCTCGTTCACCCAAATGTCACTTCGTGTAGAATAGCATCTGACTATACTACACCACAGAGCAAGTGCCTTTTCTATTTTTTTTTTCCCCTTGGCTCACAAAATTTAGCAGTACCACCCATATAATATATATTTGGCCTTAAAATCTAGGTTTCAATATCATATTTGGAAGGGGCCCTCTTGCAAATCCCCAATTATAACACAGCCTCCATTCTTGGAACAGAAAGTAGCTCTCCACCCGTGGCCATTAAAAACAAAACGCTATTCTGGGCGTTCTGTTGGACACGGGGGGACCCTCAGGCCCCAGGAAGCCATGTGAGCCTCTGTGTGCCTCGCTCAGGAAGTAGAAGCCAGGAGAAAATTCTTGCACTGACTTCTCCCCGGCCTCGGATGCTTTAGTCACTCCGCAGAAGTGCTCCAGAAAAAGGGGTCTGCCAACCCCAACAAGGCGGGGTTAGATCACAGAAGTGCTCGCATTCTTGGCTGGGCCCAGTGATTTAACAGCTTCTTTTGAGAGGATGTTTTTTATTTTTGATCTTCTCTCCCAGAAATCGGATTTTCTTGGAAGAGAAAAGATGAATGTGGGTGGGCCTACTCATGTCATACCCTCTCCCCCCTCCTCCGGGTCTCACACTCCCCATTCTTGTCCTCCCAGCGGTTACTTCTCTTGGGGGGCCTTTCTGGCCCTTCGAGGCCTTTCTCTCTCTCTCTTTATTCTCATCGATGGTCTCCTCTATCCCAGTCCGGGCAATGGATGCCTGAATTAGGTCACTCTAATTCAGGCATCAAGATAACCAAAACAAGCAAGCAGCAGAATCATCTTCTTCATTTTTTAAACATCTTAAGGATCAAAGAAAGCCAACTGTGGCACAATCTGTTGTTTTTAAATGACTGCTTTTCCATCATCCTCCAACAAGGACAGCAAGTGCCCAGCTTTTCTGACAAATAAGCTGAGTATCTGAATACAGTTTCAGCATTCTATACCTTCCATCTCTTCTACATCTTCCATCTCGTTTTGGTGTTTTTTTTCTCACTTGGCCAAAGATACACTATGAAATCATGTTTGCAAAGTTTCTATGCCGATCACCGAAATCTAGAAGCAGAGAGCAAGGTGTGGAGAAGTGAATCTCACTTCTAATTACAGTTTTCCCATCAACCACCCGCTCTAACTCCCCCCACTGTGTATATAAGGCGAAATGTAGGTTCTGCAGAGGAGAGGGCCACGGAACCACACTAGCTGTGATAAGTCACTTCCCCTCTTTGTGCCTGAGGCTCCTTGAGGGAAGTTCCTATAGCCATTCACAGATATTCCTCCTCTCTCTTCCCAGTTACATGTGAGAATATCCGTTCACTTTGTGGTTAGACATAGGCATACAACTTGCTTTGTCCAATGAATGTTAGCTGACATACCATGCATCACTTCCAAACAAAAACTCAGAGCCAGGTCACCAGGTTCATATTCTCTCCTCTTTCTCCTCCTCCTCCTCCTCCTCCTCCTCCCCCTCCTGCTCTCTGACCTCCCCCTTCCCCTCCCCTTCCTCCAGAGAAAACAGAAACATATTTCAAGATGGAGCCACTGGGTCTTCGTATGACTTCAATGAGCCAAGCCCCCTCTGCTACCTCATGTAGAATGTAACCCACCCATGGTAGTGGGTACATTTTAAGCCACTGAGATTTAAGGGTTGCTAGCTACAGATCATAACCTAACTCATCCTGATGGACACATGCCTCGTGTATAAAATGGAGATGAGCCGAAACCGGTTTGGCTCAGCGGATAGAGCGTCGGCCTGCGGACTGGAAGGTCCCCGGTTCGATTCCGGTCAAGGGCATGTGTCCTGGTTGCAGGCATGTCCCCAGTAGGGGGCAGGAGGCGGCTGATCGACGTCTCTCTCTCATCAATGTTTCCAACTCTCTATCCCTCTCTCTTCCTCTCTGTAAGAAATCAATAAAATATATTTTTTAAAAAATAAAATAAAATGGCGATGAAGCTGACATACAGTAACACCCAGTGTTGGCCTGAAGATCATATTGGATGACTCACACACAGACATGGATACAATAAGGATAACGATGACTGCTGGTTATCATTATTGCTGAGCCACCACAGGCAAACTGGACAGAGGAGCAGAAGCAGACCAATGGCCTTGCTCTACACCTAACTGTGCACAGTAGCAGGCAGTTTTACTGTCACTAGAAAACCGTCCTTCCTTCCCCAGCCCTGTCTTCTCCCAATTAACCAACTACCGCTTTACGCATGCTCTGGCCTGTCTACACCACCATCCTCATACAGAAACACCTCCCTCCTCTTCTTCACTCTTTCCCAGTCTTCCCAGACCATGCCTGACCCATGAAGAGTTACCCCATAATATCGAGCAAAGCATTCTTTCAAATGCACATGCGCACAGTTTGCACTCTGTGCATTCTCACTGAGGTTTACTGGAGAATATCTTTAGTTAATTTTGTAAGGTTCCCTACAAGGACAGGAACCAGGTCATCTGTTTTCTGATGTGGTTTCTCTGCTTTTCTCGCAGTTTCCATGTTCCTCTGACTGACTCCCACATGGATCCTTAACCCGCACACCTGGGGACCTCCGCAGAGACCCGCTTTCAGTAGCTGCTCCAGGCAAGTGTCTTTCGGGCTGGGGTAACCAGTGCCAAGGCCTACCAGACGAGATGACATAAATGGGGCGCTTCCCAAGGATTGAGGGTCAAGGTGAGTCCACTCCTCCTTCACCTAAATCAGGATTTCTGAACGTGGAAACAGATTTTATTCTCCAATAGCTGTAGAGGTCTGCAAGAATTGCCCCACACACCACATTCTTTATCATTCTGCTCCCCGAATTACAGTGATTGAGAAAGCACTTAGAACTTGGAGAACTTGGAGCATCCATCAGCCCGTCAGAGGAGCGGGGGAAGGATAGCTAACACACTTCCACGGCGGGACCACCTCTCTCTGCAGGAATGCGCTGCGTAGACAGGCCCTTGTGAGCCATTCCTGCCAGAGGGATCTAAGTGAGCATGCTCAGAATAAGGAAAGGGCAGCAATGGGACAAGGGAGCTCCCCAGAAATCACCAGCTTGTCTGTTTATGTGGGTCGGCGAACCAGCTCGCAACAAGCCACTGGGGAGCGAGTGGCTCCGGAGCAGAAGGAACGGCAGGAACCCCGAGGTAACGAGCTAACGGCCGCCCTGCCTGCAGCCTCGCACTTCTCCTTTCTCCTTTAAAGAGGCAGCGCGCCCTGGGCATGTGGGGCCCAGAGTCTCTTTCACTTCCACCTGGTCTGGTTTCCCAGAAACCAGGCCTCGATCTGGAAGCCACAACAAAGAGATGCTCAGGCAGCCAGCGGACCCCCTGTACCACCCTGGAGCTCCTGTCTTTTCAAGACCGGAGGCAATCCCTGTGGGAAAGAAGACACATCGGGTCTGCCTGCTTCCCACTTTGGCGGGCATGTCCACGGGGGCTGGGAACCAACTGGAAAGATAAGACACAGAGCCCGGCCAGCGTGGCTCAGTGGGTGAGTGTCCACCTGTGGGCCAGGAGGTCACGGTTTGATTCCCGGTCAGGGCACATGCTGGGTTGCAGACTCCATCCCCAGCAGGTGGCGTGTGAGAGGCAGCCAATTAAAGATTCTCTCTTATCATGGATATTTCTCTCTCTCTCTCCCTCCCCATTCTGCTCTGAAATCAATAAAAATTAAAAATAGCCGAAACCGGTTCGGCTCAGTGCATAGAGCATCAGCCTGTGGACTGAAGAGTCCCGAGTTCGATTGTGATCGAGGGCATGTATCTTGGTTGTGGGCACATCCCCAGTGGGATGGCTGATCGATGTCTCTCTCTCATTGATGTTTCTAGCTCTCTATCCCTCTCCCTTCCTCTCTGTAAAAAAAAAAAAAATCAATAGAATACTTTTTAAGCCAAGATCGGTTTGGCTCAGTGGATAGAGCGTCGGCCTGCAGGCTGAAAGGTCCCGGGTTCGATTCCGGTGAAGGGGCATGTACTTTGCTTGCAGGCACATCTCCAGTGTGGGGTGTGCAGGAGGCGGCTGATCGATGTCTCTCTCATCGATGTTTCTGACTTTCTATCCCTCTCCCTTCCTCTCTGTGAAAAATCAATAAAATACATTTAAAAATAAAAATAAAAATAAATAAATAAAATACTTTTTAAAAATTAAAAATAAAAAAATAAGACTCACAGACAACCTCCACTCACACTAGCCAGTCCTTTAACAGGTGCCCTGTATGTACAGCCCCTCCTATCCAGTATTAACACGGGATCAAATGAAATTTTAAAGTAAAAACGTCATCATGTCAGTCCCTTACTTGATGTTTCATCTTCAAATGGGGTGAACTCATATCTGTCAACCCCTATGGACCTCCCTTTTTCGTCTGTGATAATCAACCTCCCCACCCATCCTCAATAGGCTAAGACCTGAGGCCCCTTCGCGTACCCAAGGAAACCCCCACGTTCCCTCCCTTCCCCCATTCCAACCTTGGCTTCCAGCAAAATGAAATGAGCTCAGGCATATTCTGAGAGCTCTGTCCTGACCCCTCACCTTAGGCTGGCTGGCTCATGGACTCGCACACATGCTATTCTACCTTCCACCTTGGCACTCAGACCAAGAAATGGCAAGTTCCTGCCTGATTCAACCGTGATGGCCTCACCACCCGAGACTTATGTCACCTGTGTATTCCCACCAGGTAAGTACTGGGTACAATTTGAAATAAATAAGTCCCAGAACCTGGGTTAGCTGTGTTCAGCTGCATATGGGTGAAGCGGATTCTGTGGGCTGGCTGGAAACCGAACTACCCTTTATAAATGTGTGTCTACGCGGAAATGCATGGAAATTCCCAAAGAGCTGGAACAAAACCCATCAGTAAAGTGAAGGTTGACTATATTTATGTCTTCGCATCGCTGCTATCCTGTTTCCCCGAAAATAAGACAGTGTCTTAAATTAATTTTTGCTCCCAAAGATGCGCTAGGTCTTATTTTCAGAGGATGTCTTATTTTTTCATGAAGAAGAATACAGTACACATTTATTGTTGACCAAAAAAAAAGGGGGGGGAGCCAGAACCGGTTTGGCTCAGTGGATAGAGCATTGGCCTGCGGACTGAAGGATCCCAGGTTCGATTCCGGTCAAGGGCACGTATATTGTTTTCGGGCACATCCCCAGTAGGGGGCTGCAGGAGGCAGCTGATCAATGTCTCTCTCATCAATGTTTCTAACTTTCTATTCCTCTCCCTTCCTCTCTGTGAAAAATCAAAAAAATATATTAAAAAAAAAAAGAGGGAAATTTATTACCTGTATACGGTACGGTAGTCGTTGTCATCACAAAGCAGCTCACTGATTGGCCGCAATGCGAGGTCTCTTTAAATCAGGAGTCAGATGCCTTATGGTAACTTCGGGGGCCTTACATTCTGGGGAGCCTTATATTCAGGGGAGGCCTTATTGGGGAGGTCTTATTTTCGGGGGGGTTGCCTTATATTACAGCCAAAGGCAAAACTGGAAGTAGGTCTTATTTTCGGGGGATGTCTTACTTTCGGGGAAACAGGGTAGTTATAAAATTGGCCTATTGTCTTTCCCCTCTTGTTGGTGAGGCATTTGCAGAGAGAGAACATAGATATGCTTCTAAGGATGAGTATTCTTTGGTTACCGTTATGTGTACTTAATAAACACTCATGGGCCGGAACTACTACAGGCACACCCACCCTCCCGAAGAGTGGCTTAGGCATATCTTTCGTTTTCTGGCTCTGGATTCACACGATCCTATTTAGGAAAACCTGACATTTGGAAATCCAAACTTAGAAGCCAGATCCATGCAAGAGTTGTGACTCAGGTTACAAAATAATTATTCACATTGGGGATTTCGTGGTGACTCACCCTGTTCATTAAGGAGCCACGAAAAAAATTATCACATAACTCTGCAAAGACATAATTTAGGCACAGAATTAAGGCCAGCTACATTTATAGTATATATATATATATATGTTCTTATTGATTTCAGAAAGAGGAAGGGAGAAGGAGAGTTAGAAGCATCGATCATGAGAAAGAATCACCCACTGGTTGTCTCCCACACGCCCCCTACTGGGAATCAAGCCCCCAACTTGAGCATGTGTCCTAAACAGAAATCAACGGTGACCTCCTGGTTCATGGGTCGGAGCTCAACTACTGAGCCCCACCACTGAGAAACACCCTAATTTACCCCTCCCCAAGAGGGATTGCTCTTTGTGGCATTGCAGCTCGCTCTCTACCGAGAAGCACAGCACAAGATCATTGGAATAGGAAGCAGATGTGTATCTTCTGGAGCTTAACACCCCTGGCTCAAATCTGACGGTGAGAATTTACAGCCCTTAAAATATACTAGACTGTAGTGGCTGAGGCTGGGGGGCCTCTCCCCAGCTGAACTGTGAGTGGCCAAGTGGGGGCTGGTGGGGAGGAAGGAGACTGATTCTTCCCTGGGAGGAAATGAACCCACAGATTATCAGTGGATGATATAATCAAAAACTCATATACCGGCATCCAAGTTTTATTACACTACTGAGGAAAACAGCTCATTTATATTGGATTTCCTGTCTTTTTTTTTTCTTCTTAATAAGGGGAATCACATATCTATGAGTCATCGTGATTATTATAGATTTTACCATGATAATGCACATGACTTTTTTAAAAGGAATGATAAGCTCCAACAGTTGCCTGCCTCTTAATTTACTGACAGAATAGTAAAAAGATAAGTTGATGTATTCTCATTTGTCATGTTTCTTGCAATTGCTCGGACTACTTTCAGTAGGCACATATTTCTGTTTAATAGTAACATACAAAAATTAATAAATAGGGAAGAGGCACTGTGGGAATAGGCCGTAATAAAGACAAATGGAACCCATATTTCAAAAGTTGGCCAGAGCTAACAAATATGCTCTTATTTTTTTTTTATTTGTGTAATAAAATGTTCTGTATTCAGAGTCGTTTCCTTGTTATTCCTCTTGTCTTGAGTAAGAGCCATAAACGCCTCAACAAACAGAAAGTAGTCGGAATGTTCCGTTCGTGTGGGTGAAGGCTGTTTAGGAAGGCCTACTGAATGCTGAAACAGCACAATATTGTGTCAACTCGAAGGTGCCATGTGTTTTCTAGAAAGACCGTTTACACAAATATCCTTTGGACTGTCACTGGGTATCCAGTGCTTAGGAGCCACACCGCAAACAGCCAAGGGGGTGGGCAGAGCAGCACAAAGATGGAGCTGTTTTTCAAAGAACGGGAGCATGTTTAGGAGACAAAGTCAAGAGCTGAGCGTTTTCAAAGTGCAGTCACCAAAGCGACGAAGGCCTGACTTGGACTTTAAGGTAGCATGCACACAGCCCTCCATCGAAGGAGCTCATATCCCCTGCAAACAATTTTTCTCCATCCGAACCTGATAATGGATGGTGACAGCAGAAGTCCAACTTCTGAGAAAGAACAGGCCTGGGGAAGTGTCTGGTGCAGAGATTTTCAGTGGCTGTGTGACACGGATTTTTAAAACATGCAATAGCTGACTATTCACTCAGGGGTACTAACCTCTTTCCCCTTACGTTGTCAAATAAAAAAATGGCCACAGCCAACATAACCATAGTCATCTGGTGTGAATGGATCCAAATTATATCTATTTTAATTGTACCTATTTTCTGACAGATCGGCAAAAATAATACATATATATATATATATGTATTTTTATTTATATATATCTTTTTTTGGTGTGCCACAGAATTTCAGTGATTAGATTATGTGTGCCATGAGCTGAAAAAGGTTGAAAAATCTCTGGTCTAGTGACTAGGGTCTTCTGGACAGCAGGCTTAGAAACACAGACATTAACAATGCTCCTTGGATTCGACCTAAAGAAAGGTTGTCAGCCGAAACCAGTTTGGCTCAGTGGATAGAGCATCGGCCTGCGGACTGAAGGGTCCCGGGTTCGATTCCGGTCCAGGGCATGTAGTACCTTAATTGCGGGGACATCTCCAGTAGGGGGCGTGCAGGAGGTGGCTGATCGATGTTTCTCTCTCGTGGATGTTTCTAACTCTCTATGCCTCTCCCTTCCTCTCTGTAAAAAATCAATAAAATATATTTTTTAAAAAAGAAAGGTTATCAGCAGAGCCTCAGCTTGGACTGCTTTTTCTAGGTTTGGCCTGGATGATCTCCTATGCTCCCTCTAGCGAGCTGGCCAGTGCTGACCGCTGAACTTACCCAGGTAAATAGGCTGAGGCTAAAGAAACTTTCACCTGGAGACCGAACCATCCTCCTCCTCGATTCTGTGGTCTAACTGCTAACCAGCCACCGGGCAGATATATGGACAAAACTTGGAGAAAAAGGGAAACATGATACATAAAAAAAAAATAAAAAGAAGCCATGACCAAGAACATGGAGAGACAGCTAGTCAATCCATGTGACCCGTGTAAAAAAAAAAAATTACCAACTCACTGACTAAAATAAACTATGATGAAATCCAGATCAGGTCAAATACATTTTTCCTAGTTAAGTCCCAACTCTTCCATCAGATGGTCCATCTTCAAAATGGAAAGATGTGATCAGCAAACCAGTAGAGAAAAAACCATCAGCAGGACAGATGACGCCATGTGGATTCCGTCAAGGCTGATCAAGCGCCTAAGTGAGACGCACTAGCTTCCTTCGAAGTTGCTAATACTCATTATGTAACCATCACTTGGATTTCACAAGGATGAATGACTCGCACATCAGAAAACTTGCTTGGGAAACCGAATGACTGCTTCCATCGGCCAGTACCCGTCAGAATGACTTCTTCCACCTACAAGTGATTCTTCATAACGTTCCGCAGAAATTGGCCCCACACCTGGCTCCAAGATCATCCCAGACTCCTCCAACGCTGGTTCCCACGGGATGATAACATGTACACCACATGTGTGCTCTGTGTCGTCCCGGTTCCTCTGGACCGAGCCCAAGCCATTCCGGATGCCTCAGCGAGGGGTGTAATGCACACAAGTGTGTCCTCCAGGAACATGCTCCAGGCCCTGCCTTATCCTAATGAGCGCAATTAACCGCCACCATAACATCTGAATTATTAATGCTCCCTAATAGGATGGATCGAGTGTCTCTGGAGGGAAGATGTTTGGAGTTCTGGCAAAGCTCACGCCAAATTTAATTTCAAAGTTCATCTTGAAGGGAGACAATGCTGGCATTGTGTTACACTGATTTAAAACCAGTCTGTCCCGGGGATTTTCTTTCTCCTTATCTGCAGTAATAGAGCACGAAATGGGGGGGCCGGGAGAAGGGGGGGGGGATGACTACCAAGCGCTGGAAAAAATCTTTCTCAGAAACTCTCGCAGCCGGGTCACAACATGTTTAAACAATGATAGTAACATTTATTATATCAAAGCCATTCTCTGTTTTATTTGGAACTCTGGCGCCTTTTTTTTTTTTTCAAGTTCCCATAACATGACAGTAATTACAGCCATCAAGATGTTCCCTCGCAGATAGCCCTCCGGAGCCAGATGCTGTGGCCTCGCTTGTCCCATCGCTGGAGCTCCGAGTGTGCGCATTACCTCATGCTGGAGTTTATTTTAAAAGTGCTTTAAGAATGTAATGATAGTAATTGTAGACAGGGAGAATTAATGGGAGCGTTGCCGGCCTGCAAATTCCATTTATAAAACACTCCCGCTGCTCCAAAAAAAAAGAGAGAGAGAGAGAGAGAGTGCTTTCTTGTTAACAGAGGCTTCAAAATACAATTTGGAGGATGTATTAAATAAACTCTGTGCTAAAGTCGTTTTTCCCTAGCGCTTCGCCGCCAGCCCTCCGCACGACTTGCCCCGAGAGGACCCCGGGTTCTGCAGGGAAGCAGAGGGTGCGTGCCTCCAGGCACAAACCGCGGGGCTGCGGGGCAAGGGCAGGTTAAGTGGTAGAACTGGTCTCGGGCCAAAGCACACAGAGCCGGTGTGTCACACAAAGCAGCTGTGGCCCTTCCACCACAGGCTCTGCCTGGGTCCCAGGGGCGTGGAGGGTGCGTCTTCCATGGATGGTCCCTGGTGGACCTCCGAGCCCAAGGCCTGGTCTTCTCTCTTCTACCTGCAGGGCGCGGAATGATGCTCTCTCTGAGCACCGCTTCCTCTGTGTTCCTCAGATCTCTCATTTCCCTTGTCCTAACTTTAGCTAAAATAAAGATAACCTCCTCAAGATAGCTTTTCGGATCCTGTTCATGATGGGATCGGCTGCGCAAAGGACAACCAGCTCTGTCCTGGGATGTTGACAAGGAAATGCCAGTGGTTTCTGAAGTCTCCGAGAGAGCACAAAGGCCAAATGTGGAGGCCTTCCCCTTCATTTCAAGTTCAACAAAACAAAACAAACAAACAAAAAAATAGAATAAAGAGCCCAGGCCGTGTGGCTCAGTGGTTGAGCATCTACTTGTGGATCAGGACGTCACGGTTCAGTTCCTCATCAGGGCACATGCCCGGGTTGATCCCCAGTAGAAGGTGTGCAAGAAGCTGCCAGCTAATCAATGATTCTCTGTCATCATTGATGTTTCTCTCTCTCTCTCCCTTCCTCTCTGAAATCAATAAAAATATATTTAAATTAAAAAAAGAAAGTAAGCAGAAACCGGTTTGGCTCAGTGGATAGAGCGTCGGTCTGCAGACTGAAGGGTCACAGGTTCGATTCCCGTCAAGGGCATGTACCTTGGTTGCGGGTACATCTCCAGTAGGGGGCGTGCAGGAGGCAGCTGATGGATGTCTCTCTCATCGATGTTTCTAATTCTCAATCCCTCTCCCTTCCTTTCTGTAAAAACTCAATAAAATATATTTTTTATAAAAAGGAGAGTAAAAGGATCAGACTAGATCTCTAAGACATTTCCATTTATAAAAGTATTTGAGATCCACTGAAATAAGAAAGCTCTTAAACCTGCAGCAGCCTTAATAAAATACGAGAAAGCACGCCCTGAAAATAAAGGGGTTCCTTTAAGCTCTTCCTTGGCCCCAAAAGCCAACACTCCCACAGATAAAGAGTTCTACATCCCATAAGCCTCCACTGAGAGTAGCCAGTCAAGACACAGCTTCCCTTCTCCACGAACTCCCTGCATCAGGAGTCCGTCTAGAGAGGCCATTCCAGGAAGTCTCTAAAGCTGAGCTCCCTAAAGCTGTGTATTCCATGTAAGGTTAACACCCTGATTTCCCCCCTCGCTGCCCTCCCCCACTATCCCCAATCAGTCACTGTTTAGAGCAAAATCAATTCGCTTTTTATCCAAGAAGTCCAAGGAAGTACCCGGTCCCTGCGTTCTCCACTCAACACACAGTCAGGTTCTGGGGGTTCTGGGGACAAACCCCAGTACTTGGTCGAGCAGGCCACTGACACCCAGGATCAGGAGACAGAGGCGGAGAGCCGTTTCCTGGCCTGATCCCAAACAGTGACTCACCACTCAACGACTTCCCGCGAGACTCCGTTTCTCCATCAGCAGTCAGTCCTCTGAGGCTGTCGCAACCACCAAGTACTCATCGAAACGGTGCCTTGAGTCAGCACCTCCCCGTCATCCCCAAGGAGCTCATTTTAATATAATATGCAGATTTACTACCGCCAGAAATGAGCATTTCCTGCTTCAGAAGGAAGCCTCCGCATGCTCCGGAGACTCGTCTACGCAAACCGAGAACCAATATGGGGAGAGAGTCGTCTTGCAAGAGCCTCCGGGGAGACTTGGTTATTCTCAGGGAAGCATGCGGAGCGCTCAAGGAAATGAAAAGTCTGTAAGAACAGCCTTGGGAATTTCATCACGGCGAAGTTTGCTAATGATTTCAAGAAATACTTTCCATTACAAAGAAATGGAAGCATTTACCAATGGCATGTCTGAGCGTGCAGGCCAACCTTTCAGGAGACTCCCGGCCTCACAGGCTGTCACCAAAGCAGACCTTTCAAGGGCACAATTTGGGGTGTCCGCAGAGGTTCAGAAGGCCACGAACAGGCAGGTACAGTTATTTTTAGGGAGGTAAGCACAACACAGGTGTCAAGCAGTGGGAGTAGGTGTGTCTCTAAGAGGCCACCTCTGCACACCAGTACCTCAGCCACCTGCTAACTGCTTGGTCTTTGAAAACTTGTTTAGCCTCTCAATCAATAATGATTAATAATAATGATAATAATAATATACTCACAACAGTACCGTTATGAGGATTCAAAGGGATAATGTGATTATACTTTGTAAAATATTATGCTAAGACAGTTTTTTTCATTCATTCATTCAACTAATATTTATTAAGAAACTGTTCAGGAGCAAGTACTAACATAAGTGCTTGGTTTATACTAGTAAACAGAGTATTTTTTTATTTTTTTTAATATATTTTATTGATTTTTTTACAGAGAGGAAAGGAGAGGGATAGAGAGTTAGAAACATCGATCAGAGAGAGACATCCATCAGCTGCCTCCTGCACGCCCCCTACTGGGGATGTGCCCGCAACCAAGGTACATGCCCTTGACTGGAATCGAACCTGGGACCTTTCAGTCCGAAGGCCAACGCTCTATCTAAGCCAATCTGGTTTCGGCCAGAGTATTTTTAAAATAAAACTGCCCCTAGAGAGCTTGTATTCTTGAAGGGGGTCAGGGGGTACACATACAATTATAATAAACACCATAAGTAAGTAAATTATAGGTTACAAGACGATAAGAGCTATAGGAAAATAACATCTGGAAATGGGAGGGAGTGGGAGCGCCAGGAGATAGGTGACAATGTGAAATAGGATGGTCAAGGCACGCCTGACCAACAGGTGAAATTTGAGCGAAGGCCTGGGAAAACCGAGGGGGATGGTCAGGTGGGCAGTTCAAGGAGGCTCCCCAGCACAGAGAGGAGGGCCAGGGCAAAGGCCCAACGTGGGAAGCATGTCTAAGATACTGAGGTCCAGAAAGCAGACCAATGAGATTCGAAAAGAGTGAAATTTGGGGGGAGGAGGGAACAGAAGGAGAGGGAACTACAGAGGTAGCAAAGGGGACAGAGTATAGGCCTCAGGGCCCTCTACCATCCTAAGAACTCTGACTTCCATCCTGAGGAAGACGGGGCATCCTTTGGAGGTGTTTGCTCGGCACTAGCTTTGCATTTTACAATGATCTCTCCCCCAGCTCTGTTGAGAAAGACCAGGAGGGAGGAAGAGGGAAGCAGAGAGACCAATTACAAACCTATTGGGATGATTAAGATTAGAGATATCCGGGCGAGACTGGTTTGGCTCAGTGGATAGAGCATCGGCCTGCAGACTGAAAGGTCCCAGGTTCGATTCCAGTCAGGGGCATGTACCTCGTTTGCGGGCACATCTCCACTGTGGGGCGTGCAGGAGGCGGGTGATCGATGTCTCGCTCTCATCAATGTTTCTGACTTTCTATCTTTCTCCCTTCCTCTCTGTAAAAAATCAATAAAATATATATTTAAAAAAAAAAGATTAGAGATGTCCGTGTTTGGATCAAAAGTGCAGCAATGAAGACGGTGACAAGTGGTTGGATCCCTAATGTTACTGTGAAGAAACAGCCTCGGGAACTCCTGAAGGTGGATGAGGGAAAGAGAGGGGCAGCCGAAACTGGTTTGGCTCAGTGGATAGAGCGTTGGTCTTCGAACTGGAAGGTCCCAGGTTCGATTCCAGTCAAGGGCATGTACCTTGGTTGCAGGCACATCCCCAATAGGGGGCATTCAAGAGGTAGCTGACCGATGTCTCTCTCATCGATGTTTCTAACTCTCCCTTCATCTTTGTAAAAAAATCAGTAAAATATATTTTAAGAAAAAACATGTCTCTTTGGCATCTTTATTTAAAAAAGAGAGAGAGAGAGAGCGCACGCGCGCCAATGTTTCAGGTCAGAGCAACTGAAAGGATAAAGGTGCCATCAGCTGAGATGGGGAAGACGGTGTGAGGCTTTGAGATGAATCTGTTGATGAAGACTAAGGGCTTGAGAGGAAAATTAAGAGTTCAACTTTGACCCAAACTTACAATTGGCATCCAAGTGGAGGGATAGAGGACGTAGTTTGGATGCAAGAGTCTGGAGATTCAGGAGAGGACTGAGATGGACATGGAAATTGGGTCTAGTCATAAGCACAGGTGGTGTTTAGACCAGGTGAACTCAACAGGCCATGGCTGTAGGTAGAGAAGACAAGGGGTCCCAAGACTGAGCCCTGGGAACCCCAATGTTTAGAGGTCAGAGAGGAGAAACATTCAAAGGAGACTGAGAGGAGCGGCTAATGAGTTTGGAACAAAACCAAGAGACAATGGTATCCAGGGCAGAAGAAAGTATTTTCAGTATCAAACAGTGGTGACGGGTCACTGAATTCAGCAAATGGAAGTCATTAGTGACCTTGACAAAAGCAGGCTCAGTGGAATGAAAGGGGGAAAGGTCTAATTGGAATGAATTTAAGACCGCTTGAGAGAAAACAATCAGAGGCAGCAAGGAGATACAAGACTTTTTAGGAGACTTGTCTGCTAAGAATAGCAAAGTGGAAAAAAAAGGGGGAGATGCTAGTTGGGAGATGGGGTAAGGGGTCAAAAGAGGGATTTTTTTTAAAATAAGAGTAATTAGCATGTTAATAAGCTAATTTGAATGACCTGGATCAGAGAAAAATGATGATATAATAAAGAGCGAGAATTGTGGGGGCAACACGTTGGTTTTGCATAAATAGACCAGTGCACACGTGGACACACTGGCTTCGGAGAGGAGCATAGATAGTTCATATATGGTGCAGCCAGAAGGGGAACAATGTGGATGCTGGTGGGAATCTCTGGATGCTGTCCTCTGATTATTTCTCTCATTCGCCTTTCAAGGCCCCTGGAGATCCCCTGCTCCTATTTGTCTGTTTGAATTATCACTTTAATGCTGTATTTTAAGAGAAGACCCTTTATGAGATCTCTCTCCACTGTCGATCTGTTTCCTTAGGGAAAGAAGGCGAAGAGTTGGGGTACAGGGCAAAGATGAGGGGCTCAGAAAGCCACCCAATGCACAAGCCCCCTGCACACCTAGAGGCAGGCCTTCCACAGGGAAAGGCAGGCCATGAAGGTTGGAAAGAAGCCATTCCCACGGACATACGGGTCTCCCAGGAACACATGCACACAGGAGACTCCTGAATACATATGAGAAGCCCCGCCCCTATCACAGCCACCGAGTTCCACGCTTGTTTTCTCTGTCAGTTTCCCCACGGCAGGACCAACCAGCAGTGTCCCCTCGGTCCTTAGTCGTCTTAGAAATCCCTCAATATGCCGAGACCGGTTTGGCTCAGTGGATAGAGCATCGGCTTGCGGACTGAAGGGTCCCAAGTTCGATCCCAGTCAGGGGCATGTACCTTGCTTGCGGGCACATCTCCACAGTGGGATGTGCAGGAGGCGGCTGATCGATGTCTCTCTCTCATCGATGTTGCTGACTTTCTAACTCTCTCCCTTCCTCTCTGTAAAAAATCAATAAAATAAATTTTAAAAAAAGAAATCCCTGGATACACCTCGGAACACATCCAAAGAACGTGCTATTCCTTCTCCACAACCGGGCTTCCTAGGGTACCACGGAGGCAAGAGGACTTCTCGCTTTCTTGTTGAATGTGAAACTGTCCACTGTCCCTGAGACTGGCAGTCACTCCCTACCGAGGCCTGAGTCCGCAGGCTGTGTGCGCCGAGGGGAGGAGGCGGGATGTATAGCCAGCCGATGCTCTCGGGCGGTGGCAAGTATGTGTTACATCCTGGGAAGGGTGTGTGGGGACATTGCTGAGGGATTTATACCTGCCCTGGTGCCAAAGGCCCGACCAGCAGGTCTGCGCTGTAATTTTAGGAACCAATCTAATTAAGGAAGAATGCCTAGCACTTGGGAAACAGCCCCATTCATAACTCATCAGCTCTAAGAGCTGGAAGTAATGTGGCAACCACTCAAGGAACAAGAGAACGAGCAAAAAAGGGGGAGCGAGAAGGGTAAAGGGGGAGGGGGTTTGCAGAGTTTAAAAATTGCCCAAGCCTTAACCGGTTTGGCTCAGTGGATAGAGTGTCGGCCTGCGGACTCAAGGGTCCCAGGTTGGATTCCAGTCAAGGGCATGTACCTTGGTAGTAGGCACATCCCCAGTAGGGGGTGTGCAGGAGGCAGCTGATCAACGTTTCTCTCTCATCGATGTTTCTAACTCTCTATCCCTCTCCCTTCCTCTCTGTAAAAAAATAATAATAAAATATTCTTTTAAAAAATACAAATTAAAACTGCCCAGAACTGGTTCTGTCTCGGGCCTTCTTTTCTTATTCTGCGCGCCATCCACACGTCTGTGCCCTTAAACTTGCCCCGGCCTAGACTGCCAACCCCTTCCCAGCACATCCTCTTTCCTGATCCCAAGGAAGTCTCCACCCCATCAGAACCTTGCTACCCAACCAGGTTTATTATTATTATTATTATTATTATTATTATTATTATTATAGTAAAAAACGCATACCATTCCACTTACCATCTGAACCGCTTTTAAGTGGAAGTGCCGCAGAGTTAAGTAAATATCATGTTGCTGTGCAATGGATCTCTGGAAATTTTCATCTTGCAAAACAGCAACTCCCTACTCATTGAACAACACTGTCCTCTCCCTCCTCCCCAGCCCTGGGCAGCCCCCGTTCCATTTTCTGTTTCTGCGACTTGCCATCTGAGAGGAATCAGACGTATCTGTCCTTTAGTGATTGGCTTATGTCACTTAGCATAATGGCCTGTGAATGGGTGTCGCCTAAGTTAGTACTTTCTATCTTGTCTGTCACTATTCACGGACACCCCCCAACCCCTGTCTCCTACCACGTGTGAGAGACACTGTGAAGACAAAGGCAGTCTTCCGGATCTCGAATCCTCAACACTCAGGATAGTTCCTGAAACAGTAGGTGAGAAAGACTAAAGTCTCTAGTTTGTTTTAAAGTTTCTCAATGCCAAGACTTACATCTACACAATGGAATACTATGCTGCCATAAAAAAAGAAGGAATTCTTACCATTTGCAGCAACCTGGATGGAACTGGAGAGCATTAGGCTAAGTGAAATAAGCCAGGCAATGAAAGAAAAACACCCACATGATCTCACTTATTTATGGAAAATAAAGAACATTATAACCTGATGAACAAAAAGATAGGTACAGAGGCAGTAAAGCATCAAACAGATGGTCAAACTACAGCAGGAAGGTTAGGGAGAGGTGGGGGAGATAAGAGATCAACCGAAGGACTTGTATGCATGCCTATAAGCATAACCAATGGACGCAAGACACTGGGGAGTGAGGACATGTATGGGAATAGGGTTGGGGGAGGCAATGGGAAGATATGTACTCATCTAATACATTAATTTAAAAAATGGAAAAGAAACGAAGTTTCTCAATGCCATTTAACTAACATAATATAAAAAAATACAATTTTTCTGTTACAATTAATACACGGATGGAGAAGAGAGATGACACTCATACCGCATGAGCAAAGGTTATGCGTCGAGAATGTCTCCTTCTCCTTCTGGCCCAGTGAGGAGCACCTTCTGATTCTGAGACCCACCATGCCTTGTGCACAACTCCAAAACCCATAAAGGCCTCGGCACTGACAGTTCGTCTAACAAACTAATTGGCCGCAAAACCTGACCCAAACAGAGGTACTTTCGGCCTTGATTTCATTTAGTAGAAGCATCCATGCATTTCTGTTAAGAAATACTGTGGCTGAAACCAGTTTGGCTCAGTGGATAGAGCGTCGGCCTGTGGACTGAAAGGTCCCAGGTTCGATTCCGGTCAGGGGCATGTACTTTGGTTGTGGGCACATGCCCAGTAGGGGGCATGCAGGAGGCAGCTGATTGATGTCTCTCTCTCTTTCTTTATTTTGAAAAAAAGAAAAAGAAAGAAATACTGTGGTTAGCCCAGGCAGCATGGCTCTGTGGTTGAGCCTCGACCTCGGAACCCAAGAGGTACACGCACCAGATTACCTTCGTAATAACTGCAAACATCCAAAAGCGTCTGGTCCCCAGCATGGCAGGGTTAGGGCTGAGAATGTGAACTGACGATTAGGCAGGAGCCCAGAGGAGCTTTGGATCCCCTAATGATGGGACCAGTTGGATAGTGGCACTTAGGAAGTGACCATTGTCCACACGCAAATCGAAACATGGACCTGCATTTCATTGCCCTCTACGTTTTCCTTCCCTAGACAGATTTCAGGGCCTATTTTTTTTTAATTTATTGTCTAGTCTTTGCTTATTTTTTAAAAAAAATGTATTTTATTGATTTTTTACAAAGAGGAAGGGAGAGGGATAGAGAGCTAGAAACATCCATGAGAGAGAGACATAGATCAGCTGCCTCCTGCACGCCCCCTACAGGGGATGTGCCCGCAACCAAGGTACATGCCCTTGACCGGAATTGAACCTGGGACCTTTCAGTCCACAGGCCGATGCTCTATCCATTGAGCCAAACTGGTCTCAGCTAGTCTTTGCTTATTTTACATCACATGAAATGTTCTCCTGGGTGCTCATAGTCCTCTAATCAACTCCATTTCCCTTTCGGGCTACTTTCATTGCCACTTCCTATGGTCTGAACATCACTGCTCACCGAGAGGAAAGGTCTGTAAAAGGGACTTTTTCTGAACAATAGCTGTGCTATTGTTTATATGTGCAAATATTTAACACCATGTTGTGCTATTGTTTATATGTGCAAATATTTAACACCATGGTTCTCTCTGTGTCATTTTTGCTCTGCCACTAGCGCCACCCATTTCGAGCAGATGGACACAACCCTTGGGCTGCCTTGACTCGGTGACCTGAGCAGATCGAAGAGCAGAACTCAGAGCAGAAGCATCCTGAAGGCGGGGACAGCACTGTGTGCCCCGGAGCAGTTGGGGGGAGGGAAAGCCTTTTGAGTTCTACGGTCATCCTGCCGGGCCTAGGAGGGCCTGAGAGCCCCAAGGACCCTTCACTCCCCAGGGTGGCGCTAAAGGAATTGGCATGGCCTCGCCAGGCCACAGCTGGGCAGGGGAGGGAACCCCTGGACGCTCAGAATCCCAGGCTCAGCAGGAATGGCTGCGCCCCAACCCCAGCCTGGAGGCAAAGACCAACCAGAAATCGAGGACACCAGGTGGCTTGACCAGAAGGATGTCCGCGTGAACATGGGAGCCCAGAGGTGAGGAGCCTGTTACCTAGATTCTGGAACCTTCCAGGAAGCAGCCGAGAGACAATTTCTGCCCATCAGGCAAAGTGGGAGCCTGGATATAAGGAAATAAAGAAGTGAACGCTCTTGCCTCCTTGAACTGCTAGACTGAGACTGTACCCATTCTACGTAGACGCCAGAGTTCTGCTCCACAGGCTGACTTCCCTACTCGCCATATGCGGCCCCGTTACACATTCCAAGGAGGGAATTCCGAGTGGGTCCCTCGTGCCCGGCTCTTGACTGGATGCCTGGAAGTGCCCCCCACATGAAATGTGTTGTTCTTTGCAAGCACCAACAGAGCATAAAACATACTAGCGCGGGGTAACCCATGAGTGCGAAAGTCGCATTTACACTGAAACAATGTATATTTACGAGGTTCCTCCTTCCTCCATTGGGGACCGGGATCACTTCTGTATACTTAATCAGAACACGTTTTAAATCACCCCGTGCACTCGGCCCGGTGGCAATCCATGATGGCCAGAGCGCATAAAATACGACGAAGCTAAGAGGCCGCAGCTGAACCAACAATCTATCTTCCTGGAAGGGAGACATTGGATAAATCTTCGCCGCTTTCTGATAGCCTATTAAAGTGTCTTAAGAGCTCCAGTACATTTGACTACATTTTTTTTTTTTTTTTAGCCATAATGCCTTAAACAAGCTTTGGCACCCATAAATATCATACTGGGAGAAAAAAAAAAAGCAAAAACAAAGAATTAGCAATGAAATGTGTCTCTTGGTGGAACCTTCCTCCAAAGGGAAGTAAGGGATTACTTTAAAAGCCAGGCTATATGGGAATAATTTCTTTATTCCTGTGTCCATTTATGGGGACTTAAGGCCTCGTTTATATTCGTGCCTGGGCGGGCGAGGGCAACACACCCTCTGATAAAGCCAGGATCGTTTTGTGTGTTTTGTTTTTCTGTGTCAGATAATATCTCTAGCAGAAACACTGAAGAAGAAATTTCATGTCACCCTGAAGGTAAATTTAGTTGTGTGTGTTAAGCAAATGGCTTAATGAAAATAATACATAGTTCTATTTAGAATAGTTCATTTTGACCCTAAATACACGAAAACCAGGAATCACGGGTGAGAGAATCTCAATAACTACTGAGGAATAAAAAAGTCCAACAAACAAGTTCATTCAATATATATGTTCTCTTATGTCTCCAAAACAATTCATCAGCTAAGTGACTGAAGTAAAGTGAAATTTCTAAAAAATATTGTCCAGTCAGCTGTATGCAGACAATCACTGGGTGAGAGGAGTGATCCAAAGCTTCCTTTGACATGAACAAAATATTTAAGACCAATTTTTTAATATATTTTTATTGATATTTTACAGAGAGGAAGGGAGAGGGATAGAGAGTTAGAAACATCGATGAGAGAGAGACATCATTCAGCTGCTTCCTGCACACGCCCCCTACTGGGGATGTGCCCGCAACCAAGGCACATGCCCCTGACCAGAATCGAACCTGGGACCTTTCAGTCCGCAGGCCGATGCTCTATCCACTGAGCCAAACCGGTTCCGGAAATTTTCTTACATTTATTTATGGTCCCACACAAGTATGGTCATTGTCAGCTAGATGCCACGTAAGTGAGATCCCAATGGAACTGGGGCAGAAGGTAGGGGTAGCTAAGAGGGGTAGATAAGAGGAGACAAAAGCTGCTCAGGAAAATGGAGCTGGGGTGCACATAAATATTGCTAACCTCAAATTACATCACAGTCCTTTCCAACGGGTACGACCTGCTTCCTGGAAGACAGGACACGGAGCAGAAGGGATAACAAGTGACCTATAAAGTTCAAGGCTCTTTGGCTTTTTGGCCCAGGACTGGGTAAGGGTGTGGGGGTGGGGGTGCTGCCTCAAGCTGGCTGCAACGCTGAACTTGGGAGTGTTGGAGGAAAAGCAGCAGTCAGAACCCAAGGAATTGAAAGGGCCGACTCCTCCTCTTCCAAAGAGAACCAAATATCCCTGAAAAGAAAGGGGATGCTGGCGGGCTGACGCCAGAGAGATGGGGAGGAATAAATACACAACAGCGCCCCGGCCAGGTTGCTCAGGTGATGGGAGCATCGCCTTTTACTCCAACGAAGTTGCAGGTTTGATTCCCAGCTGAGGCACATGCAGGAGGCAACCAGTTGGTGATGTGCGTCTTTCTCAAATCCATGTTTCTTTCTCTTCCCCCTCCCCCTCTCTCTCCCCCTCTACCAGTTCCCTTCCTTGCTCCTCCCCCTCTTTCTCTCCCTCTCCTCTTTCCCTTCCTCCCTCCCTCTCTCCTTTCTTCCCTCCCTTCCTCCCTCTCTAAAATTCAATACAAACATATCCTTGGGTGAGGATTTAAAAAACAGAATGGCACGGTGGAAAGAACGTTAGGTTGGCTTTCTGAAAATGTAGGATCCAGTCCCAGCAGCTAGGAGCTGTCTCTGGAACCTTCGGCAAACGTCTGAATCTTCGGTCTGAGCTTCTTGTCTGTACAATGAAGTGTGGGCGCATGCACTACTTTCCCACAGGGGTCTCACAAAACACCAGACCCACGGAAACCGCTTCAAGAAACTGGATAAACACTGTGTGGCCACAACTCCTTGGAAAATCCTGTATGTTCTCACCCAATCAAAGATGTACAATAATATGCGTGAGCCCCGAGACTCTGAGACGTCGCACGCCAATGAAATCTGGGAAGACGATTACACCCAGTGTTTCCCAAGCCTGCATGAGCCCACAATGCTTTTGTCCATGAAACATCTCTCGGCATAAATTACACGTTTCATGTTTCACGCTTTTGTCCACAAGACATCTCTCAGCATAAATTGTACCCTTTGCAAAAACACACTGGGCTAGTGATACTTCCAAATTTAAGTTCTGAGGAGCCTTTGGGTGGAGAAGCATATAAAGGCTTGAAGCCCCAAAGTGCAGTTGCTATAGTAACCTCAGGACTGGGAGGTTAGCGTACAGTGATCTGAATCCAGAACTCCCATGAGAAAGTGCGACGTCCGTAGCTGCTCGGTGGCAACTCTTTGGCTAAGGATCCCGGAGACTGAATAGAAACCAACAAAGAGAAACACAGCTCTTGTCGACCCGGCCAAGTTCAGGCGGGTTCACCAGTCAATCCAACACCTGTTAAGACACCGAAACCGGTTTGGCTCAGTGGATAGAGCATCGGCCTGTGGACTGAAAGGTCCCAGGTTCGATTCCGGTCAAGGGCATGTACCTTGGTTGCAGGCACATCCCCAGGATGGGGCATGCAGGAGGCAGCTGATCAATGTTTCTAACTCTCTATCCCTCTCCCTTCCTCTCTGTAAAAAAATCAATAAAATATATACATAAAAAAAAAAAGACACATCTCTTACACACCCATGCGGCACTGAGTCCTGACAGGTAAGACTCTATCTCCCATCCCAAATAAAGATACTAATTTATAATCTGAAAATCACAATAATAAGCCCCAGAAGGACCAGGAATTCCCTAATACGTCCCCAGGGCCTCTCCCAGAACCAGACATAAAGTAGATTTATTCATTTATGAATGAATGTTCCAACAGACACATATTTATTGGGATGCACTAAGTATAATACGGTCCTCCAAGTAACTTTACAATAGTTGTATTTGTTGTTGAAACCAATAATAACTGATGCTGAATGGCCAGGATTTTCTGCCAGAAAATCGAGCGCTTGCTGACTGTCTCCAGGTACGTGACTGTGTCACAGGGACCTCCAGAGCTCCCGATAAAAAGAGAATGTGACTAAGAAGCAGGATGGACTTTCTCTCCAACAGCACAATGGGGGATTCAGAACACTGATATGTCATCAACGTCACTCTGGCTACAGAAACCAAATACTTACAAAAGGAGAGAATTCAAGAACCAAAACGTTGAAGAGATTCATTAAGAAAACTTTTTCTAGCCGAAACCGGTTTGGCTCAGTGGATAGAGGGTCAGTCTGCGGACTGAAAGGGTCCCAGGTTCGATTCCAGTCAAGGCCATGTACCTTGGTTTCGGGCACATCCCCAGTACGGGTTGTACAAGAGGCAGCTGATCGATGCCTCTCTCTCATCGAGGTTTCTAACTCTCTATCCCCCACTCCCTTCCTCTCTGTAAAAAACCAATAAAATATATATTTTTTTTTAAATTTTCTATAGGAAAATTATAAAGTTGCTTTTCAAAAATAAATAGATTTAAAAAAAAAAAGACTGGTTTAAAAGATATCCCAAAGTACTTTTGTTATCATCATTTCTCTTTTTTTTTTCTTTGCTTAAATATATTTTTGCTGATTTCAGAGAGGAAGGGAGAGAGAGAAACATCAATGGTGAAAGAGAATAATCGATCAGCGACCTCCTGCATGCCCCCTTACTGGGGATTGAGCCTGCAACCCTGGGCCTGTGCCCTGACCAGGAACCAAGCTGTGATCCCCTACTTCACAGGTCAACACTCAACCACTGCGCCACCCCGGCCAGGCTGTTACTGTCTTCCAAAGGAAGAAACAAACAGATTTGGGGTTGGTTTACAAACAGCCCAAAGAGGTTCCTGACTTGTCTGCGGGCCCAGCGGGAAGAGCCAGAGTAAGGAATTCACCCGCTCTGCCCACAAGCCTAACCACTGGTCCCCCAGTCACCCCCCCTCCGCAGGGGACCCGCTCCCCAGTGGCTGTTACTTGCTCACGTTCAGAAAAGTGCCTCTGCGGATGTTTATGATAAAGGTTATCATTATGATGAGATCATTACGATGATGTAAATGTCCCAGCCTCCTTTTCTGCTGCACGGATAGGTGTGGAAACCTCCCCTTCCTCTCTATCTCCCCGACCTGCTCTCTCGCACCACCCCCTCCCCGGGCCCCGCTGATCCACGCCATCGTCACCTTCTCAGCTTTATCTCAAAGGCGGTTCCAGCGCTCCCTGCCCCCGTTAGGCACGCTGCTCCGGTCCCTCGGCCGCTCTCAATAGGAAAAGCAGAGCAGATATCGCTGCAGAACACTGTCAGCACCTCGTAAGGCCTGCGGCCGGGAACATAAAATACTTCCGATTCTCCATTCTCCCCCGGCCCGCGCGGATTACAAGGGGGGCGCTTACAATCAAAAGCCAGGAGGGACCAGAGCGTGACTCTGAGAAGTGGAAGCAGAAGCCATGAACCCCTTCCAAAAAAAAAAAAAATGGGGAGGACAGAGTCAAAGGTCTAAGTGGCCTGGAGAGGGGTGGGGTCTGTCTGCTCATCAGAACGCTCCCAAAGACGAAAGGCGGGAAGCCGGCCTACGTTTAAACATGACTTCGTGGCAGATGGATTTTGAAGAAGCAAGACGGGGGATTTAAAAACAAGACAGAGAAGCTTGGGCCACCAAGAGGGGTACCAAGTATTTCTTCCTTCCAGCTCCTCCAGTTCACTGCCAGGTCCCCCAGACCAGCGGGCGCCAACCTTTCGGACCTCACGGAGCACCACTGGTCCACGGACCACGGGTTAGCGACCACTGCCCTAGAGGTCAGCTGGGAGGAGATGGGATGTGTCGCACTTCCCAGGACACCGGACTCTCAGATCTGGAAAGGGGTCCACAGCCACCTCTGCAGCACTCCTTACTGAAACACCTTCTAGGGTCCCAATGCATGTTTTGCTCCAACAGAAGAAGAGACTAAGAAAAAGCCAAAATTCTGAAGGTGGTTGCTTATAAGCACCAGTGATTCGCTCTACTACCCGCCATTCTCAAAGGCATGCGTGTCCCCTGCAGGATCTAGAGGACGTGCAACTTCTCTACCATCTGCTGTTCAATCAAAGATCATCTCCCCCCCTCTCTCTCTGTTAATCCTCACCTGAGGGTATTTTTTCCATTGATTCTTAGAGACAATGGAAGGAAAGGGCATAGACAGAGAGAGACACGTTGATGGGTTGCCTCCCACGTGGGCCCGAATCAGAGCCAGGGTACATGTGGGACCTTCAGCCCGCAGGCCACTGCTCTATCATCCACTGAGCCAAACCAGCGAGGGCCATCTCTCTTTCTGAATCAACACAAAGAACAACACGAATGACTCTGATTGTACAAAGCGCCCTGATTTAGAAAGCATTTTAACATCCTGAAACTTTCTGTTGGGGTAACTGGTCATTTTTATCTGTTTTCTCTCACCTTGTAATTGGCATTCTGTTGTGTTTTGCTTTTAATTTTTTTTTTTATTAGTGATTTCAGAGAGGAAGGGAGAGGAAGAGGGAGAGATAGAAACATCAATGATGAGAAAGAATCACTGATTGGCTGCCTCCTGCACACCCCCTGTTGGAGATGGAGCCCACAACCCCAGCATGTGGCCTGACTGGGAATGGAACCACGACCACCTGGTTCATAGGTCAATGCTCAACCACTGAGCCACACCGGCCAGGTGGCATTCTGTTTTAATCGGAAGGAGTTCCCTCTTGTCCAGCTGGAGTTGAGGCCTGTGTTGCTCCCTGCTCTGTTAGGTGGATTGCTTCTCAGTCCTGTTCCCCCCAAAGACCCTTTAGACTCTAAAGTTTAGAGTCTGTTCCCACTTCATTAACCTGGTTACAGTCCCGCTAGAAAATTGCATAATCCTAAGACCTAAAACTAACTCCATCTGCTGCCTCTGAGCACGAAAAAATTTCTGCAGTGAGACTTTCATCTCTTTGCCCTAGCCTTCTGCACAGCCAACAGGTCCCCCAAATTAGTGAAAGTCACCCCTTCTTTACTGAGTCCCTTCCTTCCTCTAAGAAGAATAACTAGGAACGAGAGGCAACAAATCAGGAAGTATAACTTTCCCAGGCAGGCTTTCTCTCTTTCCTGAGCCCAAATCTCACAAACGCCGATGACAACCAACGGAGGCCAGCCAGGTTGGTGGGCAGTGTGAACCGAGCAGGTAGGAAACTTACAAGGGGGGTGGGGATTGTGCAAACTCGAAGGGGCTCCCACAGCTCCCACATCTGCTCCGTTCCAGCCAACTGTCCAGTAGAAACGCAAGGACCGGTATGTCCAGATTTTTCGATTTTCCGCGAGGCTCCCCAAAAAAGCCTGGATACGTTAATGCGAAATGTCCCCATTTGTAAATGTTGGCAAGTCACTAAGAATATTTCAAAACAGTGGGGAGGCCAAGGAAAGCATGTACAGGGGCCAGAGGTGGCCTGGGAGCCGGGGCCTGCAACTTCTGTGATTGGCTGAAGAGCTGTTTGGATTCCCTAAGACAGTTGGGGTGCATGAAGGAGGAAAGAGCAAAGCCATCGCGGTCTCCCCGCTGAGATGGAAGTTTAGCAACCTGCTCGGAGGAAAGGTAGGCCACGGGGAAAGTGCTGGGCAGGCGGCCAGCACCGGCTGGCCCACGCCTGTTGGGTTAACAATTGCTCCACTTTGTCTGAGAAATAATCTCCTTAGAATAAGTTAGGAGATAGACTTGGAAGTCACTCTGAAAGAGCCTATCAGTATGAATAGATAAACATGAAATACATGTGTTTCCACTCTAGAGCAAGAAGCTACAAAAGCAAAAGGGGATTGAGATTTCAGGCCTCCGTTTTTCCAGGAAGGAGAGAACTATGGGAAAGGAATAAGCCACGTGCAGTTACGCGGGTGATAGTGAAGTGGGTGTGAGAACCGGTACAACTGCCAGCATCGGCCTGAGGGGGGAGACAGAGTGGACCCCAAGGGGGACACTATCACAGCCACCTTCTCTAGTCACTGCACGGGGTCAACCAGCCTAAACTCTTTAAATGAACAAAATTGGCCCAGCCGGTGTGGCTCAGTGGTTGAGCACTAACCTATGAACTGGAAGGTCACGGTTTGATTCCCAGTCAGGGCATGTGCCTGGGTTTCAGGTTCAATCCCCAGTGTGGGACTTCCAGGAGGCAGCCGATCAATGAATCTCTCTTATCATTGACTAGAGGCTCGGGGCACGAAATTCTTGCCTAAATTTGGCTATCGGACATCCCTCTCACAATCGAGAACTGCTGGCTCCCAACTGCTCGCCTGCCTGCCTTCTTGATTGCCTCCTAACCACTACCCTGCCAGCCTGATTGATGCCTAACTGCTCTCCTGACAACCTATTTGCCCCTAATTGCCCTCCCTTGCAGGCCTGGTCACCCCTAATTGCCCTCCCCTGCAGGCCTGGTCACCCCTAACTACCCTCCCTGCTGACCTGGTCCCACCCCCCAACTGCTCTCCCCTGGAGGCCTGGATCCCCCCCAACTTCTCTCCCCTGCAGGCTTGATCACCCCCTCTGCCCTCCCTTGTAGGCCTGGTCCCCCCCACAACTGTCCTCCTCTGCTGGCCTGGTCACCCACAACTGCTTTCCCTTGCAGGCCTGGTCCCTTGCAACTGCCCTCCCCTGCTGGCCATCTTGTGTCCACATGGGGACAGCCATCTTGTATGTTGGAGTGATGGTCAATTTGCATATTGCTCTTTTATTAGATAAATTAGAGGCCTGGTGCATGGGTGGGGGCCAGCTCGTTTGTCCTGAATCGTGTCCCAGGTGAGGGTGGGGGCTCCCTTGGGATGTGGGATGGCCTGGGTTAGGGGCCTGTGGTGGTTTGCAGGCCAGCCATACCCCCGGCGACCCAAGCAGAGGACCTGGTATCTGGGATTTATTTATCTTCTACAATTGAAACTTTATAGCCTTGAACAGAGGAGGTCAAGGCAGGCCAGGGCTGCAGAAAGCTTGGCTTCTTCCATTACCGGGGAAACCCAAGCTTCCTACTCTCTCCTTGGCTGCAGTCATCTTGGTTGGATTAATTTGCATGCTTGCTCCTGATTGGCTGGTGGGCGTGGCTTGTGGGTGTAGTGGAGTTGTGGTTAATTTACATATTACTCTTTTATTAGATAAGCTGTTTCTATCTACCTCTCCCTCCCTCTTCTTCTCTGAAATCAATAAAAATATTTTTTAAAGTAAAATAAAAATAAATGAACAAAAATAATGGAGGCCACTGTCTCTCTCGGAATCCATCTCCATTGAACAACTGTCCACAACAGTGTCCACAGAATCTAGCTTTGGAGAACAGTGTGGTGGATTCATAGTACACCCAGGGGGAAGACCTTGTACACAGCTGAAAATTAAAATCTGTGGATTTACATGATTAATGAAAGGCCTGCCACCAAGCCCAGAGCTCCAGGGTGATTTTAAAATCCCTTCAAAGCCTTCAGCTTCTGGAGGTGGGGAGTGAGGGCGGTGGGGGGTGCCTGGGGAGAGGGATGCCGACATGCAGAGTGAGTGCAAGGCGCTTGGGCAAGCAGGCTGGGAGCAGACACCGCCTCCACGCCCCGGAGTCGAACACACGATCCTGCCTCCTCGGGGCCCAGACAATGGCGCACATTCACTGCCATCTGAGGAACCCCGATGCTGAGCTGAGGAGCAGGGGGGAAAAAACGAGACTTGAATTGAAAATAAATTGGTATTCGCTCAATGGCACTCTGAATTTACGGCAGCCTTCACCTTCGCAGGGAATTGCCAAGGTGCTCATAAAAGGAGAAATGATGAATATTCAGGATGTCTTTTGAATCCATTAGGCAGCCGGGATGAGGTCTCCATATGGAGGCTCCTGGTTCTTTCCTTAGGCTGCTGAGGAGACGGCCAACATGGCCCTCTGTGGGGAAAGCGGGACCCCGGTTTGCCAATGGGGGGAAAGTCTAACCGCCCAGGGTCAAGTCCATGGAAATAAACCTGGTTTCGGAGTTTCTGCAGAGGAAGAGATCTATAAATTTCGGGTTTCGGGACACGGTGAATGAGAGAATGTGGGTCTCTTTGTAGGCACGCTGATGAAACTGCAGCAACAGCCTATTCATCGCACTGTCGGCCTTTGTCCCAGACGCGATGTTCTGCAGATCTAATTGTGTCCGCCCCACGCAGGAAAATCCCAGACAGTCTATTCGGGGGGCCTCCTGTAGTTTGGTCAGCTGGGCTTCCAGGAGCACAACTCTGCTTGCATCTCCCCACCCCCCTAACCCTCCACCCCGGTTTGCTTACTTAAGTCCTAAGCACCAGCTCGCCAATGAAGAACTGTGGGTTCTTTATGCCAAAAAAGAAGTCAAAGAAATAATTTAGCCAAGACCATCCCCTCCTGAGGGTACTGAATACAGATGAATGCATCTTTAGGAAAGGGGAATTTTTTTTAAATATATTTTATTGATTTTTTACAGAGAGGTAGGGAGAGGGATAGAGAGTTAGAAACATCGATGAGAGAGAGACATCGATCAGCTGCCTCCTGCATGCCCCCTTCTGGAGATGTGCCCGCAACCAAGGTACATGCCCTTGACCGGAATAGAACCTGGAACCCTTTAGTCCGCAGGCCGACGCTCTGTCCACTGAGCCAAACCGGTTTCGGCGGAAAAGGGAATTTTTGAAAAGGGGATGGTACAAGTCACTTGCTTCCTCACCTTCACAAGAAAGGGGTGGAGTCCGTTCAAAGGGATGATTACTCATGAAAGCCACCTGCACACCTGGCCCTGGGATGGGAAGAAGCATCCTTCTTGCCCCCCCCTCCGCCCCCGTGCTGCTCCCTTAGCAAGGGAGGCATGCATAGAAGCATACCTTGACCAGCAGCCCAACAGCTACATCAAGGTGCAGCGTCAGGTGAGAGAGCTGTTCTTTTTGGTGGTGAGGGATGGGAGGAGAGGCAGAGGGAGAATATGTCATATTTGAGCAGAATTGTGAAGGAGAAGTTCAGCAAGAGAAGAAAAAATGGAAAAGAAGGCATCTGGCCTGACCAGTGTGGCTCAGTGGTTGCGCATCAACCTAAGAGAACCTGGAGGTCATGGTTCAATTCCCAGTCAGGGCACATGCCCGGGTTGTGTACTCGATCCCCAATGTGAGGAGTGCAGGAGGCAACTGATCAATGATTCTCTTTCATCATTGATGTTTCTCTCTCTCTCCCTCTCCCTTCTTCTCTGAAAGCAATAAAAATATTTTTTTAAAAGAAGGCATTGGGTGGGAGGGTCCTGCCAGGATCAAAGCTGGGGATAGGAAAGCACAGGGTGATGGGGGGCCGGGGGAGAAGCCTATTGTTATGTTGCAGGAAACACACCACCACCCCTCTGGGAGCCTCTACCCCCAGTTTTAAATTGGGACTTAGGAAATCTAGTCTCATATCTCCGAAGTCCTTTCCAAAATAACACTCCAGGATTTGTATGAGTCTAAGTGACAGAGGAAAGGGGAACTTCCAGAAAAGCTTTGACCTTAATGGTCTCCATTCTTCACTGTTTTCTAACCAAATGGGTGATGGTAGGCAGGCCCCAGGTAAACTGTCTATCCCAGTCAATCTTACGTGATCTGCCAATCAGGGAGGACCAGAGCCCGCCCATGAGGAAATGGGTGGGACCCTTCCAAAGAGCCCGCCCCACAAGAGGCCACTGGGGCCAGGGACACCTGGATGCCTGGAACAGCAGGTTGTGCTTCGGCAGTGGTGACATTCCCATGTACCAGAGAATTTTCCATCATTCTCCACTTCCTCCATTGTTTCTGATCTCTCGTGTAATATGGGAGAGAGTGGGGACAGATATAAATAAAAACATAGAAACTTAAAAATCTTCTTGGGTGTGAGCTTCTACATGGTTTTACCTGTATGACAACCATGGGAGGTGAGAATAGAACAGATGGGGAAACTAAGGCTTAGAGAGGTGAGGTGACTCTACTCGCTCCAGTCCTTAGAGCTGGCAAGGCAGAGTGGATGCCCGCATGGCCAAATTCTCCTTCTTTCCTTCCCTAAGTCCATTCAAACTTGCCCCGCCAACCCCGCTCGAAGCAGCAGCTGAATTAAGAGAAAAACTTTCTAAAGAGACACTAATGAATAATGACATCTAGTTTATGTTAAATATCAGGAAGAAATAAGGCATGAATAGAAATACGAATTTGTTTTACAAATATTAAAACATAGTCGCGCTCATCATGATTTAGCATGTTATTCAATAAATTAGATACGTTTTAACGAAAGGTGTTTTGTGAGCACATTAGAAGTTTAATATAACATGCTAAAGGCACAATTCCTGAAGAACAAAATCCATAAAAGGAACTTGATCAAAATTTGAAAATGTTGCTATGCAAAAAATACTGTTGAGAGAATAAAAAGACAAACCACAAAGCTGGGAAAATTCTTGTATTACACATCAGTTAAAAGAGTTGTATCCTGAATATATTTTTTAAAATAAACTTTTAGAACTTAACAACAAGAAAATAAACAATGCTACTGTCATCAGGGAAATGCAAATTAAAACCACAAGGAGATACCACTACAAACCTATGAGAATAGTGCGCGGCGCGCACATACACACACACGATTCTGAATGCTAGAAAGGATGAGCAATACCAGCAGCTCTCATGCATTGCTTAATGTCATGCCAAATGGTACAGTCACCCTGGGAAAATTTGACAGTTTCTTATAAAGTCAAACATATACTTAGCTGACAACCCAGCAATCCCAAACTCAGATATTTCCTCCAGTGATTTAACAACTTATCTTCACATAAAGGATTCTGAATGTGAACGTTTACTACACTTTTAGCCAGAATTAGCAAAATCTGCAAACACTCTAGAGGTCCTTCAACAGCTGACTGGATAAAATAAACTCTGTAGCCAAAACTGGTTTGGTTCAGTGGATAGTGTGTCGGTCTGTGGACTGAAAGGTCCCAGGTTTAATTCCGGACAAGGGCATGTACCTTGGTTGCGGGCACATCCCCAGCAGGGGGCGTGCAGGAGGCAGCTGATCAATGTCTCTCTCTCATCGATGTTTCTAACTCTCTATCCCTGTCCCTTCATCTCTGTAAAAAATCAATAAAATATATTAAAAAATAAAATAAACTGTGGTACATCCATACGATTGAACACTACTCAATAAATATTAATGCACATAATGCCATGGATGAACCCTCAATACATTTCTCCCTGAAGCCAGCCAATCCCACAATCCTGCATGAGAATGGAAAAGAGATCAGTGGTTAGTGGGATTGTGAAGAGTAATGACGACACAGCAGTCACCCAGGGAATTTTAGGAAATTTGAACTATGCTTTATGGTGCTTTGGAGGTGGATAAATGACTCTGTGAATTTGTCAGACCCCATAAAACTGCACAACACAAAGAATCAACTATGTGAAACTTTTATAAAAAAAAATCAACCAGGATGTTCAGGAGGACCCAGGAATAATAAAGATCATGACAAATACATTAAACTATATTACAAATATTTGACCAAGCTTTGCTCAAAGCACTGGGGGGAAAGGGGAACTTAGCAAGAGCAAGAAACCCTTAAAAACAGTGTTTGGACTGCATGCTAAGACTACAGGCAAGAAAAAGAACTGTACGTGGCCACTCTATTGTAGGTGTCTCTCCCCTAAGTACAGATACTTTTGAAACTACTTTGCATGTACATTAGGGTTGAACAACTAAGGAAATATAATGCAGAATGTAAGATCTAAGTTTATCATTGTCAGAGACCAAAGTTATAAAGAAACAACCAACAGAAATCTAGGGCAAATCCTGTGGTACTGCCTGAATTCAGATCAGAGATATCAGGATGAACTCGTGTTTAACATAATCCATTAACATAGACAGATGCAGAAATAAACACAGGTGTGTGTGCACCTGTGAGTGAGCTGTACACATACACCTCCCAGCGTGTCTGCCACACAAGAGATACAAGTACTGGCACCCTAGCGGCTGCCCAGATCTTGATTTCTCAATATCGCTCTCCCATAAAAACAATGGGGATTCCTTAGAGGAAAAGCTTGAGTAAACACAAGATGAGCCTATAATAAAATAAAAAAAAAACACCAAAGGAAGTGCTATAATATTTAGAAATAAACTAAAAGAATATAGGTGCCCACCTCGAAGAGCCCCCAATGAAGAAAGCTGGGCCAATCTGGGCCAACGATAGCCATGGCAGTATTGGACTATAACCTAAAGAATAAAATAAACATCCCCAAGTCCACGCTGATGTGAATGAACGAGTAGCAAAACAAATGCTATCTTTCCACTCTTCTATTTTTTCGAAATAGAAGGTTTTCCTCTTACGTCCAATATAATATCATTAACCTCCATTGTGGTTGCTAATCATCCCTTCTAAGAGCAAGCCTATAAATGGTTTCCCACCACAGCATTATGGAAGGGAGCAGGAGGGGGGGGCAGGGGGGGCGGGGGAGGCAGAGGAAATGTCTTGGAGAAAGAGGAGAATTAAAAAAAAAAGACATGATCAATAAGTTCAAAAGAGGAGAAAAAATGGAGAGTGGTGCTCTCCCCCACCTTGAACCCCAACAAGCCACCTGCACTCTGGCCTGGCTTTGCCACTGTTACTCGCCGTTCCACTTCCCGTGCCATCGCAGTATTAGTTTGGGCACAGGCTAAGATGCTGTAACAAAAACTCTCACCAAATATGTGCATTTTATAAGATTGGAGTTGACTTTTCTCCCATTTTACAGTTCATACATAGATAGCTCCGTGCGTATAGCATGACTGTGCCATACCTCTGTGTGGTTTCAGTCTCTGAGTTCAAATTAACTGCTCCAGCACCCACCACAGTTCAAGCCACTGGGATAGCAAGAAAAGACAGGGCCACTCACACCCCTTCCACTGTACTTTCCTCTTCTCACATCCCATTGGCTAGAAATAAGGCACATGGGCTATGCAAGGTTGCAAGGGAGGCTGGGAAATATAGTTTCTAACTGGCAGCCCTGTGTCTTCCACACTTCAGCTGACCTACTTGTGGTTTTTTTATTTTATTATTATTTTATTGATTTTTTTACAGAGAGGAAGGGAGGGGAAGAGTTAGAAACATCGATGAGAGAGGAACATCAATCAACTGCCTCCTGCACTCTCCCCTTTAGGGATGTGCCCACAACCAAGATACATGCCCTTGACTGGAATTGAACCTGGGACCCTTCAGTCTAGAGGCCGACGCTCTATCCACTGAGCCAAACTAGTTAGGGCTACTTGTGGTTTTAAGGGGACTCTTGGTTTTAGTTTTCACATAGAAAAATGTTGGGGAGGGGATCCCTAATAACGATTAATGCTGGCAGTTGTTAATGCTTCAGTACCCTCTCACATGCTTTACCTATAGAACATTCCACATGGTCCTGTGAGCTAGGGATTATCTTCCCTGTCACCCCGTTTTCCAACTCAATGATCCCCAAGTGTCCGGTGACATGCTCAGGGCTTTGTACTAGGAGATAACAGTGAAGAGAGCTTCTAGCTCAGAACTTCCCCATGAAGACGACTGCATGAACACACACCCCAGTCTCTAAGCCCATGGTCTGCGGGTGTTATTTCAAGGGCTCCTCCTCACACTGTACCCAAACCTGTGCCTCAGTACCCCACTCCCTTTTAGAGAAATAGAACCTGCCTTCTCCCCACACTCACAGGCCCAGCTGGCCCTGGGCATAAGGAAGCACCTAGGACCCTCATCTTTGTTGGGGGATAAATGCTGAGCAACTAGGAACACAAAAGAAGTAGATCTTGCCCGGCTGGCATAGCTCAATGGTTAAGTGTTGACCTATGAACCAAAAGGTCATAGTTCGATTCCTGGTCAGGGCACGTGCCAGGGATGCAAGCTGGATCTCCAGTGTGGGATGTGCAGAAGGCAGCCGATCACTGATTCTCCCTCATCATTGATGTTTCTATCTCTCTCTTCCTCTTCCTTCCTCTCTAAAGTCTATAAAAACATATTTTGAAAAAAAGAAGCAGCAGCAAATCATAATTCAAAGGGAACCTCTCCCAACTCGGTCCCCTAAGGTAGACTCTAATCTTCCTTCTCCTCCATGTTTGACTTTACATGGAAAGGGCTGCATAGGCCACACACGGGTTTCCAATATCCGGTAAACCCACAGCTGGAGAAAAACTTCGGAGGTGGTTCCCAGCTGAACCAAAGAAAAAGCAAAGGATGAGAAGCACCGGAGAGGTTTAGCTTCCTGACATTTTCAAAGTTTTATCAAAATTATCCATCAGGGTTTCCTCTGACCCAATTTTTACCAAATTCCCTACAGTTCCCCATTTGGGTCACCAGTTCTGCCCTCACCTTCTCCCCAGCCCCGCCTCCTCCTCCTCGGTCTCCCTTCACTTGCCTGCAATCCTTCGGTTTATTGTTGGTTTGTTGTACAGTCTAATCTAAAATATGAGTGTGCTGACACTGTTTTCCACGCGTAGGCCAATAGGTCACACATAACATGTCAAAGATAATGGGGCATCTAATTATTTTACTGACGTGGCTTTCTCTCTCTTGAGGCCTGTTTACTATGGCTACATCTCCTTCAAGTCACAGCACTGCCCTTTTCCTGGCTTGGGTGACTTTGAAAAAAGCCTCCTGTCCTTCTAAACTCCACTGAATGGAACATAATAATTAATACCTAACAGGGTTGTTAAGAAGAAAAAAATGAAATAACATATGAAACAGTAAGAGCTAGCTCAGTTCACTGAGCATTGTCCCCTGGACCAAAAGGCTGCCAGTTCGATTCCCAGTCAGGGCACAAGGCCGGGTTGTGGGCTTGATCCCCAGCATGGGGCTTGCAGGAAGCAGGCGATCAATGATTCCCTCTCCTCATTGATGTTTCTCTCGCTTCCCCCCCCCTCTCTCTCTCTCTCTCTCTCTCTCTCTCCCTTTCTGAAGTCAATAAAAACATGTTTAAAAAAAGAAGAGAGAAAATGGGGATGAAGTTTAGTGGCAAGCACTGAACCTCCAGACATCCAGTACAAATAAGTTGCTTTCAAAGTCTCCCCATATCTTCTAATTTAGGTCCACCAAGGAGCTGGTCCTGGCCCTGGGGTGGTGAAGGAGGCACAGAAACACCCTAAAGACCCCAGCCAGTTCTGTGGACCCAGTCTCCCCGCAGATTGGGGAGTCTCCTCTCGGAAGAACAAGGTTCCCCAGCAAAGCCTGTACCCTCCAGCTTTAGTCTGTCTGAAGAGAAGAAAGAAAGAAGAAGAAAAAAATAATAATACATCTTCAGCCAAGAACACCAGTCGGGGAGTTAAAGAGCCGGGCACACAATAATTCTAAGTCACGTCGGAGGGGGGGCTTAAACAGCACACATCAGCAGAAAAGCACGGGGAAACCTCCAGGACACTGACTTCATTGATACCCCATTTATCAGCCATTACTGACTCCATTAAAGGCCGGGTTTACAGCAGAGAGAGAAGCAGAGCCTAAAATATGTCCCGGCAGATGGACGGAGAGTGTCGGGAACGCCGTAATTCAAAGGCCCGGGCAGCGCCGTTATCATGGACCGTGGAGTCAGCGAGGCAGCAGAGAGCCAGGGGCCCTCGAGCCAGCAGATGATTTACTTGACCCTGGATGGGCCGGACTGACAGCGCCAACCTCATTAATTCCTCGGGTCACCCTGGAAGACATTCATTTGGTTTGGACTCCTGACGAGGGGAGATTTTCCAGACGTGCCCCAGGAATTATGAAATCTCCGTGGCCGGAGAAAGTATGTCCAAATCACTTTCTGCATAAATCACGCTGACTCTCTAAAGCAGGATAATATGCTTAATCAAGGGAGTGATGGAACTTCTTGTGCTTATTAGACAGAAAATATAACAGTATTTTATTTGGTTATCAGCTCCGGGCGAGGGAATGTAACCCCCTCTCTGACATGCTCTCCTGCCTGCGTGGAAGGGACCCGTCGGGAGGGCTGGGAGAGGCGAGGCGTGCCAATCATTTGCTCCCACGGAGATAGCTCTGCTTGCCTCTCCCCCTTTCCTTCTCTTCTCCCGTGGGCACGTGCATCGTGTGGGTACCTCCTTACCGGTCTGCCAGCTCACTCCCCTTCTTCCCTTTTTCTAGAACTTTCCAGACACCGGACGAGTCCCTAGAAATAGCAATCGCCAGTGACTGGGAGTTTTCTCCTGTGTTCTCCGGGCCTGGGCCAACATGTAAGAAGTCTGGGATGGCCAAAACCGGTTTGGCTCAGTGGATAGAGCGTCGGCCTGCGGACTGAGGGGTCCCAGGTTCGATTCCGGTCAAGGACATGTGCCTTGGTTGCAGGCGCATCCCCAGTGGGGGGGCGTGCAGGAGGCAGCTGATCGATGTCTCTCTCTCTCATCGATGTTTCTAGCTCTCTATCCCTCTCCCTTCCTCTCTGTGAAAAATCAATAAAATATATTTTTTTTAAAAAGAAGTCTGGGATGAAGGCGGCTGGGTGATTTACATCAGTGAGTCGCATCATCTCAGGGACGCTGACACATCAAGTTATTAAAAATGGCCAGGAGAGGGGGGGGGGACAGAGAGGGGAGAGATTCAAACACCGCAGGCAATGGGCTTCTCCCCAGGTATGTGATGCGCACGCCGAAGCCCCCTCTTCCTCGCCCCATCTCCCCTCGTAAAGGTCGCATTCATCATGTTTAAAGCAAGGTTATCTCTGGCCGGAGAGAACATGCATTAGTACGTTTTACTCATTCAACGCGGAACACTCCCTATCAACAACCGTCTGCTTAAAGGGGGCCGGGAGAACGGGAATCCATCACAGGAAGAGACAGGTTAAGGGGGCTGGGCCCTAACAGGGAATTCATTAGTCGGCAGTAAAGCATCGCTGCTTTCCCTGGCCTTTGCCGGCCACTGTCCACGACGCTTCCTCTGCCCTGGGCGGCACCGGCCGGCTCACCTGGCAGCTCCTGCCAGCCCCACTCCCTGAACCTGTCCCCCCACCCCATTCCTCTTCTCACTGCGGGCAGAGAGAACAGAACTTGCCACTGGGGGCGGGCAGGATGGCGGGGTTTCTGGCCACACAAACTCCTGGATAAATATTGAGGCAGCCAAAACCGGTTTGGCTCAGTGAATAGAGCGTCGGCCTGTGGACCGAAAGGTCCCAGGTTCGATTCCGGTCAAGGGCATGTACCTTGGTTGCGGGCACATCCCTAGTAGGGGGTGTGCAGGAGGCAGCTGATCGATGTCGCTCTCTCATCGATGTTTCCAACTCTCTATCCCTATCCCTTCCTCTCTGTAAAAAATCAATAAAATGTTTTGTTTTGTTTTAAATATTGAGGCAGAACCTAGAAGCATCCAAATCCTTAAATTCAGAGTCTTCAGCTCATCCCACCTGCCTGCTTGGAGCGGCACAAGCTGTACTCACCGGGGACTCACGTGTGACACAAAAAAGCATCCTGGTTGTAAGCACGGGCCCTGGGTTGTACAGAGCTGGGTTCCCCAGAGCGAGCCTCCTCAGCTGCGTGACCTTGAACTGGTCCCTGCTCTCGGCCTGCATTGCCTGGGGAGTAAGAGGGAGAAATAGTAGTGGCCCCACAAAGATGGGCTGCCTCCTACACAAGCCCTGACTAGGACCCAGAGAGGGAGAGGGAGAGGGAGTATGAGGATGAAATGAGGTGAAGGAGCGATCGTCGAGGTTCCTGGATGGCGGCACGAGCAAGGCACCCGGAAAAGATGCGGCTCTGTTGGGCTACTGTCTTTTCCCTTGTTTGTTTTCGATAGGAATGAAATAATTTTCCTGTCTACGTCCTTCACTTCCATGTATTGTGCTCTTTTGCGTCCTCTCCTAATCCTCACCAGCATGTATGTTCACCAGGACCCATACATACTGTACATCCTGGAGTTTTGACTGATTTACAGACTGAAAGAGCTGCTATGAGAAGATGCCCAAAATAAAACACATTTTTCATCCCTTCATCTCATATTTGAAGGACGTCTCAAATCCTTTCAGAATAAAGCAGAGAATGGAGAGAAGCACTATAGCAGAATTCTCTCCATCTTGGTTTCTCCCTGAAGTGGCCTGAAATTCCTCATCTAATGCATTTGTCCTTGTATATAAGACACAGGAAACAGTGGTCTTTCCCCATATCCTTTTTTTTTTTTAATCCTCACCTGAGGATATTTTTCCACTGATTTTTAGAGTGGAAGAGAGGGAAAGACAGGGAGAAATGTCGATGTGAGAGAAACACATCGATTGGCTGCCTCCTACACAAACCCTGACCAGGGCCCAGGCTGGGGAGGAGCCTGCAACCAAGGTATGTGCCCTGGACCAGAATCAAACCCAGGACCCTTCTGTCTGCAGGTTGATGCTCTATCCACTGAGCCAAACTAGCTAGGGCTCCCTCATGTTTTTTTTACATTTATTGCGGGTTTCTTGATTATAAAAGTAGCGGTTAGTCCGAGTTATAAATAAATGGGGAAATATATCAAAGTAGAAAAAAGAACACGACTTTAAAAAAAATAAGTCTTGGTGAGGATGTAGAGAAAAAGGGAACCTTTGCACATTGGTGGTCAGAATATAAAATGGTGCAGCCGCCTTGGAAACTAGTATGGTGGTTCCTCAAAAAATTAAAAATAGAGCTGTCACCAGACCCAGCAATATCACTTCTGGGTATTTATCCAAAACAACTTAAAATAGGATCCCCAGGAGAGATTGGGACACCTATATCCATCGCAGCATTATTTTTTTTAAATATATTTTATTGATTTTTTACAGAGAGGAAGGGAGAAGGATAGAGAGCTAGAAACATCCATGAGAGAGAGACATTGATCAGCTACCTACTGCACGCCCCCTACTGGGGATGTGCCCACAACCAAGGTAACATGTCCTTGACCGAAATCAAACCTGGGACCCCTCAATCTGCAGGCCCACGCTCTATCCACTGAGCCAAACCGGTCCTGGCCCATGGCAGCATTATTCACAAAGGCCAAGAGGTGAAGGCAACTCAAGTGTCAATCAGTAGATGAATGGATGAACACATGTACATACAATGGACTATTATTCAGCCTTAAAAAGGAAGGAAGTCACGAGTGCTACAATACAGATGACGCTCAAAGACATTAGTCTGGGAAATACGCAGTCCTAAAAGGAAAGGTACAGTATGAGCCCACGTATATGAGGGCACCTAGACTAAGTCAAATTCAGAGAGATAGAATAGAGAACGGCGGTTGCTGGGCTGAAGGAAAGAGACCATGAGACAGTGGTTGTGTGATGGGCACAGACCTTCGGTCTTACAAGAGATCGGTTTCATGGCGGTGTGACGACAGTAAGTCCTCAATGTCCTCGACGGCTCTTCTGACTCCAATCAGAACGATGTGTAACAAAACCAGTGACACTACAGGCCAACGGGCAGAAATAAGAGCTAAGTTGCTACAGCATCTCAATGAAATGGCTTTGAACAAAACGACATTAGTCCAAGACAGTGGTCGGCAAACTGCGGCTCACGAGCCACATGCGGCTCTTTGGCCCCTGGAGTGTGGCTCTTCCACAAAATACCACGGCTTGGGCAAGTCTATTTTGAAGAAGTGGCATTAGAAGAAATTTTTAAAAATTGGCTCTCAAAAGAAATTTCAATCGTTGTACTGTACTGTTGATATTTGGCTCCATTGACTAGTGAGTTTGCCAACCACTGGTCTAAGACATGCTGCGTACTTAGTACTGAAATGCACACTTAAAAACAGTTAAAAAGGTAAATTCTAGGTTTCCTTTTTTTTATTAGTTTTTTATTGATTTCAGGGAGAAAAAGAGAAGGAGAGAGAAAGAGAAACATTAATGATGAGAGAGAATCATTGATCGGCTGCCTCCTGCTCACCCTCAACCGGTGATCGAGCCTGCAACCCCAGGCATGTGCTCTTGACCGGAATTGAACCCAGGACCCTTCAGTCTGCAGGCCAATGTTCTACCTACTGACCCAAACCGGCTATGGCAATGTTTCGTGTTTTTTAAATGCTTACACAGAAACAAAAGCATCCATAATTCATCATACATGTGTAATAAATCTGTTAATATTTTGATGTCTCAGTTAAATATAGTTTTTACTTAGCCACATATTGTTAAATTTCCCATGCCATTACATACTCTTCTATAACTACTTTTTAATGGTCTCATGACATTCCATTGTTTGACTGAGCCTCTGTCGTATGACATTTAGATTACATCCAAATTTGTTGCTTCTATAAATCATGATTCACCCATTGTTACATTTTTAAAACGTGTCATGTTATATTTCTTACAATTTTCTTGAGCAAATGAGATCCTTTCGGTGTGGCAGTTGAGATCTTTTTGCTTCTAAACCTCTTTGCTTCAGAGAGCACTTTTGCTGGGATTCCAGGAGTCAGAGGGAAAAGTGAGGGAGGTCAAATCCATGTTTCAAAGAAGTAGAACTCCCAGTGTGCAAACATCAATGACTTCAGCATACGCATCATCAGAACCGGCCTCGCATAATTTTTCCAGAGAACATCTGTACGGAGCATATAAACAAGCAGACGCAACTGGCGCCAGGCAGCAGAGGACTCGAGGTCCCTGGTGCCCGTGGGGTGCAACCGCAGACCATCTGTACCCAGAGCCCATTCGCAGGCCCTTTCCTATAGAACCGAATTCTTTCCCGAGGCCTTGCTACCCCAGGGACCGGCATCACTGCTTTTGGATGAAGGTCATCACCCCCAAGGTATCAGGGAGAAAGCAGGCCCAGAAAACGTAAACATCTTGCCCAGACTCACACAGCTAACAGTGACAGGGTCAAGGTTGAAACCCACAATCCCCCTTGACATTCCCATCTGCTGTTGCCATGTTGAAGATCACAGTTGATCATGGAGAACCAGGGACAAGGGAACCTGGGACTAATAAGATGCCTCTGACTCCCTGCTCTCTTTCTCTATAAGGAGGCCACCCCTAATTCCCCGGAGAAGACGAGGGGACCTGTGTGGGAGGAGGTTTTCTTGTTGCCGGTTCCATTCCTTTCTCCTCCCCAGGCCGGGCTAACCCCAGTGGAGCCATTGACGAAAGGAAGGAGAGAGAGCGTGTCTCTGAAGGAAGCTGAATACTTGCAATTAGGAACGCTCTATTTTAGGAAGACTTGGAGCTGCAGATCCTGTTTCCATATGGCCCCTGCTCGTGTTTATTAAGGAGAAGACTGATGAGGAGCCTCTAGTTCCTGCAACAGTTGTCCTGGGCTGAGTTTCTGGGAACCAGACCCGGGCTCCCGCTAGTAGCTCCTTCTCTGCGGTCGCCCGTGGCCACTCTCCATGAGTCTGCTCAGTTCTGCGCCGGGGACGGCTGCGTCTGTAACGTGAGTCCCCACAGGATGACTCACAGGGGCCGTGTTCGCTTTGATCTTCAGCTGTTTTTTAACAGTAATTAGGCCACAGCAAGTTCAGGGGCAGCGCGAATCAGATGTGCAATGGGTCTGCCCGGGAAATCCCGGGGGTAATTATTCGGCGTTTGGCGACCCTGTTATTATTCGCAGGAGCTTGGAGCGGTGCTGTGGGAGGTATCTGGTCAGGCGATTAGGGGTGCGCTGGTTTCTTTTGTTTCAGTCAGTTCGGATCAAAGGCCTGCCAGAATCCATCCCTGGATTCCTCGTCCCAACTGCAGCTGCTTGCGATGTCTGTCGATAAATCCTTAAAGACGAGAAGAAAAAAACAGCCATTCACACTGGCCTTTCTTCACTGTTGCTGAGTTCTCTGGGGCTCCTCGCATTCGATGCACAAGGCGTGGGGGATTTCAATGTTTTGAAGGCAGGAGGGAGATGCAAAGTATTAATTTTCGAATTATTACAAGCGTGTGGGGCAACTTGAGACCCCACTCTCGTGGGCCACGCCCCCCTTTTTGGCAAAACATTCGCCCCATTTCCAACCGCGTGAACCTGTGCACAGAGCCACAGAGCCCAGCACAACTTTCTCTCCCCCTCAGTTCCTCTTTGCAGTCCTCCAAGGTGGCTTTGGCTGAATATTCTTCTCTGAGTCCGCTTTGTTCTACTTTTTTAAATCCGTCTTCTGTTTGGATTCCAACACATTTTATATCCCTGCAGGTCTGCTTTCCTAAGTCCCCAGATCCTATTGAACTTAAAACTTGTATTAAAAAGTGACAACTCATCCTGGCCAGTGAGGCTCCATTGGTTGAGCTTCATCCCGTGTTCAGAGAGGTCCCCGATTCAGTTCCCAGGCAGGGCACGTGCCTTGGGTTGTGGGCTTGATCCCCAGTAGGTAGCTGATCAATGGTTCTCTTTTCTCATTGATGTTTCTCTCTCTCTCTTTATCTCTTCCTATCTCTCTCTCCCTCTCCATTCCTCTCTCTAAAATCATTTTTTTAACTGACAACTCAACTGACCAGTCGGATCCCCACCATCATGACCCAGAAAAGCTGCCAGGGAGAAAGGAAGGCAGAGGGACCCACAGCCGGACTTGAATGTGACACTTCACATTAACGAGAGCAAGCCCGAAGTCAAACAAGATCGAAGAGGACCTATTCTGCAGGAAAGCACATGTTGTTTACAGGTTCCACAGAAGGCAGGAAGGGAGGTGATGTGGGCTGAAGGAAACATAAACAATGACTAAAAACGCCAAGGACCGACGAAACCAGGAAGATTCCCTTATCACACTGATTTGGAGGTGGCTACTACCGGTCTCCCAGAATCAGCGCCTTGCTCAGTTGCCTTAGCAAATATTCCTCTGCATCACTTTAAAATTCATCTTTCTTGCCCTAGCCAGTTTGGCTCAGTGGATAGAGCATTGGCCTGGGGAGCGGAGGGTCCCGGGTTTGATTCCGGTCAAGAGCACATACCATGGTTGCAGGCTCCTCCCTGGTCAGGGTTCATGCAGGAGGCAACCAATCCATGTGTTTCTCTCACATCAGTATTTTTCTTTCCTTCTCTCTTCCACTCTCTCTAAAAAATCAATGAAAAAATATCATTGGGTGAGGACTTTTTTAAAAAATCACCTTTCTTAGAGATAGATAGTAAAATGATAGACATGTGCCAGAATGATAGAGTCCTGTGGTTGGTCAGAATATTGGTGACTTCTGGGGAGAAAGCATTTCAAATGTATTGGCCACCATTTATCTCTTAAGCCAGTGATGAGCACATCAATACTTGCATTTTTCTTTGTAACCAGCCAGAAGATTTCGTAAAAGCTTGCAAAGTCAACAAACAAATAAAAGAAACTCATTGCCAAAACCCGGTACATGAAGCCTTTGCTTTGAAGCATGAAGGGGTGCAACCTTCAGGCACAAGACCCCAACTGCAGAGGGTCCCGGGCTCGGTTTAATGTTCCCTAGTCAGTGTCTTAACATCCTCTTAATCCTATCTAATAAAAGAGTAATATGCAAATTGACCATCACTCCAACACAAGATGGCAGCCCCCATGTGGACACAAGATGGCCATCACAAGATGGCCATCACAAGATGGCCAGCAGAAGAGGACAGTTGGGAGGGACCAGGCCTGCAGGGGAGGGCAGTTAGGGACAATCAGGCTGGCAGGGGAGCAGTTAGGCATCAATTAGGCTGGCAGGGGAGTGGTTAGGGGGTGATCAGGCTGGCAGGCAGAAGCAGTTAGGGGCAATCAGGAAGGCAGGCAGGTGAGAAATTGGGAGCCAGCAGTCCTGGATTGTGAGAGGGGTGTCCAACTGCCCGTTTAAGCCCAATCCTGATGGGCCTAAACAAGCAGTCGGACATCCCTCAAAGGGTCCCAGGCTGAAGAGGGTGCAGGCTGGGCTGAGGGACACACACCCCTGGGCACAAATTTTGTGCACCAGGCCTCTAGTTTATAATAAAGAGCCCACGTTTGTCTTTTCCACCAAGGCCCTGCAAATCACGGATCAAGTCCTAGGAAGGTGAGGTGGATGTGGGCTGAAGGAAACATAAACAATGACTATAAATGCCAAGGACTAAGGGAACCAGGACTCCCTTATCACAATGATTTGGAGGTAGCTAATACCGGTCCACAGGATGTAGCCCCTTGCTCAGTTGCCTTAGCAAATATTCCCCTGCATCGCCTACTGGGTCCAGAAAAGGACCTTCCTGGTTTAAGTTACACACGTGGAGACTCAAGGACGGGAAACAGGAGGACGCTTGTCATTTCCCTTTGGAAGGGGCAGATCTCATCTCCCCACCACCACCACCACTACCACCACCCCCTCAATGAGGTGGAAACATCTTCCAATACCTCATCTTCTGTCTCTCATCTTGTTCTTCTTCCCTTGTCTTCTCCTCAAAAACCAAAGACAGACAAGATGCAGCGGGGGAGAAGGATGGTCAGGGTTGGGTGGCAATTCTCAGGAATGGTGAGAGGAAGTGGTTCTAAACCTGACCCCACTCTTCTCTTTGCATCAAACCAGAGGAAAGTGGCTTCCACTTATCTCTGCTCCTCACCAGAAGTCACTTATTCCTAAAATGTTGGTTGAACTTCATCCACCAAATGTGGACAAAAGATCTCTACTCTCCAACTAGTGCTAAAGCATGCTTTCCCTCAAGGTTCTGCTGCTCTCTCTTTAATGATTCTTCCTGCCTATGGACGGACATTTCATTTTCTATGCTCTCTAAACTGCAGACTCATCTATTGGTTTAGTCCCTTTCTAGCTTCCAAATTTTGTTCTTACCATTTTATTTCTCTTGTAGATTAATGCCCTTATTTTAAAAAAAAATCCTTCCTTACTACTGTTAGCAGAATTTGGAAAGAAAGACATCATGTTTTACCAGTACCTCCTAGATACTGATTGGCCAAATATTTCCCTTTATTTATGGTTGCATCAACACCCTAAATGTGAAAGCTTTTTTTTTTAATATATTTTATTGATTTTTTACAGAGAGGAAGGGAGAGGCATAGAGAATTAGAAACATGAATGAGAGAGAGACATCGATGTGCCCACAACCAAAATACATGCACTTGACTGGAATCGAACCTGGGACCCTTCAGTCCACAGGCCGACGCACTATCCACTGAGCCACACCGGTTTCGGCATAAATGGAAAAGTTTTTAAAACACAAAAGAACATTATTAATTTTTTAGCACCTAAAGTGGAAACTTAGATTTTCTCTTTGTTTGTGTAAAATGTTCAAGAATTCTGGAATTCCTGATAATTACTGTAAAAAGAGACAAATTTAGGGTAAGTCTATCCCCAAAAGAAAGCCACTCTACCACCTGTTCTCAATGCCCATACACCTGTCCACAATATACTCATGCCAACCCTCCAACTTCCCAGCTTCACCCCTTGACAGGGGCAGAGGTAGCATAGGCAAAGGCCTGCTGGGAGCTGCTTCGGATGTGCCAGGTGGGGTGGATCTGCCCAACACCCAGCCCACTCAGCCCTCCTCCCCTTTCACCTGTGGGGATTGGCCTCCTCCCCAAGGCTGGTGTCTGGCCAAGAGGGATTTAAGAAATGCCCACTCAGCATCAATCCCATCTTCTTGTAACTTGTCTCACCCACTCCTGCCCCCAGATGTGGGAGAAGGAAGGATGCCCAGGCCCTTTCTTTTATGGGATACCGATTCTCGAGTCTCCAGCTGATGACCTGCCTCATATCCCCGTCTACGGAAAACCAGACCAGGGCTGGAATGAGAAGCAGTTTTTGCGTGGAAGTTTCCTTCATTCCTCAGAAGCCACAGAGCGGCTCTCCCCAGGGCCTGCCCGCTCACCCACTGGTCAGCTGCCAGACCCGACTTCCTCCTGGGCAGCCCCTCCTCGGCGGTTAACCTGTCGCTGCGTTAGGACAGTCTACTCCCAACTTCCCTAATCGAATGGCTGATGCATGAGATGTCCTCCTTGGAAATACATCCCTTGACATGCGCCACTTCAGCGTTTGTTTGAATGGACTCAGCCAATCTTTTCCTGGAGGCAGCAATTGATGGAGGAAAGAGAGAGTTCAGGGACTTAGGGGTTAAAAGAGGGAGAAAATGGAAGCTGAAAGACGGCCCCTTCTCTGCCTCATAGTTTTCTTTAAGACCTATGCACCCCCTCCTCCTCACACACTGCCTCCTTTAATGATCAACCCTCACTAAGCTTTGCCCGATTCCTGAGGCTGATTTAGTGATGTCTTAGCACGGCGTTCCCTCCTATTGCTCCACAGACATCTCAGTTCTAGAGTTCCCTGACAGCAGGGGTGTCCGGTTGACTCGCCTCTTAGAGTTCCTATGCAGGACACTCCTGGCAGTTGTCAGTCCAATTCCTAACCCGCGGTTCAGAGGTCACTGTCAAGATTCTGCAAGGAACAACCCTAAAGGTAGGTTGTATCCCCACCCTTCCCTCTGGAGGGGCCGTGCTCCCACTATGTCAGGAAGGCGCTGTTGCGCCCCTCACAGGAACAGCTTTTTTTAATTTAATAAATCTTTATTTTTCAAATTATTAAATTTGTTCCTCTTTTTCCCCCCATAACTCCCCTCCACCTGGTTCCCATCCCACTCTCTGTCCTTACCACCCCCACTGTCCTCATCCAAGGTGTACAATTTTTGTCCAGTCTCTTCCCATACTCCCCACACCCCTTTCACCCGAGAATTGTCAGTCCACTCCCTTTCTATGCCCCTGATTCTGTTATATTCACCAGTTTATTCTGTTCATCAGATTTTTTTATTCACTTGACTTTTGGATTCACTGTTGATAGATCTGTATTTGTTGTTCATAATTTTTATCTTTACCTTTTTCTTCTTCTTCCTCTTCTTAAAAAATACCTTTCAACATTTCATATAATACTGGTTTGGTGGTGATGAACTCCTTTAGCTTTTTCTTATCTATGAAGCTCTTTACCTGCCCTTCAATTCTGAATGGGTAGAGTAATCTTAGTTGTAGGTTCTTGCTATTCATCACTTTGAATATTTCTTGCCACTCCCATCTGGCCTGCATAGTTTCTGTTGAGAAATCAGATGACAGTCGTATGGGTGCTCCCTTATAGACAACCGTTTTTCTCTTGCTGCTTTTAATATTTCTCTCTTTGTCTTTTGCTCTTGGGTATTTTAATTATGATGTGTCTTGGTGTGGTCCTCTTTGGATTCCTTTTATTTGGGATTCTCTGCACTTCCTGGACTTGCAAGTCTATTTCTTTCACCAGATGTGGGAAGTTTTCGGTCATTATTTCTTCAAATAGGTTTTCAATATCTTGCTCTTTCTCGCTTCTCCTGGCACCCCCATAATTCTGATGTTAGTACGCTTGAAGTTGTCCCAGAGATTCCTTACACTATCTTCATATTTTTGGGTTCTTTTTTCTTTTTGCTATTCTGGTTGAAATGTTTTTTGCTTCTTTGTATTTCAAATCTTTGACTTGATTCTTGCAATCCTCTAGTCTGCTGTTAGGTTTCTGTATAATATTTTTTATTTCAGTCAATGTATGCTTAATTTCTAGTTGGTCTTTTTTCACATCCTCGAGGGTCTCACTAAATTATTGGCCTTTTCTAGAAAATTCTTGAAAAACCTTATAACTGTGGCTTTTAATTCTATATCCAGTCATTTGCTTTCCTCCATTCCTTTCATTTGTGATGTTTCTTTGTCTCCGCATTTTGGCTGCTTCCTTGATTGACAGAGTGGCTTTGTGTGCTAGGTGTCCTATAGGGTCCAGTGGCTCAGCCTCCCCAGTTACCTGAGGTGGACACTCTTGGTACACCCCTTTGTGAGCTATGTGCACAGTCTTGTTGTAGTTAAGTCTTGATTGTTGTTGATATCACTGGGAGAATTGATCTCCAGGCCAATTGGCTGTGAGGATCAGTTGTGTCCACGCTGGGAGAACTTCTGTGCTGGAGACACCCTTATGGGATAAGACTTGCAAAATTGCAAAAGCTTCTGTGCTCAGCTTGGGTGAGGTGGAGTCTCAGGGCAGAGCAGACAGCATTGGTTTCCTGTCAGCCCTGTCCTCATAGGCCCCTGTGTCTCAGCATCCCGTGACAATCCCTGCAAGCACCTCTGAGAGAAAGCTGTCTTCAAGTTCCACCTGCTGCCAGACAGTCCACTTTCTCCCGAATGAGTCTGGGTCCCCAGAGTCTTGCCCAGAACTGGAGTTCAGTGCAGTCGGGAGCTTTTGTCTCCCTCCTGCTTGAGAAAGCCAGCCGAGCACTCAGTTGCCAGTCCTCTCCATGCACACATGTCTCCATACCTCTGTTTTTTGCAGCTCCTCTGAGTCTCCGCGAGTCCCTCTCTTTCCTTCTAGTTGTAGAATTTCCATTCAGCCAGCCTTCCTGTGGTTCTAGATGATGTCCGTTTTGTCTTTTAGTTGTAGTTTTCAAATTGTTGTGCAAGGCAGCAGTTTGGGTGTTTACCTATGCCACCATCTATGTTTCTCCTCAGGAACAGCTTTTATATTTTATTGATTTTTTACAGAGGAAGGGAGAGGGATAGAGAGTCAGAAACACTGATGAGAGAGAAACATCGATCAGCTGCCTCCTGTACACCCCCCACTGAGAATGCACCCGCAATCAAGGCACATGCCCTTGACTGGAATCGAACCTGGGACCCTTCAGTCCGCAGGCTGACACTATATCCACTGAGCCCAACCGGTTTTGGCAGGAACAGCTGTTAGCCTGCTTTTCAGATGGGATGATAATGCCTCACGCACCGGGAACCGTGAGGAGTCCAAGAGGAACTGGAATCAAAATGCCCGGCACATGTCTGATGAGCAGTAGGTGTTAACTCACTGACTTACCCCACCCCCACCCCCACAACCAGAAAGAAGAGGGGGCGATTGGGGAAGAGGCTCGCTGGAGACAAGGCCGGAGGGTTGAGGGGAGCGCAGAGGAGGACAGCCGCACTGTGAAGGGTGGGGATTGTTTACTTCAGATGAGATTCACCATCCACTTCCCTCAGCCCAAACCCCAAAGCCTGTAAAACTGTAAAAGCATTAAGAGGCCACCACCTGAAGCCACGCTGGAGCTTCCCGGCAGAAGCAGCAGGCGCTGGGCCGCAGACTGGGGGTCTCTGTGTAAATCAATTTGTGCAACAGACCCAGTAAACATTGGCTCCGGCCTGAAGTCAGAGCAGCAGATTCTGCAGCCCCTCTGCACCGGGCAGGCGGGAATGACAGGAGATGTTCCATTTGCTTTATAGCTGGTCCCGATGGTGGCGAAGTGGGCACACCGGCCCGCGCAGCACCCAGCTCTGGCCTGCTACCCAGGTAATGAAAACCAGATGCTTGTCTGAGGTTAATCGTCAACGGACTCTCACCCCGAGTCAAGTAGGGCTCACGATTTGCTTGGAGAAGCCATGTAAAGTGGTGATAAGCTGGGGTGACCCTCAACCTGGGGCTGGGGCCGCCACTCCACAGGGAGATAAGCCCTCTGACACCCCCGGAGGTGACGGGGGAGAGAAATAAGCAACTGACGACACCAAAACTTGACCCCGCACACCACGTGGCTTGGGGTATCAGAGCTCCCCGCCCCAAGGTGTCACAGGAAGGCTCCTGGAGATGGCAATTGAGCTGATAGGGACATCTTAATTGAAAATCTACAGATGTCACCCAGCTTGTAAACAACCATCTCCTGGAATTCCTGAGCACACTCTCCCATGCAGACCGGAATGGAACCTGGGACCCTTTAGTCCGCAGGCTGATGCTCTATCCACTGAGCCAAACTGGTTAGAGCAGTGGATGGCATTTAAACGAGGCATGCAGCCCACTGGCCAAGAGTTTGACATGCTTGCCCTAAATCTTTATTTGGGGAGGAGGAGGGGGGAGAGTTAGCATGCACTGACTTTAATACAGTTCAATGAGTAGATTTTTAAAGACACCCAGGTCTACTACAAAAAAGATGGAATAGATATCATTTCAGAAGAGCCCTTGCTTGGCTGGGATCCAGCATATTCTTTAGTGAGCCCTTTGAAAGGTGCTAGATAAACAAGAACAAAATCATCTCAGGCCTTCAATGGAACTTGGAATCTGAGGTCAAAACTAAACTTACAGGGAGGTTTTTGTGTGGTTTTTTTTTTAATCTTTATTATTAAGAGTATTACAGCCGGAACTGGTTTGGCTCAGTGGCTAGAGCATCGGCCTGCGGACTGAAGGGTCTCAGGTTCGATTCTGGTCAAGGGCATGTACCTTGGTTGCAGGCAATCCCCAGTGTGGGGCATGCAGGAGGCAGCTGATCGATGTCTCTCTCTCATCGATGTTTCTGACTTTCTATCCCTCTCCCTTCCTCTCTGTAAAAAATCAATAAAATATATTTTTTTTAAAAAGAGTATTACAGGTACACCCCCATTCTCTCCCTATCTCCCCCCTCCACTTGGTTCCCAGCCTTCCCCGGCCTTCACTGCCCTGTTGTCCGTGTCCATGAGCGAATCACGTATGCATAGAAATTCTCCGGTTCATTTCTTCCCTCCTCCCACACCCCTTCCCTCTGAGATCCAGCCGTCTGTCCCAGGTAGATTTGATTCCCCTCTAATCGAGCATAGGCTCATGGAAAGCGGTACACAGAGGTGTGGGCCACTCGTTTCCGGGGTGGTGCTCTCGGGGCTGGGGGGAAGGCCCCCCTCCCTCGCTCTCCGGAGGGAACTGCTCAAGCTCTCCAGCTGCGGAGACCGCTCCAGTCCTGTCTGTGCCTCCAGCGCCGCGTTGGAAACGGTCTGAATTCCCAGAACATGAGCAGCACCTGCATTCCTCGGCGACGCACGCATTAATCAAAGCCAAATGGGAGCGGGGCCGGGGCTGCGTGTCATCTGCATCGCCCGCTCGCCACGCCGCTGCCCTCCCTGGGGAGGGCTGATTGAGAGAGACTTGATTACAGGCTCTTTCTGATGATGCTGCTAAAAACCGGCTGAGAAACATCAGCCCCTCCGTGCGCAGGGTGGGTTATTTGGGGCAACGTGAGGTCATGATTCCGCTGCACTAATTTTAGCGGAGGCAGACGTCTCCGGAGAGCTCGCTCAGGCCCCTGGACCACGGCTGACTGAGCCAACGTTCCCCCGACTTTGGACAAAAAGGAGAAGCGGTGGACAGCCTGACGCAGACAGACCAGTTCATCGCTACATCCCGCAAGCTCTGCTGCCTCTCCTGGGGACCCCTCACCCTCACTCTCTGCTGCCATGTCAGTAACACAGGCAACATGGAGAAAGGTGCAGCCAGGTGCCCCCACCCCACATCCTGAACCCCTTCAACAGAGAGCCTGATGCCCAGCACCAGTGGCTCTGGGGTTGAGCATGGACCTATGAACCAGGAGGTCGCGGTTCAATTTCTGGTCAGGGCACATGCCCCGGTTGCAGGCTTGCCATCCCTCACTTAAAGCTGGAAGCTGAGGCCTCTCTCTCTCTCTCTCTCTCTCTCTCTCTCTCTCTCTCCTCTCTCTCTCATCACGGGGGCAGCCCCAAAAGCTGTTTAGCAGTAAATGAAGCATTTATCCTTTAATTCTCAGATGCATGCGATCTGAAAAAAATAGCAGGGAAGGAAATATCCCGAGGACGTCAGTGGGAGGGAAATGTGGCCCACAGATGCTGCTACTTGTTTTTGTCCCCGTTTTATCTTTGAAAAATACGTAAAACATGAACAATGAGGGGGAAATAGTTCCAGCTTTTGGCGAAAATCTAAGAGGGGGTATTTTACATTTTCCTTTTTTTTTTTTTTTTTTTTTTTGGCTACTCAACACACTTCATTAAATCATAAAACCCTAGAGCAGGGATAGAACTTGAGAGGTGACTGACTCCAGTTCTTGGTCTTCAGCTGGTGAATGAGTATCTGGGCTAGAAAAAGCCCTTTTGTATAGACTGAGTCTAGAAACCTTCCTTCCCATGTCACCTTCGTGGTACCAGTTAGAGAGTCTAAAATGTTTTCTTAGTGTCCTAGCCAGGGTGGCTCAGTGGGTAGAGTGCCAGCCTGCTGCCTGAAGGGTCCCAGTTTCAATTCCAGTCAAGATTCCCAGTAGGGGGCAGGCAGGAGGCAGCCGATCAATGAAACTCTTCATCATTGATCTTTCTATCCCCCTCTCTCTTTCCCTTCCTCTCTGAAGTCAATACAAATACATTTTTTAAATGTTTCCTTAACATTTACAAATATGTATTCGCTCCAGTTGTTGGCTTACTAATTACCTCCTGAACACCTGCCAAGTGCTGGATGCCCTGTTAGAAGCAGAGATGCAAGAACATGCCCCCTGAGTTTCATGTGCATGATTCGAGGTGCCATAGAGTGGGGAATACGATAGATAATGGGGTACCCAGAGGACTCCTGAAGGGTGTGACTGAGGGTGGGGTGGGAATACAGGAGCAAAATCAGACTGCGGAGGAAAGTGGGTTTCAGTGTACATCAGTCTAGCTGAAGCAATCGAAGTAGATCATCATAACAATACCTGTGCATCATTCTTCAGTTTTAAAAGGACAGTCACAACAATCGCCTCATCTGTTTCCATAGCAACCAGGTGCAGCAGGTCTGATGATGATGCCCGAATTTTACATAAGAAATGGAGGCCTGAGTTTTTCAAAACCAGGAGTAGGCGACTGAATTGGGTTTAGGTCTCCAGCTCTCCTCTTTCCCTGACCCTGCTTGTCTATTATTATTTTTTTAAACAGTTGTATTGATTTCAGAGAGGAAGGGGGGACCGAGAGAGAGAGAGAGAGAGAGAGAGAGAGAGAGAGAGACATCAGTGATGAGAGAGAATCATGGATCAGCTGCCTCCTGCACACCCCCTATTGGGGATCAAGCCCACAACTTGGGCATGTGCCTTTGACAGGAATCGAGCCTGAGACCCTTCAGTCCACAAGCAACGCTCTATCCATTGAGCCAAACCAGCTATTGCTATTATTATTTTTTTAAATAAACTAATATTTATGGAGCATCTCTGGGGTCAGGCCCCTCCCCTACCCCTGCCACGCCCCCAGGTGCTCATCTACAACCCTCTATGTCCCACCCTTTGTTCATTCCCAGCCTCTCACAGAACCACCATTTCCATGAAACTGCCTTTGAAGATCTCCCCGTTTTCTGGAACACTCTATGGAATGGATACCCCCTGGGAAGGACAGGCCTTCTTCCCAAGAACCTGGACGGTGCCCGCTCAGCTTGAGTCCCCAGCGATGCCTCCACAGGTGGGGGTCAGAGGGGCCTGGGTACTTGCGAGCTCCCCGCTGGAGGCTGTGCCCTGGTCTGCTATTACTTACTGCATAACTCTGGGCTGCGGGGGACCCCGCTGTCACGGAACAGACACACAGAAACAATGCGAAGCCAAGAAGGAGGTTCCACAGCTGGGCCTGGGGGGGAGGCAGTGTTTCTAGTTAGAGCCCCCCCTCCGGCCTCCTCGCAGCCCCCATGGACCACTCTCCTTCCTCACCCCACGCTCCCCAGCCTCCCCCCACCTTCCAACGAGTCTCCTACCCCCGCCGAAGGGAAGGCCAGCCGCGTGCCAAGAAAGGCCTTGGCTGGGAGTCAGGACCCCGGAGCGCAGGTTGGCTTCTGCCAAGGATGAGCTGTGCGAACTTTGGCCAAGGATCGAATTTTCCTGAGCCTTCATTTGAAAATGACTCGACGAGAAGACCCTCCAGCTAAAATCGTTGGTGACTGTCACTGTCCTCACTTCTCAGCACATGTTTCTGTAGATCACACACACACACACACACACACACACACACACACACACACACAGTCACTCACCAGTCGTTACATTATTTTCAACTCTCGATGTCAAGTGCAAAAGAATGCTCACGTTAATACTATAGACACGGGTTCCTTTCTCTAAACTACAAAGTGCAAGTCCATTGGTATAAAAAAAGCAAAACAACAAACGCACACAGAAAACCACGGTCTGTATTTCACAAGAACATAAATGTAAGGCCACACTCGGTGGTTTTCCACCAATGGCATATCCGTGAGAACTCGGTCAAGAAGACAGAAACCTCCAACCAGGAAGGGATTCCATGCAGAAATGGAGGTGCTTCCAAAAGAGTCCGAAGGGCTAGAAGAGTAGAGGGCAGGGAAGCCCACTGCTGGTTCCCAAGTTCATCCCAGACTTCAGAAAAATAACAGGAAGTTGGTCCTGTCACCCACAGGGATAGAGGAAATGCCACCGAAGCTGACAGCTGCGTTAGCACTGGGGCAGATGTTCATGGGAACAGCTTCACGGTCTCACATCTGCCCAAGCCCAGCATCTGCCCGCCACGACGGGCACCTCTCACTCACCAGAGAATCGTACACGGCAGCTCTTCTAACGAGGGGACCTGGAGCACCTGGAAGGGGGTGGGGACGGTGCTGACCCCCAGCAGACATTCTCTGGCTGCTTGGGACCCATGCGCACCCTTCTGTGTTCCACTGCCAGACAACAAGAGCATCGGGCCCTGACCGGTTTGTCTCAGTGGACAGAGCGTCGGCCTGTGGACTCAAGGGTCCCAGGTTCCATTCTGGTCAAGGGTATGTACCTTGGTTGCAGGCACATCCCCAGTGGAGAGTGTGCAGAAGACAGTTAATCATATATGCATATATGCATATATGCATAACCCCTGGATGTAGACAATAATGGGGTGAAGACCTGAAAAGGGGCTGCCCAGGGTTCTGTCATCAATGTTTCTAACTCTCTCTCCCTCTCCCTTCCTCTCTGTAAAAAATCAATAAAATATATATATTTTTAAAAATTAGCAGCAGCATGCTTTCTGCCCAGCCAGGTGCAATTATCCCCTGTACAATTAAGAGCCATTCGCCTGGCTGGTGTGGCTCAGTGGTTGATCATCAATCTGTGAGCCAGGAGGTCACATGCCTGGGTTGCAGGCTTGATCCCCAGTGGGGGCATGCAGGAGGAAGCTGATCAATGGTTCCCTCTCATCAAAGATGTTTCTATCTCTCTCTCCTTCTCCCTTGAAATCCATAAAAATATATTTTTATAAAATAGAGAGATATTCACTCCCATCATGAATGTAGCATCATCCCTGTAACCATCATCTAGTCCATTCGCAATTCCCCTTCAATATCACATCATCAATCTAAAGACAATATGCTTAATCTCCAACAGCAAATCTTTATATAAAAATGGCAGGGGAAAGGGAGAAAATCTGTATTGCTTAATTTAGACAAATAAAGCCATAAGCAAGATGAGAAAGTCTGAAAGGCTGCTCCAGTCATTTCCACGTCTGGTCTCAAGGTCACAGTCATATGATAGCTTGTTCCACTACCTGGCTCATGTTCTCTTTGTCTTATAGTTACTCCTACAGCAGGCCATGGTTCCTGAGCTAGGACAGTGCCCCCAAACTCCATTCCTGCGTTGGACTGCTCGCTGGCGTGAAAGAACCCACAGGCACCCCTAATTCCCTGGATTCCACATATATGGCCCCGATTTAAAGCAGCAAAACACGAACACACAAGGTATGGCCATGTCTTCACTCCGAGGAGTCGGGTACTTCTAAAAAGCGATAGGCTTGATGAAGGAAGAGAGGTGAAGAAGCAGGCCTCTCTCTCTCAGAGAACTAGAAGGCTTCTGTCAACCAGGTCAAAACCGGAGCTAATCCCTGTTTACTAGTACGTTCAAGCTGATGCAATCCAACGCGGCAAGATCTCGTCTGTCTGGGCCCTGATGTCCACACGGCACACATGGAAGGAAATGAGTGACATCTGTGCCTGTTCTGCCTCCCAGACCTTTGACGGGGGCCCTCGTTGGCAAAACATACAGTGGAACCTTACAGTTGAGAAATTCAAAACACCGCCGTGCCCAGAGACAAGAAAGGTGGGATTTTTGCGACTGAGTGGGAGTAGAAGTTGAAAAGGGAGGAGGAAAATAAAATGAATTGATGCAAGACAGAGGCCATGTAAAGATGATGACAATATGCATGGGATTAAGGGATATAATGAAGTCGATTCAAAGCACCTGAGGTCCAGTAGGAACAAAAGGAAAAAGAGATAAAGAAACTTATTCGCTACATAGCTACCTGTTCTCTCTGGAGAAATAATGTGCATATTCATAACAAAATGCACATATAGCTTCTTACTTTTTCTTCCTTACTTTGAAGAAATTATGCAACAGAAAAAGAACATTCTGTCCACATTAAAAGCCTTTTCGTATTATGTATGAGGGAAGCAAACTGGATCCTTGAGTCTCTCGTGAGAACGTTGTGTATTCCAGACTTGTGGGTCTGTTTACTTTTCCCTTTAATTTGGTCAACTTTTTGTTTTTACATATTTCATGGTCTCTCTCTGATACCTGGGACTCTCAACGTGGGCCCCCTATTTTTCCAGGGGTGCCCGGACAGTGGTACGTCAGAGGCCTCAAGATACACAAGGCCCATCTTGAAACCTCCGCTTTATTCACTCACTTGGTATCTATCTGGAATACAACAAATTCAGGCCGCTTGTCAAGTGCAAATTTTGCACAAGTTTATAGGAAAATATTGAGCCTTTTCGGGACCACACTTAACTTCAGTGCTAACTTCCCCCTCCACTGCAAAGTCATGTCCCTCTGCCCTAATGGAGACTTCAGCTAAAAGCTTTGTCGAGCATTGCTCACGCCATGCTGCTCTCATGCTCTATCGCTGTGTGACGTTGGGCAAGTTGCTTAACCTTTCTGTGCCTCAACTTCCTCACCTGGAAAATGCAGATGATGGTAGTACCCTCCTTCTGTGGCTATTGCTTGCCACAGAACCCTGGGCAGTTAAACACTGTCAACTTTTTACCACTGCCCCTTCTACAGAGTACTTTTTGCCATCGGGACAATTAATAGGTTTAATTACCGTGCTGTCTATAATTAGCCTAGGAAATAATACACATCAGTGTGCTGGGTACACTTGAAAGCATCTCCAGAGTATAAGGAATCATTATTAACATAGTTGGCTGACTGACCATAATACAGTCATCAGTCACGAAACGAACATGGACAGCATATTTAGCCGGGGCGAAATCCTGACAGTTGTTCTATTTGGGGAATTGAAGAGAGCTGCCCGGATCGAATCCCGGGAGAAGAAAACTGCCTCGGAAGAAAGATGACCCCGAGATAAACAACCATAAACAGATTTCGGTATCATCATTAGGGCAACAAATCACCCTGCAGAAAGGCCAGCTGACGGCTCTGCGGGCCAGCCCCGATGGGAAAGTAACCCCGCTGGGGTGAAATAATGGAGGGAGATACGGCCGGATTGGATGTCACCCGGTGAGTGTGCGTCCGATAATAACTCCAGCAGTCACCGGGTCCAGCTCTCCCGTACTTAACATTTGGGGGCGCTGCCCTCCCTCTTGCCCTGACTCCTGGCTCAGGATTTGTTGAAATAAACCGGATTTCCTGAGATGTGATTGGAAATAAATTAGCCAACGTTCCCACTGGTTTCTTGTACACGATGCTTTATTCTAAATGCTGACAAGCACTGTTGAACAGCAACTCGGAGAAAAGAACGAATCATTCATCTGCTGGCCCCATCAGCCAGGAGCACCTGATTCAGTTGCCCTGTGTGGCATGAAAAGCTGAGAGACCATCGTAGTGTTTGCCTCGGAGCAGACGAGGCAGACCCGAGAATCAGGGCCAGGACACAAAACCATCTCCATGATTTTTTGGGGGGCGGAAGGGAATCCATTTCAGCCCCCCCCCCCCCACCGGAGTGCACACAGCAGCCCACTGCCTGCCTCTGTTTGGTGGCCTGGATTCATTCATGAAATGCCACTTGCATATTTTCAGATTGGTGACTTCGCATCTGCTCTTCAGCATCCACTGTTCGCCCTTTCCACATCTATTTATATAATGGAGTAGCCAGCCCGGCCGGTGTGGCTCAGTGGTTGAGCGTCGGCCTATGAACCAGGAGGTCTAGGTTCAATTCCAGGTCAGGCATCCATCAGCTGCCTCCTGTACGCATAGCCTCTACCGGGAATTAAGTCTGCAAACCTGTGCATGTGCCCTGACCAGATTACAAAGGTTGAATCGTTTTTTTGTGTGTGTGTGTTTTTTAAATCCTCAACACGGATATTTTTCCATTGATTTTTAGAGAGAGGGAAAGACAGAAATATCCATGTGAGAGACGCACTTAGATGGGTTGCCTCCTGCATGAGGCACCGAAAGGTTGCTGGTTCGATTACTGGCAAGAATAAGATGAGGACAATACATCACCTAGTAGGGATGTTTGTTTTACCCCTCATCATGTCAGTAATTTTAGGAAGTTATAAAAGAGATTCGAATATAATTCTAGGCACTCCTATTTCTGAAGTTGTTTCTGGGGAATCTTCAAAAAAAAAAAAGCAAGTTCAGGGAGAAAATCAAACCGAAACAGTTAGGCAAGTTGATTTCCCTTAAGTCCCAGCCTTCCATTAAAAAAAAAAAATTAAATAAAGTTTTCCCTCCAGAGTATAATACAAACTCTCAGATGGGGTTCATGTGACAGAGGCTTGGGGAAGGGGCAGTGGAAAAATGAACATCACGGACCGGCCTGGTGTGACGGGAGACCATAGCTTTGGCTTTGCCCATTAAAACCATGTTAGCGTACGAAATTCTGGCAGGAAATTAAATGACACAAACAGATGGAGATAGCGGTATCTTAATGCCCAGAGCAGTTTGTCTTTAAGTATAATGATACAAAATCGAGAAAGAGGGAAAAAAAAATCTGTGTTTCTGAGCATCTGTTTTTATCTTAAGAGGAACTATCAGAGGCAAGATGGTGAGGTCGCACTGGGAGCTGAGAACACAGTACAGGTACGGGAGGACGGTCGTGGAGCTCAGGGGCCAAGGTCAGACTAGAGGATGGATAGCATCTTACGGGGCCACCCTCCCAGCCACCGCAGCCCGTGGCAGGACCCGTGGCTGCAGGTCCTTCCAGCTATCTGCTCCCTGTTCGAGGTCACTGACTGACTGGGCCGTGCCATTCTGTCACCTCATCCCATTTCCTTGTGGCACGGTAGGTAGCACATTCTACGGCTTCGAGGAGTCAGACAATACAGGGAGAGAAAGGCGCTTGGAGCCAGGAAGAGAATTGAATTTCCTATGAAAATAGCAACACGGCAGGAACATCTATGCCCTGGTTTTCCAGGCAGACTCCCTCCAAACCGCCTCCAACGAGGCGGAAGGAGCAACTCAGGATGGCCCCTGTGGTTGGCGAGTTGGACCCCATGCAACCACTTGACTGCAGAGTGACAGACAAGATATTGCATCAGTTATGATTTCTACCACTGTATTATTTCTAATCATACATATAACATATATGATTTCTACCACTATGTTATTTCTATGGCACGTATAAGCATATTGATGAACGTACGTAAGGATCCACCATTCTGATAACAGGGGCTACCTCTCCATGTGTACGCTCTCCCTGAAGAGAGAGGAAAGACTTTCTGGATTGAATGGGATTTAATAATTCAGTAGCTAATGCGTGCACAGTGAGGTATTTAGGACTCAAGCGAACTCATAAAACGTGTACCTTTAAATGTGTCCAAATCTAAGTTGGGTTGATGGAGAGATGGAGAGAGAGACAGATGAATATATGATCAACAAAAATAACACAGGTTAATTATATAATCTTGGTGGCAGTCCCTGTTAAATTCTTTCAACCCACGTTTACAATGTTATAGTATAATAAAATATGGGGAGGAGGTGGGAAATGGCCTATAAAAAATGTTTCTCCAAAGCCTTACTCCCTGCATATACCTGGTTCAGACTGGCAGAGCCAGGGCAAAGACAACCCTGATTATTTTGCAAAAATGCCACAATAACGGGGACCTGGGTTTTCAGAAAACCTCTTCACTGTTTAGCTCAATTGCAAACACTGTCTCCCAAATTCTGACCACAGTGATTCAAACAGACCGTCTTCATTTTTTTTTCCAGTAATTGTTACAGAAAGAGCCTTCACCAACTTCAAGAATTCAATTCTTGACCTGGCTGGTTTGGCTCAATGGATAGAGTGTCAGCCTGTAGGCTGAAGGGTCCCAGGTTCAATTCCAACCAGGGACATGTGCCTGGGTTGTGGGTTAGATCCCCAGTAGGGGGCATGCAGGAGGCAGCCAATCAATGATTCTCTCTCATCATTGATGTTTCTCTCTCTCTCTCCTTCTCCCTTCCTCTCTAAAAATCAATAAAACATATCTTTTTTTTAAGAAAAAATAATTCAATTCTTGAAACCTCAATGGAGTGAAAATCAAGGAATATAAAATCTTATCTGAAAATTAGTGTTGGGACACAGAGGTTCCAAAACAACCTAAAATATGTTTTGTTTCCTAAATATGTTCACATTGAATGAAACACAAAAGCAGCCAAGAAAACTATGTAAATGTTAAACATTTCAGACTAATGATCATTAGAGCCACAAAACAAAATGTTATTTGTAACTTGTTTATAATTTTCTATGCTTTGCTTTAAATATCTATTTACTATCCTTTTCTCATTAGACAACGGTTTCTCAATCTCAACATGATTAGCATTTGAGGCCAGATAACCCTTATTGGGGAGTAAGGGGGAGGGGGTACCTCGGCAATGAGGATGTTTAGCAGCATCTCTGGCCTCCACCCACTAGATGTCAGTAATATTTGCCACAGTCATGTCCACCAAAAATGCCTCGACATTCCCGAGTGGCCCCAGACATTCCTCAATGTCCCCCAAGGGAGACGCCGCCGCTGGCTGAACACCCTGTGCCAAGTCCTTTTCCTGACATTTCTTCCTCGGCATTTCTGCGACATGCCTGTGGGTTGATTCTGTGTTGTCCTGGGGAAGTGCCATGCCAACAGGCACCTTATTCTCCGTGAAATCCTTCCCCCAAGGCCCCACCCAAAGCGTCCCTGATTTGAACGGTTCCACATTGTTCCACCTGCTGTGTGTGTGGAGAAGGGAATGGAGGAAACTTGGAGCTTGAGACAGAAAAAGCTTTCACTAGCCTTTACCTAATCAAACACCCCACTGTCTTCAACTGTCCCCTCCTACACACACACACACACACACACACACACGTTTATAAACACTTTTCTCTGCACCAACTGCTGGCATTGAGGCCTCTTTTCTATTCCCAAAACCAAGTCTGGCAACTTTTTCTAATTATCCCCAATTTGAGTGACTCACAGTTCTGAGCGTTTCCTCATTTCGGCAAGACCTGCAAAAACCAACCCCCACATACTAGAGCTTTGGGGAAAGGTACTGGCTCAGAGCACAGCTGCCCCTCTCTCTATTCCACGTCCCACCCGAGGTTTACAGCTGCCGAAGTGGGCGTGGTGGCCCATCTTGTCCCTTTGGCCACGAGTCTTCCCTGTGCCGACACTCTCCTCTGGCCACTCTGTGCCCGGCATGGTCATCCTTGGGATTGGCAGACCCAGAGGTTGCCTGTTCTGGCCTAGTTACTCTCAGTCTGCACAGGGGGAGGTCAAGTTCAGAGTAAGAAGGGAGCTGAGACGGGAAGCCAGGTCTCTCTCATTTCAAAGCCACTCCTAACCACTGTGCCTCCTGTAGGAGAGACTACATACGGGATTCGGCCCACTTGAAGTAGGTTGAAAATTGTTTATTTTCTTTTTTTTTAATTGAATTTATAGGGGTGCCATTGGTTTGCAAAACCATACATGTCCAAAGCAAAGGCTCCTTCTGGCCTCATTTCCCGCTTTGCCCACCTCCACCCGGCACCCTTCCTCTGCGGTCATCCGCACACTGTGCTCTGTGTCCATGTGTTATGTACACAGGTTTTTGACCAATCCCTTCACCTTCTTTCACCCAGCCCCGCCCCTGCTCTGTCCCCTCTGACAGCTGTCAGTCTGTTCCAGGTCTCCACGCCTGCTTCTATTTTGTCAGTTTATTGTATTCCTTAGATTCCACATACAAGTGAGATCATAGGGCGTTTCTCTGATTGTCTTATTTCACTTACATAATAATCTCCAGGTGCGTTGTTTTGTTTTGGGGGGGCGTTTTTGGTAATTAACTAAGGGATGTGTGTGGCCCTTTGAAAATGCTTCCCAGCATTCGGCAGGGCCTCGCGGTTTATGGGGTAACGTGGAATCATTTCTCTGTGTCCAATAAAATGAAGTCACCTCTGTAAACATCTTCCTGGACACAGCATTCTCAAATTTGGTCCCAGGAGCTATGTGACGAAGTTTCATTGTCATTTGAAAGAGGCTGGCGGAAAGGGAAACGTGTCCCCGGCGGGGCAGACCTGAGCGGTACAGCAGGCGCAACGCTGTCCCCAGGAACACAGGCAGCTGGGTGTCTGGATGCGTCATAAAATTTTATTGTGAAATGCACAGATGATGGGCCCAGCTGCAAAGCATCAGGGGTGTTTACCATGATCTCCCAGCACATTCCCCCTTCGACACTTGCTTTTGTGGCCTTGACCTAATTGAGATGAAGGCGTCGAAATGACTTCAAGGTGCGTCCTGCTCGGAGCCACGCCACAGGCTTCCCTGTCTGAAGGTCGTCATAGCATTTGTCACGATGGGCTAGACCCGCAGCGGCGAAGAAGGAATAAATAGTTAAGTATTGACATGACCTGGAGTTGAATGAACCTGACCAAGGTCATCAGTTCAAGGTCATGGGGAGGCCGTCCACTGGACACACTTTGTCCTTGAACCAGATCGCCGAAGTCTACTGTGCTACACAGCTATGCAGAGGTGTGTCTGTGCTTCAGAAAATGAGACACTCTGCACCTGAAGAACACTTTTCCTCTGTCCCTCTCTGTCCACCCACCCTGTGCACCTGGTCCTTTAGAAGCTGTTGTATCCTTGGTAACAATTCCTTCTTTTAGATAAAGCCTTGCCTTCTCCCTTCACCAGGACCAGGACAATCTCAACCAGGGTTCCTCCTCCGAACCTCAGAACTTGTGTGGCGTGACTGTTTTCTCTCTCCCCGGCACAGCACGTAATTAGTACCGTTCCAGACCCGTCGGAAAGGAGTTAAATCATGACAAGCAATGGATGGCTTACATGTTAGGGCTTACTCCTCTCACTGAACCCCAGGTGAGAAGTGCTTGTGGAGACCTAAAGACCTAGGCAGGACTAAGTCCTGGTCCCCCACAATGGGAAGTTGTCAGGTTTAACATCCACTTTCTATGCACACATTCTTGACGATCGATCGATCCCCTGAAAAGGAGCCACTTGCTTCTGCCTGGACGGCTCTGCCATCAGAGGCAGCACGGAGCACGAAGGAGAGCCCTCACTGCTGATCCTCTTCCTCTGGACAGGGCTGCGAGGGGCCAGGTGGTAGGGAACCTTGACCGTCAAATTAAGGCATTCAGACTGAATCTGGAGATAGCGGTAAGCCGTCAATTCTGCCAGCACACTCCCAAGCAGGCTCTGCTCTGCTTCTGCCCAATGCCATTGGTCTATTATTTCCGAGAGAGGCGTTTGAGGAGCTGCTGACAACTTTAGAAACGCCATGCCCAGCCAGCAGGTAGATGCTATCAGCAGGTAAGGCCATTCATCTCGCTCACAGAGACCTACTTGGCAGGGTGGGCGGGGCCTCCAGGAATGCTCCCCGATGCCTGATGCCTGTGGTCCAGGAAGCCTGCCTTCACCTCCTTGGACACCTTGAAAACACCCCTCCTGGTATCTTGTGTTCTCACATCCAGCCGGGGCTGAGGTTTCAGGCGTCAAGCTGCAGCCAGAAGGGAGATTTATGGTCCTGTTATCAGCTCTAGGCAGCAAGAGGCTGTGGTCACGTGGCAGGAAACAATAGCCCAGCAGGGAAGGCCCCCAGGAGGGCTGCTGGTCTGCACCTGGGATCACCTGTGCCCACACAGTCGCCGGGGGCAGATGGACTGGGCTGAGCATTGGAAAGAGAAATGTCCCATGGGTGTTGGGGGGGACCCCTCCCCCCAAGAGACAGGGCTCCAGGAACAATCACTTACTAGCTTGGATGGTTGCTGCCCACGGCTAGATCCCCGGCACATGTTTCGGAGGTGTTAAATCACTCCAGCAGTGGATAAAATGGAACACCTAGCACAGCTGTTTGGGACTAAGATCATGATAAATGGGGAGGGAGAGGGAGGACCCCTTGGGGGGGGGGGTCTGTGCTCGCCCTGCTGGCCTGCCCAGTTTGACAGCTGATATGCCCCCGCCTTCTCGGACAACAAAGTGAGCTTTTACCAGACAGCATCTACTTATCAGGCATGGGCAAGGGGTTACGCAGCCACAAATCTCATTATTACAGCAACAGAGCTGTGCCCCAACTTAATCAACCACTTAGCAATGGGGGATTCCACCTCCATTTCTGATAAATCCTCAAATAAATTTCTACAAAATTTTCATACTACATATACACGTGCGCGTGCGCGCGCGCGCGCGCACACACACACACACACACACACACACACTAGTGGCCCAGTGCATGTATTTGTGCACATTGAAAGGAAATTAATTAGAAGAAATATTTTAATATGACTCACTATTCACCCTTTCTCTATAATAGAAGTGTCAGAGATAAAAGAAAATTAGTAAAATGTATATGAAAACAATATATGAATTGGTCGATAAATAATAACAATATGATATGACAACAAAGACAGGATATAAAAACAACAAAAACATGTTATGAAAAAAACACTGATAAAAACGACTGATAAACTGATGAAACTTATTCTAATATCTCCCTGCATGACACATTGGTAAAAACACTTTCAGAGTGCTTGACTAATTTTCCTTGTAATGAAGTATTTATAATTTTAACGTCACACGCTCTTCTAACTCAAGAGAAAGCAAAATATAACTGACCATGTCCGAAAACGAATTCAGGTAGGAATACAGTGGTACCTCGAGATACAAGTTTAATTCATTCCATAACCTTGAGGCGTGGGAAACTATGAGACACTCGAGTCGAGGTAAACTGGTGGGTCGTGTGCAGCCGGCCGATCCGAGTGATTACTCCTATCTCAAATGTTGCTCGTATTTCAAAGCAAAAATTGCTCGCTCCACGGCTTGTATCTCAAAAAATCTCATATGTTAGGGCACTCGTATCTCGAGGTACCACTGTATTCCTAATATGTCTAGAGCAGTGGTTCTCAATCTGTGGGTCTCGACCTCTTTGGGGGTCGAACGACCCTTTCACAGGGGTCACCTAAGACCATCGGAAAATGCAGATATTTACATCACGATGCATAATAGTAGCAAAATTTCATGGTTGGGGGTCACCACCACATGAGGAACTGTATGCAAGGGTCACGGCCTTAGAAAGGTTGAGAACCACTGGTCTAGAGTTTGTCCTTGTGATTTATTAATAGTCATTGCAAATACTGGCATCACGGAAAACTGTCTTTGAATTAAATGAAATGGCAGGCCAGTGTCAGATGGGAACAAATATCATGCATGTGCGAGTCAACATTTATTTTTAAATTGCCAGTGTGCGTGCTATGTACCGGCCGGTTGGTCAGAAGGTCAGACAGACGTATGGTCGGCCATTTAGTCTTTCATATAGATGATAGGTAGGTAGGTAGGTAGATAGATAGATAGATAGATAGATAGATAGCTCTTTCCCATAGGTGTTTTAAATACGTATTATCCTTGTGTCATTGTATATAAACTCATAAAACACAGCATCCATACTTGACCTTTGATAGATGTCATATAAAATGCAGTATCATGATCTAGATGAATGAGGCCCGTGGGCTCCCATCCCTCGCTGCACCACCATGTGGCTGTACCCTGAACACACAACCATCACCTTCCCAATGAAGGATGAGTGATCAACACTAAGGACGAGCTTCTCCTTCTCCCCTCCCCCACCCACAGCTCTCCCCCGGCTCTGGGCATGCGCAGAAAAGGTGAGAGCTCACATCAGCCAACTGCAGGGAAGCCCCCTCCCTGAGCCACGGGAGAACCATCCATCGGGTTCCTCCTGCCCTCGGGCTGCCGCAGAAAACGAAGATTTGCCAAAGGGATTGTGTTCCGGCAGGCACCAGGCTCAAGCCGCCACTTCTGCCCGCTGGCCTGCTCTCTGCTGAGTCAGGGCCTGGGCTGAACCTGAGCAGGTGACCCCGAAGGAGGTGGCTCTAGGCTGCCCCTGAGCAGCTGTCTCCTTGGAGCGTGGCTCCAAGCACAGCCTCTCCAGAGACTCTTCCTTGCTTTAGCCCGAGTAACTGAGCAGGGACTGGACCGCGCTCAACAAATATTTACCGAGTGCTTGTTACAGGGAGGGCTTGATGTCAAGGAGCCATTTCAGGTCGGTTCGATTCAGCTACCGTTTGCTTGGAAGCTTATTATTAGTGAGAAAGGGGAGCAGAATGGGTTCAAGAATGAGCTGAGTCATCCTGCCTGGCTCCCATCCTGAGTCACCATCTCTTTGCATACTTTAAAGTCAGATGAGTCACTGCATCCGAAATCATGAAAGCGATGCCCGACACGAATGAGGCACTCAGTGTACGTATGTGAGTCATTATTATGATTACACAGTGGAAACTTGACTGAGCCCTGGGGAGGTAAGGACCGATAAGGTGCCCTCCAGCCCTCTGGGAAATTACCATCTAGGGAAGAGAAGATGCTGAGGCAGGGCCTTTTAACTCAGGGGTGTTTCTCAACCAGGCGGCCACAGTACACTGATGTACCTCCTCCATGCACTCCACAGGTACACGGCCAGAAACTATGAACGATGGCTAAAGGGAGTGTTTGCTGCACTGACTATAAGTCATCTAACAGCTATGAACATTTCACCGTAGCAAGCACTCTACCAGCGAAATCACTGAACCGAGTGGAGAAACAACGTTGAGGAGAGCAAGGGACAATGCCAAGCACGCACCAAAGAAAAATCACGTATCACTAGAAATGTAAGAACTTATTCCCTCCTATATAATAAAGAGCTAATATGCTAATTAGATCGGATGGCCCAATGATCTTCCAGAATGACCAGTGGGTGGGGTCATGGGGCCACAAGAGACAGCCGGGGCTGTGAGGGCTGAGCCCCTTGCACAAATTTCGTGCATCAGGCCTCCAGTAAATGTATAAGAAAGTAGTACCGGGCCACAAGGAGTTCTACTGAAAAAGCAAAAATACTCAGGGATAGTTCTGCGTGCTCATAATATAATACTCAACTAAAGTGGATAAAATATAACAACATTTATTATCTTGTATAACAGAAAGTCTGGAGGCTCAGAGGTTGGTCCAGCAGCTCAATGACATCAAGACTCATTCCATCTTTCCAGTCTCTAAACCTAAGCCCATTGAATTAGTCTTTAAGCATCTCCCTCATGAATGTAAAATGACTGCCAGTATGCAGTCAACACAGGTAGACATTATAGTTATGTGTCCCTCATGTTACATTTGCCAATACTGAGTACAGTGGTACCTCGAGATACAAGTGCCCTAACATACGAGATTTTTGAGATATGAGCCATTGAGCGAGCGATTTTTGCTTTGAAATACGAGCAACATTTGAGATAGGAGTAATCTCGTGGATCGGCCGACTGCACAAGACCCACCAGTTTACCGCGACTCCAGAGTCTTTTAGTTTCCCACACCTAAAGGTTACGGAATGAATTAAACTCGTATCTCGAGGTTCCACTGTATCATGGCCATGCCTTACCTACAGCAGTCTGGGAAAGCAAGTGACTGGCGTTTTGAGCCTCTATAATGGAAGAGGAGTTGCAGCAGAAAAGTATGCAACCAATAATGTCTGCATAGTAAGTGAATTATCCAGAAGCTCTGGATGCTTAATCAAACACTGTGAGTTTTTGTTGTACTACCACAGTAATTGTGTGTTATTATTATTAGCTTGTTGAGTGTGGCTTTAAAACATTTCATCCCTTCAAGTGTGTAGCCAAATCTATACTAATAAAAGAGTAATATTCTAATTAGACTGGACGATTTTCTGGACAAAGCAGAGGCAGTTAGAGGCAATCAGGCCAGCAGGGGAGAGCAGTTAGGGGTGATCAGGCTGGCAAAGGGGAGCAGTTAAGGGCAATCAGGCCAGCAAGGGAAAGCAGTTAGGGGCAATCAGGCAGGCAGGCAGGTGACTGGTTAGGAGCCAGTAGTCCTGGATTGTGAGAGGGATCCCAGTTTGAAGGGAGTGCAGGCCGAGCTGAGGGTCCCCCCATGCTTGAATTTTATGCACGAGGCTCCTACTATTCTAATATTTTGAAACGGACTCCAAACATAGGAAAGTTGAGTACTACTTCAGCACATGGCAGTAACTTCTCATGTAAATGATGTGCCATAGAGGGGACTAGAGAGTCAGTCAGGAGACCCACATATATTCATACACTCACTCATTTCATAATTAATTTTTAAACTTCTGCTATGTTATTTTACACAGTCCCTGTCCTCATGGAATTTAAATCTACAAGGTGTGACCTCATAGCCTTCAGTCCCCCAGACCCAAAGATTCCATGGCCCTAGTTTGCAGTAGTTTACATTAACCCTGTACTCTGTGTCCCTTCTACCGGACCCTTTGTCCTTACACGCTGCAATCTGGCAATTGTGTCTATTACCTCTAAATATCCTTATACTTAAAAAGTGTGTCTGGTCTCCACCAGGCCTATAACTTTGGAGAATAAGGACCACAGGACCTCCATTGGTCGTGGACCCCCTTGAGGCACAGGTCATTCACTGTATCTCCAGTAGCAGTTGGGCTACTGTACATGGTGGTGAGTCCCTCGTGCGAATGAAGAGCTGTGGAGGGAACTGGAGAAGCGGCCAGGAGAGCACACGTATCCACATCGGGAAGGTCAAATACAGCCTGATGCACCCATTCCAGCTTTGTTACTACGAACCATAGAGCTTTGAGCCAGCCACTTTCCCAGGCTCAGTTTTCCCACCTAAAAATGGGTGAGCTAATAATCCTGACCTTGCCATCGGATGCAATAATGAGGGTGCTAACTCCTGTGGCAAAGGTTAGGCAAAATGGCTGTCCAATGGCTGGCATATGGTAGACGCTTGGTTAATGGGGGCTTGCAGAGGTCTTCGCAGCTATGTGACCTTCCGCTCTCATTTGCTCCTTGTCACAGAAAGCGAGCCCTCAGCAGCAGGTGGCCAGGCCAGCGCCTTAATGCCTGCAGATGGCCTGGGGACCTGCTAATTGCTCCAAGGCTTCCAAAATCTAAATCGGTGTGGCAGCTCTGGCTGCCAAGAACACTACGTTTTCCTCCTCCTCCCTCCTGCCCGCGGCCCTGCTCCTGAGAATTCCAAAGAAAACTCGGATTCTCTGGGGATGGGTCAGCAGTTCGTGTTGCTAAAAATAAGTCATTGGGACCCTGACCTGACATTTCTGAGGAACCTGAAGATACCTGGTGCCATCTTTGATTTTTTTTTTAATATATATATACACCAACCTCCCTAAAAAAGCCAAAGCCTATGGAGATTTTGACACTTCTCGCAGGATTCCGATCTTTGACCTGACAACTCCCTGTTCACACACGAGGTGAAGAGAGGGCCTGAGAAGAGAGAAGGGATCCCAAGAAAATGTCAAACTCCATTATTTATTCAAGTGGCAGAGCATGGTGTCTACTCACTGCTATGAATGAACCAATTTTTTTTTTAAAAAAAGAGTAGTTCTACATATAGAAAAATATGCTCTATTTTTGCCCCCCAAATAAATAATCAACTCAGTCTCCCAGCAACTCAAAAACCCATCTGCTTTTTAGAGCTTTCTCATCACAGATGTCCTTCCTGAGTTTCAAACCACGGGGTCGGCCTGCACTTCCTGCTAGGAAGTCTGGGTAGTTTGCCATTTGCTGGGGAAGAGCCTCAGCACGTATTTTTTTGTTGCCATTCTAAAAACATGGCAAGTTCCCCCATACATCAAAGCATCGGCAGGTCCCTGCTTAATATGGGGGGGGTTGAATGTGACTGAACATTGTGGAGAAATGGTCTAGGAGGGAGGGGAAACAGATCGAGAAAAAAGCCCCTCCTTTTTAAGCCCCAAAGGACACAGGTCTAAGGAACGGCGTCTTCGTGAGGGAAGTAGGGGAAAGAGTTTGGGGAAAGGCCAATAGAGTCAAGATCAGCGCGCAGAAGAAGGGTCTTTGGAATGGATCATTTCGCGGCCAACTTCATTCAGAAGCAAACCCTGGCTCCGCTGCTTGTCCGGGTCAGCTCGGGCTGCCACAACAGAACGGCACAGGCTGCATGGCTTAAGCAACAGAAATTTATTTCATTTTTTGATCGCGGCTCTAGGGGCTGGAAGTCCAAGGTCAAGGTGCCAGCCTATTTGGTCCTTGGTGAGAGCTCCCTGTTGACCAACTTCCTGCTGTATTGTTGCAGGGGGAGGGGGGAGGGGGGTTGCCCTCTTCTGCTGAGAACATTCATCCTATTGGACCAGAGCCCCGCCTTAGGACTTCATTTAACCTTAATTACCTCCCATAGGCCCAATCTCCAAACAGTTGCATTGGGAGTTGGGACTTCAACATAGGAATTGGGGGAGCGGGGGGAGGGGGACAGAGAAGAAGGAGACACAATGAAATCCATAGCACTGCTAAAGAGCTTGCTCTATTAAAGGCCCCTCACCCTATTCCGATGCAGTCACCCTCGACATAGGTTGTCTGCGTCAAGCCACAGCGACCCAGTGAAAGGGCAGAGCAGGACTGACTCCATTTCACAATGTGTCCTCCCTCTTGTAGAGCTGTGTCTCTGACCTGACCCCTCTTTTGAGAAAGGCCGCAGAAGGTGGCAGTTACCCAGCTCACCCCTAAATCAACCAATCGGGATCGGCCAACTCAGCGGTCCGAGGAGGCCCCACCTCCCCCTAGAAAACCCTTATTCCCTAAAGACTCGCTCTCTTCCTGCATCCAGCCACAACGGTGGATGCAGAGAGCCAAGCCCGGGCCTTGAATAAAGGCTCTTTGCTTTTGCACCAAACTTAGCTCCCTGGTGGTCTTTGGGGATCTGGAAATCGGGGCATAACACCAGGGCTTCTGGCTCACAGGTATGCTTTGTCCTTCATCAAGATTCAAATTTTTTTAATATATTTTATTTATTTTTTACAGAGAGGAAGAGAGAAAGATAGTTAGAAACATCGATGAGAGAGAGACATCGATCAGCCGCCTCCTGCACGCCCACCACTGGGGATGTGCCCGCAACCAAGGTACATGCCCTTGACCGGAATCGAACCTGGGACCTTTCGGTCCACAGGCTGACACTCTATCCACTGAGCCAAACCGGTTTCGGCTCAAATTTATATTTAAAAAGAACTGTCACTTCCTCAAAGGCCTCCTCTCAGAACATATGCCTGATGGATTTTGTCCAGGGAGGCGGTAGTATTTGGGGGGAAAGGGATGGGGACTCCGGGCCCACGGGGACGTTATTCGAAATGAAGATGAGGAGAGATGAAAATCACAACAGGACAATGGTAGGTGGACTTGGCCTTGTACCCACTGTTTCTCCAATGCCTGTGGTCTTACTAAAGCTCCATTTTGCTTAAAGGAAAACAGTTGCTCCAAAGCCACCGAGGTGAAAAGGTCAGGGTTCTGTCTTTTCAGATTCCACCGGCCTTCGGTTCAGTTCGGCCAATATTATTAAGCAGCTATCCAGACCAAGATTATTCTAGGCATCCACCACACGAAGGTTTAGGCGAGTTGACCATTTGCTCTACGGACAGGTCTTTCCCGCCCTCTACCCCTTTATCTCTGCCTCTTGGGGTTGTGACAGGCAGCAACACAGCACCAGAGCAGCACACCCAAAGACCTCCAGCCCCCGGGGGTCTGGAGTGGGAAGATGGCAACCCGAGGAAAGGAGGGTGCTGGGGTCACTCCCATGGGGCTCCCCACCATTCCCCTGACCCTCCTTCTTGTCCCTGCTTCCTTCCCCCTGTTCTCTTTTGCTCTCACGTGACCGTGCCTTCATGGGCGTGTGTGCCCGTCGCCTTGGAGATGCAGGGAGAACGTAGCCCTAACGGGTTTGGCTCAGTGGATAGAGCATCTGCCTGAGGACTCCAGAGTCCCAGGTTCGATTCCGGTCAAGGGCATGTACCTTGGTTGCGGGCACATCCCCACTAAGGGGTGTGCAGGAGACGGCTGGTCGATGTTTCTCTCTCATCGATGTTTCTAACTCTCTATTCCTCTCCCTTCTTCTCTGTAACAAAAAAAAAATCAATAAAATATATTTAAAAAAACAAAAACAAAAAAACGAACGAACCTGATCCAGTATTGCCCAGATGCTTTTCCTTCCTAAGAGGAGCACAGGCCTGGAGTTGGCTTCTAAGGGTTGCTGACCAGTTTCCAGGGACTTAAGCCAACTCACTAAGCTGCCCCAATTATAATTCTAAAGATGACAGTGCCTGCCTCCAGCTACCTCTTCACTCGCTTCTCTTCTCCTGGCTTTGGGCATGCGTCATGTGTCAACCTTCCTCACTCCACTGCCACCTGAGACTCAGGATATTAGTCACGACCCCCAAGTACAGAGGGCCACCGGGCACTCCACAGTCCAAAGAAGACCTGAGGCTCCAGGCCAGCATCTTCCGTGGCAACCCTGAGGAATGCGTATCCTCAGGAAACTATTCAAGAGCAAGATAGAAAGCTCATAGCTCAATAAGTTTCTGTATCACACTCCTTTCTTGGATGTTTGTCAGGCATTATTAAAGGCTCTGAGAAGTCCTGTATTAGAGAAACCTAGCTAACATCGATTTCCCAAATGCATCCCTTTCCCTCCGTGCCCCTTTAATAACACCTGGCAAAGGCAGAAGGAACTACAAGTCCTCAGAATATACTTTGAGAAACTGGGCGCCCAGTCAGTGTGGCTCAGTGGTTGACCGTTGACCTATGAACCAGGAGTTTGCTGGTTCGATTCCTGGTCAGGGCACAGGCCCAGGTCATGGGCTGGATCCCCAGTAGGGAGCATGCAGGAGGCAGCCGATCAGTGATTCTTATCATTGATGTTTTTATCTCTCTCTCCCTCTCCCTTCCTCTATGACAGTGGTTCTCAACCTTTCTAATGCCGCAACCCTTTAATACAGTTCCTCATGTTGTGGTGACCCCCAACCATAAAATTATTTTTGTTGCTACTTCATAACTGTAATTTTGCAACTGTTATGAATCGTATCTGTGTTTTCCAATGATCTTAGGCGACCCCTGTGAAAGTATTGTTCAACCCCCAAAGGGGTCGCAACCCACAGGTTGAGAACCGCTACTCTATGAAATCAATAAAATACATTTGTTTAAAAAGAGAGAGAGAGAGAAAGAGAGAGAGAAACCCGGCTGCAGACCAGTTTTCTCCTCTGAACTCCTCCTTTCCCTTCAAATTCCCCTACGTGGTGCCTCATTCTGTCCAGATCCTGAGATCACGGTAGAGCTAATGATAATAGAGCTCTGTGTGGGCCTGGGCCCTGCTCCCCAAAATACAGCAAAAAATAAAAAAGCTAGATGACCCTCCTTTTATAGGTGAAAACACTGAGACTTAAGGAAGTTTCTTAAGTCTCCCCCAAGCAGCAGGTGTCAGGTTGGGAACGGAACATGGACCTTCTGATGACTTCCTGTTCGCTAGCCACTCGGACGCTAAGGGGTTACCACGCTCACTTTCCAGAGCTGTTTACATGTTAATGTCAAGCAGAAAACAAAACACTTTAATCCCAGAAGAATGAAATGCATCCCTCCTGGCAGGATCACAGGAGGAATCCCAGAGGCGGCCAGGGAAGAGGGAACATGGGAGGCTGCTCTGTCTTTCTGACTTTCAGATCCCGGTTCCCACCTCCTCCCCAGGGGGGCAAGGCAGTGTTAAAACTCTGCCTATCTGGGCTCAGGCCCCTCTCTCACTCCTCCAAGCTAAGGTCATAGGGATATGGAAATAGGCACGCATTTATAGGTAGGCACAGCCATGGAGGTGAGATTAAAAAAAAAACCTCCCAGACCCTGATTTGTGCAGCCCGCAGAAGCTGCCGTCTTTTCATAGCTTGGCCTGTGGTTTTATTCCAATTGGGCCAAACTGAAACCCGCTGTCCATCATGCACTCGACCTTCTAACAAAACGAGTATGTCCGTGTCCATGTCATGCTAGCTGTACAAGGCCCAACATGCTGCCTTTCAAAGCCAAGCCATCTGCCGGACATGCCCTGAAGTTAGAACCCTGAGGAGCCCTGGCCTGTGTGGCTCAGTGGATAGAGCGTCAGCTGCAGACCAAAGGGTCCCAGATTTGATTCTGGTCAAGGGCACGTAACTTGATTGCAGGCTCCTCCCCGGCCCGGACCCTGGTCTGGGCACCAGCAGGAGGCAACCAATCAATGCGTTTCTCTCACATCAATGTTTCTGTCTTACCCTCTCTCTCCCAGTCTCCCTAAAAATCAGTGGAAAAACACCCTGGGGTGAGGATTAAATAAGTAAATAAATAACCCTGAGTAATCGGTATTCCATCTTCAGCACGTATTTGCTCCCAAATGGATGGCAGATCCACACCACCTCCCCAGGTCAGAATTCGGGGGGAGCTTCCCTCTCGGAGATCTTCTGGGTGGCATCCCTCCTAACATATCCTAAATCCAAAGGCACCGTGAGTCACGATAACTAGACGGCCGCGGGTTCCCCTCGGCTACCCTCTGGTCGCCTCATTAGGCCCCCAGCCTGCGCCGGTGGGTGCCGCTCCATCACCTTTATTTGTTTAAGAGGCCTGACAAGGCAAACACTCCCGAGGCGGTGTTTACCTTACAGCTTTCACGGGGGCTTATTAAACTCGTTGTTACTTCATATAAGCCGCAGATATGTGGCGCGGGCCCGTTAGTGTTGACAGTAAGTAACAGACACCCTGTCACGAGGTAACATGTTTATACACTCCACGGGGTGCCTGGCGGATTGGGTCCCTGTAAAACCATCACAGATAATGAAGCTCCTATCAGATAAGTGACTATAATAAATGGCCCCAATGAGGTCTCTGGTTGATGAGAAAAGTCCTTGGTGGTCTCGCTAGCCAGGCCCGGACACATCCCAGGCCTGGAAAAAAGGGGGGGCGGGGGCCAAAAATCAAATTTAATTTGTATTGGATAATTGACAGAATTGATTTCACAATGGATTTGATGCTTGATAGACTGGGACACCATTGGATTTCAAGAAGAGCAAGAGTTGTTTGTTTTTAATGCGTTTTCATCTTCCCTCCTGACGCTCCTTCCCTTACTTTTCTTCCCATCTTAAAAAAAAACAAAAAAAAATCAAGCCCTAGCCGGTTTGGCTCAGTGGATAAAGTGTCAGACTGAAGGGTCCTGGGTTCAATTCTGGTCAAGGGTACATGCCTGGGTTGTGGGCTCCATCCCCAATGGGGGGTACATTGCAGGAAGCAGCTGATCGATGATTCTCTCTCATCACTGATGTTTGTGTGTGTGTGTGTGTGTGTGTGTGTGTGTGTGTCCCTTCCTCTCTAAAATCAATAAAAATAGCCAAAATCGGTTTGGCTCAATGGATGGAGCGTCAGCCTGCGGACAGAAAGGTCCCAGGTTCGATTCCGGTCAAGGGTACGTATCTTGGTTGCGGGCACATCCCCAGTGGGGAGCGTGCAGGAGGCAGCTGACCGATGTTTCTTTCTCATCGATGTTTCTAACTCTCTATCCCTCTCCCTTCCTCTCTGTAAAAAAAATCAATACAATACATTTTTAAAAACATAAAAAATAAAATCAATAAAAATATATTAAAAATAAATTAATTTTTTAAAGGCTTTTTAAAAAAATCAATCAAGCAATAACCAAAATGTTGAAATCAGATTCTTCCCAAGTCCTAAAGCACTCCGCACACCTCCTTCCCACGTGACCCCACATCTAGCCGGTGGCAGGCGCCCTGGGAAAGGAGCATAAGGAGGAAGGGATGCTGGGGCTGTCACTGCCCCTGGAAGGAAAACTGGAGCAGAGACAAGGCCACAGAGCGGGCCCGGCCGCAGAGCCTCCATGGCTGGACAGTCCCGCCCGCACTCCTGGCTCTCGGGGCGCGACTGTAATCACTTCTGTAACGGGCTTGGGTTGCACGGGGCCGGATCCTGTTACGTGGTGGCGAAAGAGCAGCAGAGAATGTCAGGGCCTCCATAAAAAGGTCTTTAAAAGACGTCTCTTTTCGGGTCCGTTAGTTAGAATCGCTGCCAGGATGACTTACAGATTTACGGCGGGCCCTTCGTGCACGCGTACAACTCGAGAACGTGCTGAAGGAAGGCGGGTGGCGTCCTTGCAGGGACCCTCAAAGGTGATGCCAGCAGAGTGGCAACTAACGAGGCAAGTGTGCGCTACCGTCACTGTGGGATCATTTCTCCCCGGTGACAACCGCTCTGTTTATGTCCTGCCACGCGGGCTTGGCCCAGATGTCTCTCCACGCCTCTCCCCTGCCACTCCCCCCGCACCCCTCCCCTTACCCACACCCCCAGACCCCCACCACCCTCTCAGCCTCCTGGAATCACAGCTACCTTTGTAGAATTTGGCTGGAGGAGAAACGCTTTTCTGGAAAGGCGTGTTTACTCTAGGGGTTTCTATTTGCATTTGATTTAATATTTCCTACTAATAGTTTCAGGGGAAATTACCCTGGATGGTAGGAATCAATGCTTTGGGGGTTGGGTGGTGGGGGGTGGGGAGGCAGAGGAGATTGATGGGGCTTTTTGTCCATCCCTGATGCCAGAAGACCTCATAAACTCAGGGAAGCTGCCCAGGCATTGGGCTGTTTACCTTTTCACGACTTTAAAGGTGATTTATTTGACCTTTGAAAACAGGGATCATACTTCTTGCTGAAAACAGTGCACATTTCAGCCTAAACGGGGGAATGTCGAGAGGGCTGAGTCTCCAGCCGGGGGCCCTTTAGCACTTTTCTCTCCTTCTAATCTGAATGGGGAGTGTCTGCTCAGTGCTCAGTGCAAACATATTTGAGGGACGTTGTCTAAATATACGGAGATAAGTGAGTGTTTATGTACCAGATGCACATGGGGTTTCCATAACGATTTTTGAAACTATTTATAAATGCCCTGGATATTAGGTAAACAAGAGGAAGAGGGGGAAAAAATTTGAGGGATTTGAGGCAGGACTTGAGTCCTTTGCTGGCTGGGTTCCCGGCAGGGTATAATTTCACATCTTAAAAGAGAGAACTTCAGGGCCAAAGCACCGGCATTGCGTTCCCCAGCCCACCCTCTTCCGCCCGGTGGAATCCTGAACAAATAACCCCTCTGCGCCCCCAGGCCAACATCTGTAAAATGGGATCATAGGAAGGCTGAGATCTCTGAAGGGGGATGTGAAGATTCAACTGGCTGAAACACGTGGATTGCTTAACATAAAGGTTGGCATACAGAAAACCATAAATGTGAGTTGAGCATCCTCTATAAAAGGGATACAACCATTATACCTACCACAAATATATTATGTAGGGACTCAGAATGGGCGACCATCTGTATTAAGTACCTTGTCCAATGTAACACACTATACAAATGCCCCTCACCCAGTGAACGGAAGACAGCAGACAAATGTCCATTTATATCACTGGTGCCGACGCTGGGAGTAGATAGAATGTTTTAACTTTTCTTAAACCAAACTCTGAAGCCATATGGCAGGCGATTTGTATCTTCATTTTACATAGGGAGAAATTAAAGGACAAAAAAAAATGATTTACTCGAGATCAAACAGCTCTTCAGAAAATATGAGCATTCTAATTAGAGTTTTATGTCCTGTAATGTCGTTTACTCCTTGATCGATGAGAGATGACATGCTAACTATGGTCTCTTGGTTCAAGGAGGCCCACTTCCCTTCAGAGGGACCCCACCAGCCGAGGGAGTGGTTCCCAGAACACAGCCAGTGTCATCAGCAAGGTGGTGTTTTCCTAAGATTTCACAATCAAGGGAGGAAATGAGGAAACGCATTTGGCTACGCAGACTGAATCAAGAGACCTGGTCGACCAGATGGACTCTGGATTTTACATCTCAGGAACCTGGGGGAAATATCTGGTATCAGGAAGACTTCTATTTAAAACGCTGTATACCTTCTGAAGACTCAACCCATCAATGGAAGAATGAAAGACAGCACAGTGAAGCCACTCTGTGACAATAGAACTGAATTTACCTCCCCTGGTGCCTTTGCAAGCTCTCCCGACAACAGCAGGAAAGGTGGGGAGACCTGCGTTTTGGGGGGCCATTTCCACCGGAACCACCACACAGTCAAAAGCCCCATTGGAGCGTGTGGTATAGTGATTTTTTGGAAAGCTTTTAGGGGCCCCATAAGTTCTAAGGTCGGACTCAGGCTCCAACCAATCGAATGGCCTAGAACGCCAAGTCCAGTAGGCAGAGGGCACAAGCCTTCTGAGGCATCAGAAGACACGTCTTGGTGCCGAAACCGGTTTGGCTCATTGGATAGAGCATCGGCCTGCGGACTGAAGGGTCCCAGGTTCGATTCCGGTCAAGGGCATGTATCTTGGTTGCAGGCACATCCCCAGTAGGGGGCGTGCAGGAGGCGGCTGATCAATGTCTCTCTCTCATCAATGTTTCTAACTCTCTATCCCTCTCCCTTCCTCTCTGTAAAAAATCAATGAAATGTATTTTTTTAAAAACAAGAAGAAAACACGTCTTTGGGACACCTGAGACAGTGTCCCTGGGCACTGGGGGGTGTGGGTTAGCAATGGAACCAGCTAGAAGGCCTCCATTGGGAGAAAGGGCCCACCTGCTCCAACCCTCCCCAAGCCTCGATAGCAGAGCCTGCTCACTCCCCATGGTCCCAACATCCCGACCTCCGAGGCACCTCTCACAAGCATCCTTCGGGACAGATGCTGTGACCAGCTGCCCATCCTCGACCCCGCGCATGCTCTGCTCCAACCCCTGTGAACCCAGAGGGCCTCTGGAGTCGCCCACCCTCTCCTCCGGTGACAGCTCGTAATTTATCAGCCAGTGTTTCTCCCCAGGACGTGACGATTGCCTGTGTGCTGGGGGACAGCTGAAGGCCCATTAATCTTCACGCTGGGGGGGAAGAAACTGGTGGCGCTTTCACGGGATGGGTGACCACAAGGTGCCAGAGACAAGATTATTAACTGCGCCCGGGCCGTCTGTGTACCGAGCTCCCGCGATAAACGGGGGCAGGTTGGTTCGACGTGGACCGGGGTTCAGCAAGGTCTACGAAGGGGAGTTCTCGGCAGACGCGGCTAATAGCAAGGCTCCACGTTTCCCGGGGGAAAGCAAAGGACTTCTGTGGTTAGAAGAGGAACTTGGGCTTCAACCAGCTTAGCGAGGGCGCAGGCTGAAGTTGAAAAGGTCAGGCCAGAGTCAGACGATTTCTCTCCCACAGCCTCAGAAAGAAAACGGTTGAACTTCATCACCCAGGTCCCCCTGCAAGCCCTCCCTGCCCGACCCCCCACTCCAACCAACTCCCATCAGTAGATTTCCCTCAGGTCCCAGTGGCGTTTTTCTAAATATAGTTTTATTGATTTCAGAGAGGCATGAAGAGGGAGAGAGAAATAGAAACATCAATGATGAGAGAGAGTCATTGATGGGCCGCCTCCTGCCCGGCCCACACGGGGGGTTAAACCTGCAACTCAGGCATGTATCCCAACGGGAACTGAACTGGGACCTCCTGATCCATAGATTGACACGCAACCACTGAGCCACACCGGCTGGCCCACGTGGGTTTTAAATGGGGGGCCACAGCTCTGTGTCTTCCTCAGCCTGTGAAAGGGGCACCTGCCCACACCCAGGAGAGAAAGCATCCAGCGAAGAGACGCGCATTGTCAGCACCGCCCACGGGTGCCCTCTGGGGGACATCTCTGGATCCCTGCTCGCCTACCTCCAAGCCTGAGACCTCCCAGCACTGAAAAGAACTGCCCCCAGCACAGGCCCCAGGCAGAGAGGACGGCCTTCGCTCCCCCAGCTGCCGGTCGGCTCAGGGTTTGTGTCCAGAAATGTCATGGTGACCTTCCAGACTCTTCCCGTTGTCCCAGTTTTGTGACCAAACTTCCCCTGCTCTCAGCCCCACTGAGGCTCTGTCATTTGTCCCCATTCCACGCCCTACGGACCAAGCCAAACTACAGGTCAGCAGGACCACAGAGGTTGTCCCAAACAGGGACAACGCTGGCAGTGAGAACCTCACCGGTAGATATTTAATACCGACTGTTCACAAAGCATCCGTCTAACACAGTGGTTTTCAACCTGTGGGTCGCGACCCCTTGGGGGGTCGAATGATCCTTTCACAGGGGTCGCCTAAGACCATCGGAAAATGCAGATATTTACATCACGATGCATCACAGTAGCAAAATTTCATGGTTAGGGGTCACCACCACATGAGGAACTGTATGCAAGAGTCGTGGCCTTAGGAAGGTTGAGAACCGCTGGTCTAACACCATCCTCATGCAGTCCTTTATGTGAGCACAGCGAGTATTTATTTCTCCGTTTTACAGGCCAGAAAACTGAGACTCAATGCGTTAGGTTTCGCAAGGTAGCAAGAAGCAGGACAATCTTAGAATACTTCTACTAGTGCTCCTTTTTCCTCTGCGTATTTCTTGTATGAAATATACACTGAGTGGCCAGATTATTGTGATCTCTGAACGCATAATAATCTGGCCACTCAGTGTATATCCTCTATATCATAAAAGGTTAATATGCAAATTGTCCCCTCGACCAGGAGTCCCACCAGCAGGCAGGCTGGCCAACCATCCATGTCCCCTCCCCCTGGCCAGACTGGGTGGACCCCACCCATGCACAAATTCATGCACCAGGCCTCTAAAATACACGCATGCACGCACGCTGAGTGGCCAGATTATTATGCATTCAGAGATCATAATAATCTGGCCACTCAGTGTATACTAGAGTATACAGGTGGCCTTTGAACGACACAGAGGTTAGAGGTGCTGACCCCTGTCTAGTGTATAATTCCATGTTTAATTTTTGACTCCCCAAAAACTTAACTACTCACAGCCTACTGTTGACGGGAAGCCTTACCAGCCACAAAAGTCAATGAATACGTATTTTGTATCTGTGTTATATACCGCATTCTTACGATAAAAGTAGAGGAAAATGTTATTAAGAACATCAAAAGGAAGAGAAAATGCATTTACAGTATTTATTGAAAAAAAACCCACATGTAAATGGAACTGATCAGCTCAAACTGATGTTATATTTGTTCAAGGGTCAACTGTATATATATATTTTGTAAGCATCAATATAAATAAACATATACTACAGTATGTATGTATGTATGTATGTATACACTGAGTGGCCAGATGATGATGATCTCTGAATGCATAATAACCTGGCCACTCAGTTTGTGTGTGTGTGTGTGTGTGTGCGTGTGTGTGAGGCCCGGTGCACGAATTCATACATGGGTGGGGTCCGGCCAGCCTGACCAGGGGGAAGGGGCATGGGCAATTGGCCGGCCTGCCTGCTGGATGAACTCCTGGTCAAGGGGACAATTTGGATATCAGCCTTTTATTATATAAGATATACACTGAGTGGCCAGATGATGATGATCTCTGAATGCATAATAACCTGGCCACTCAGTGTGTGTGTGTGTGTGTGTGTGTGTGTGTGTGAGAGAGAGAGAGAGAGAGAGAGAGAGAGAGAGAGAGAGAGAGAGAGAGAGAGAGAGAGAGAGAGAGAGAGAGGCCTGGTGCACGAATTCATACATGGGTGGGGTCCTGCCAGCCTGGCCAGGGGGAGGGGACATGGGCAATTGGCCGGCCTGCCTGCTGGTTCAACTCCTGGTCGAGGGGACAATTTGCATATCAGCCTTTTATTATATAAGATAGACACTGAGTGGCCGGATGATTATGCGTTCAGAGATCATCATCATCTGGCCGCTCAGTGTGTACAGAATATATAGTATACACGCTCTGGATGCCTATGCACCCTTAATGTATGTTATACTGATTCACAGCTTACAAAGTACTTTTATGTATAATATACACCATATGAAATATATACCATCGTATATTTTTAGTAAATATATATACACATATATATTAGTAAATATATATATATATACATATATATATTAGTAAATATATATACACATATATATTAGTAAATATATATACACATATATATATTAGTAAATATATATATATACACATATATATATTAGTAAATATATATATACACATATATATTAGTAAATATATATATACACATATATATTAGTAAATATATATATACACATATATATATTAGTAAATATATATACACATATATATATTAGTAAATATATATACACATATATATATTAGTAAATATATATATATACACATATATATTAGTAAATATATATATACACATATATATTAGTAAATATATATATACACATATATATTAGTAAATATATATATATATTAGTAAATATATATACACACATATATATTAGTAAATATATATATACACACATATATATTAGTAAATATATATATATATACATATATATTAGTAAATATATATATATACACATATATATTAGTAAATATCTATATATATAAATAAAGCCAGCAACCAGAATGCAGGAAGGACCAGAACACCATAGCCCTTTGCCCGGGCTGGACACACACCCGCAGGGAGCGGTTGGGGGCACCCCTAGACGACGTGATGGGGGGCGAGTTCAACGGGGGAAAGTTGAGGAAATAGGGGGGGAGGACTTAAAGGTCTGTGGGGTCGGGGTGCTCCCCGGAGCAGGTTCGGAGGGCGCCGGGGGAGGAAGCGGAAGATGGCCCGGAGAGCGGCGCAGCGCGGTACCTTTCTCCCGGCGAACGAGGCCGCGCCGGCCGCCGGGGACTGGACGGGCGGGCGGTCGTTTCAGGGGTGCGCTCGGGACCCCCATGTTCGTGGCAGCGCAGGGCGGTGTCCCCGAAACCTGAGTCCCAATACCAAACAGCTACCGACGGCAAAGGCCAGAGAAATCCGCTCCGGCCAGAGGCCCCTGGGGACGCTGCTTCGCGCCTGAAGGAAGCGCCACCGAGGGGGCGGGAGCCACCGGAAGCGCGCCGCCCCCGGGGGATTGTGGGATTTCGGGGCGAGCGCGCCTGGACGCCACCGCTGGACGGGGGCCTGCTACTGCGCATGTGCGCCGCCGGCCCTGCCGCCCTCGACTTGGACATGACTTCTGGCGGGAAATTATTCCCATTGGGGTTTGCTGTGGGCTTGCGGGGAGGAAGATCAGAATGAGAGGTTCCGTTTATCATCTTGGTGCGGAGGCGGGAGGCAAATGGGCTGGTGACCAATAAGAAACTCTGGAGACGGGGAAGGGCGGTGTGGCTCAGTGGGTAGAGCGTCCGCCTGCGGACTGAAAGGTCCCGGGTTCGATTCCGGTCGGGGGCATGCACCTTGCTTGCGGGCACATCCCCAGTGGGGGGCGTGCAGGAGGCGGCTGATCGATGTCTCTCTCTCATCGATGTTTCTGGCTCTCTATCCCTCTCCCTTCCTCTCCGTGAAAAATCAATAAAATATATTTTAAAAGAAAGAAAGAAAGGAAAGAAAGAAAGAAAAAGAAAGGAAGGAAGGAAGGAAGGAAGGAAGGAAGGAAGGAAGGAAGGAAGGAAA